>CM067371.1:33110432-33231787 GCA_034401795.1 Chaetoderma sp. LZ-2023a | reverse complement strand
TGGAGGCACATGACTTAACGAGGGGCGGGGCTTCGCGATCGAACGAGTCCAGACATGTAGCCTGTCAATCATCCTTAATTACCCTCATTAACTCTTGGCAATCATTACGCTAATCACCTTTAAGCTCACCTCATTGGATGACAGGAGGCACGTGACTTAATGAGGGGGATGGGCTTATGGGCAACCGCTACATCTTACCTCCAATCATAATGGAGGAGATAGGGATGGTTATTTTCACATTGTTACACAAATGCGGCAAAGATCAAAGGAAAAAAGGAGATAATGATGCAAATTATTTGGTTGCTCTGACACAGCAACTACTTTAAAGGTGTGAAAATAACCGTCCCTATCGCCTCTCCTCTACTATTTCTGACTACAGTGTAGCATCCGGAATGCACAAAGTACAGCATACGCTATGCTGAAATGTACAATTATGTGGTATTGCCAACAGGATTGTATTTGCATATGTACATGCTTCCCTGGACACACGAACTGATCAAATGCCTGGCGATGAAACCATCTGTGATTGGCATGTTGCCTGAAATGTAAACAAAAAGTTACATGTATGTTCTAAATAAAAGGAATCATACCATTAGCAATCGCAAGAAAATTCAAACTGTTGCTTTATGAATGTTCATTTGTAGGCAGACCAAAATACTATTTTTGGAAAACTTACCGCTGGAATGACTCTCTAAAGTAGTTTCTTGGCCAACAAATGCAAATTTCTCAGGTTTCAAAGCAACTCTAAATGCTGGATTATGATCAGTGTGACCTTTAGTCCTTTAACAAATAGCACATCGACTGGATATAATAAAAATAAATATGACTGGAAGCCATTGCTAGGCAGCAACTGCTTTCAGTCATATTAATTTCAAAATACTGGACAAAATATGTTACATATTGCAAAGAATGTACTTGGACTTGTCGCTGAAATGGTTAACCCTTTCATGGTGAAGCCGACCAAAACCAGTCTCTAGTTCACTAATGGTCGAGGAATGTAAATTTGAAGACGATTTTTGAAAACCGACCCGACCGACCGACTGCCTGCCCAACTGACAGACCGACCGAGAAATACATAGGCGTATGCTACATACTTACTGCTTTATCAGATATCTTGGCCTTGCATAAACTGATAAATGAATAGATGACTATAGTGTTGTCTTGTTATCATGCACTGGGCTATACCGTGTCTGGCTTTAGATATATCTCGTGGACAAAACAGCGATACAATACCCTTGGACGGATGTAGCAGTAAAAGCCTCGGTCGATTTTTATAGTAAATTCACAAGTATATTCACTTGGAAAGCTAGGAGTCGTGAAAATATTTGCTTATCATGGGCGCAGACATTTTGTATATAACCAGAAAATAAGAGGGACTATTTTCTCTGTAATAACCGTCTATATCGAAGGCTGCTCAGTTAACATCGGTGCCTTTTAGGTTAAATAATATACTTTGTTACATACAGAGTTAATTTCTTCGCATTTTAACTGTCCTTGTATTTAAGAAAGCAAATCCCGAAATTCTCTGGGGAAATTACTACGCTAACTCTATCTCGCTCTTTATATATATATATATATATATATATATCCTCCGAAAAGGACTCAATTCTCTTTTAGTAATTGTAAGAGAAATTGAGCCGATGTAAATTTACATATTTTTTATCCGAAATAAAATTGTATTGGATATATTAAGCTGACACTATTCGACTAGGTAACGGAATTAGTAACAAAAGCCAATTACTTTGGAGACTATAGATCAGGCGAGAAAATACTCAACTCTGAGATTGCGTCTTTGAGAGTGTCATGCGCAATCTACGTCTGTTCTAAATCTACGTTTACAACATATTGACCTGCCTTGCTTATTCATCGATAACTGAGTTTCCGCGAAATTGTCACTGCCGAGCGAGTCGCTGACACAACAGATTTGTTAAAACACCGATAGCGCGAAGTATACAGGATATAGCTGTCGCATAACTGAACCCGAATCTAAAGGCATTGCATTACCTTGTACGTAAGTAGCTGTGATCTACATTAAAAGTATTCTACGAATTGTATATACATAGGGTTAGCAACAGAAAACATAGGCATACACGCTAACACGAGTCCATCTGGAGATTCAACAGAAAGTCAAATACAATTTGGACGATTATGTGACATACTTTTCATAGCTACGCTTTTATGATAGAGACGTCAGCTAATTATAACCTCTCCCTCCTATGAATAAACAAGAGGCATGTATCGCTCACATGGAACATTGGCATTTCAAAAAGAATAATTTGACTGGAAGGCGACGCTGCCTTATCGGCGGCAGACTCTTCCAGGAAAATTATGTTCAAAATATTCACCCGCTTGTTTCTTAGTTCATAAGAAAATAGTCATATGTGTTCTATAGATGTATCATTGAAAGGTAATTACGTACATAATTAATGTTCCTATGTCCCAATAAATGGACGGACCCCTATAGAAAATTGCATTGACACAATTCTATCAGATTTGGAAACTGAGTGAGAATATGCCTGCCTGCCTAACAGTCTTGCTTTTAGCTGCCTGCCTGTCTTGCTTTTTCTTGCTGCCTGTCTGCCTCGGTCGGTCTGTTGGCCGGTCGGTGATAATCTAAGCACTGTAACTGTCGTATAATAACAGGTACTGGAATGTGCTCATACCGAATTGTTACGATAGGTATTCGTTGCATTTGATTGGCTACACCTAAATACTGACCAATCAAATTGTATTCTGAAACGTTCTCATTGCGTAATATTTGCCAGATCAGTCGGTCGGTTGGTCGGCAATAGGTAATATCTATTTGGACTATGAAGCTGAAGTGACCACGGCAGCCCTTCAAATAACAGAGTTATGGCCCTTGCTATATTTTCAAAGTACATGTTTTGACAATTGTTGATGGATTAAAACCAAAATTAACGGATATGTTCCTTCAGGCTATACCTATTTGTCTTATTAGTATTAAGAGGTCACAACTTGAAATAAGGGCCATAACTATGGCTCTAAGTTGTTTTATGTATTGAATCTTATTGGTAAAATAATCTGTATCACACCTCGCAAATTGTTAATGGATTAAAACAAGATTTGACAGAAATATGCTTTTAGTACCCTTTAATCATTTCACAATTGTTGTCTTTCCTTTGGTAAATGTCAGTGTTGTGACACTTGAACCATTGACAAATAGTGTCTGCGTTGACTGGCCAATTGATTAATGCTACTTTGCCCATTGGACAATAATCTCAATGACACGAATATTGTTGCATTTCAACATCCGAATTTTTTACTATGACCATTGCCCCATTGGTAAATGTATTCTGCTGTGTTAATAATGTCATGGATGACTGACCCATTGGTCAATGCTACTTTTCTCATTGGTCAATGGTGTCAAGGACATATGTTTGTAATGGTATTAAGGACCATTGCCCCAAATTGGTCTATGTCAACAGCTATGTTTGCCTGATGGACCAATGGTGCTTGTTGTGCATTAATGAATGTAAAATGTATACTGCTCCTCATCAACTAGTTGAGCACTATGTTATTCTGATTTCAAGTTTGCCATTTGCATAGCTGTCGAATAAATGGTTTTGCAGCCATCTTGGGGATTTTCTCGCAAAAAACGATAGGAAAGTTAACATGTCTTCTCATTAACCACTGGACTGATTTAGCTAAATTTTGGAGGAAGCATCCTTGGGCCGTATAATCCAGGATTGTTCAGACAAGGTCGATCAGCTTATTTGAACAACATCCGAACCAGGTTTATTCGAGGGAGCATGATGGGCCAAATGCCGTGCATCCCATCTTGAATGACCCAGTATTCATGAAAACAACTGAACTGCTGAAGGGACCAGGCCAAAATTCGAATTATTGCCAGCGAGTTCTGCAGTTGAGTGTGACCATGATCACAGATAGGGTGATGTTGGACAATATCAGATTAACTCTCTACGGCGAGTACACACGGCATGCCGACTTGTATCCAGTGAATTTAATGTTATTACATATTTTTACCTGCGTACTTTGGCATTAGTCATTGGGCTGGGTTGATTATATTCTTCTTCTCATTATAAGCTAGAAATTTGCTATTCGCTTGACATGGTGAAATAAGTAGAAACAATCTGTACTGAAAATGATGTTGTATTCTCGAAATTCTGGATACAAACTGCTTTATTCATTAACAGTCAAACTAGATACATTTCAAATAAAAATCATTTCGATTTATAGCTAATCATTACTATAGCAACACAAGTATTATCCTATCAGGGAAACGATCATATAAATAAAGGGAGATAACTCTGTGCAATATTTATATGAGCATTCTCAATTAAATTAATTCAAGGGTCTTCTTATCTGTAGGAAATTAATAAATACTGATACTAACTATAGTTAATAATACTGCTAACCCCAGGTGAACCAGTTCTGGGTCAGGGCCACGTATTCCCATTGGTGGTGGGTGTGGTTTATGCACACCACACAATACATGCATTTATATAATTGTAGCTTATGTGTAAAAGTTATCATACATGTTGAAGAAATTGGATAGTACTTAAGCTTATCTGAGACCTCGGAGGGAGGCTGTGATCAACTTGTCTTGACTGACTGACAACTTAATGATTTAGATTCGGGAGAAAGGTTGCCTTTCTCTCTGCACAGATTAATACTGTCTTACTCAAATACTAACAGGAAGAATACTGGTAACAATTAACGTATATAGATTTATTAAACTTGTAAAACAACTTGATAACTTGAGCAAACAACTTGATACATTTTCCCATATTAACTTCTATAATTGATCATATTAATACTGACAATTGAATAGCTATAACAATTTCGTACTAGCACAGCTCTTACAATAGAGACTGATCTTAGGATCAGCTGACCGGCGAGTGATAATCTAAGTCTGATTGGCGTCTATCGAGACCCTGATTCAAGGTCCCATTCACGCCATATCTAGGCTGTTTTTATTACAGTCTATTATTGGTAACTTCCGCGGTCTTTCACTGGTACCCATTTATACTCCGGGTGCATTGGCTTGGTTGGCTAAATCGTTGCGCCGCACATGCTTGGAGTGCCAATCCAAAGAGTAGGGTTCAATCCCGCGTTCAGGCATGTGATCAAGGTGTAAAAACCTGCGCCATTCCATACGTCATTCAACTGACACGTCCTTCGGAGGGGACGTAAAGCTGTCGTTCCTGTCTGTGCCGTGGGGGTGGGGGACGTACTCGCTCTGAGTGACAGGCCCTGCATCGGGAGCTCAGTTGTGAATACGCTCTGATAGAGTAAATAGTACTGTAAATAAGTTAAAATACTGTACTGTATCTCGGTCAACAGCTCAAGCGGCCAGTGGCTACATATCTGAACCTGTAAATAGCACACGGTATAACAGAGAATGAACCACACTGAGTGCTTAGGATGTCGGCCTTGACGGTGCTCCTATCAAGAGGAAGAATATCCGAAAACAACAACAACAACAACAACTCCCTGGTAGAGAGCGGCAACGAGGAGTGAAGGAGATTGCCTAGGTTTCCACCAATTGCTCATCCGTCACCTGATCGCCTGACAGGATTCGAACCCCACCCAGCTGTTACCAGTCGATCAAGCTAACACCACAGCAAATCGTTTCCCGCTGCTCAGTGATAATCTAATCACTGTGTACGTGTCTTTCATAGAACTAAGCAAGCACAGGCACATGCTCATACATAATTATTATGATAACTATACCTTGCATTTGATTGGCAAACTGACCGATCAAATCATATTCTGAAACTTTCATGGCGCAATATTCGCCAGATCAATCCGGTACAATCCATATTCAAATTATGAATATTCAATCAGTTAAACGTGCTCTACCTGATAGAGCTATACATTTTATATGGAGAGCCATGTCCGTAATACGCTTCCAGTGGGCCGATACGATCATTTTAACATCAATTCGTATATATACAACTACTCAATATCCAAAAAGATGTAAAGTAAGAATTTCACAAATATACAAAATTGTAAACACAAATCTGATGGTCGCCATACGAGGTACCAGGTATGGCGACAGCAACTTATACCGAAGGGAAGTCAAATCATTCTAATATTAAGTTCAACATCAACTGATTCAAATTATCTTCAATTCCAAATAGTACAAAGTATATATCTAAATTGAACATGGATGCCTACATACCCATCCATTCTTTAATCCATCCTGTGTTTTTCTTTCCATAGTAAAATTATAGAGCATTAAATGGCGCTATTACACCATCATTGTAAAATGACTCAGATTGTGTCATGTAACATGCCTGTGTAAAGCGGCCATAATAGTTGGCTCTGTGGAATACCACTATTATTAGGTCAGTCCTGTTTGAAATTAGAATAATTTATAATGATGACATGATGACGATGACATTAATAATTATTCATGTCCAAAATGACATCACAAAGCTTAGGGTCATGTACAGGTTCGCCAAGGTCACGAGATTGATGTACATAATAGTCGTGACACAACGATCTTCAAGGAAAGCTAATCATCGAGTCCCATCACTGCATTTAGAATGTGAGACAAACAGTCATACTAACACGAATAAAACAGCATTGATGGACTGGCCGATTGATAGACAGACTGATAGGTGGATGGACATGGGAATGGATAAACAGCTGGATGGATAGACACACGGATAGACAAAGGGACGGATGGCCAGATTGATGGACAATTAATTTACACATCTTAACTATATAACTATATAAGACACACATGCATGAAAGAATGTAGAACAACTGGCTACATGGATGGATTGATGGATGGATTGATAGATGGACAGATGTACATACAGATGGATGGATTGATGTATGGACACACACACAGGTTGATAGACGGACTGATGGATGGATGGATGGATGTTCATATGACTAGATGAATGAATGGAGCGATGGAGGGGCAGATGGATTCATGGACACATGGATGGATGGATGGACATACGAACGAAGGAAGGAATGAACGACCGAATGAATAAATCCAATTAACACTTGTGAAAGGGATCGCACTAAATTCATTGTCAATATCATCCCATCTATTTTACTCTTAAACGTATTTATTACAAGCTGTGGCAATGTATAGGAACATAGAACAACTTAAACTAGATGAAGTTGAAGTGGCTGAAGCAACTTCAAGTCTGCATGCAGAATCTGAAGATCGTAGGCTAACAGATGCTAGAAGGCTGTTCAGTTTCACAATGATCTGCCAGAAACTCTAATAAGAGTTGCGGTCCGAATATCACTCCCATACATTTCCTATTGCCCTTATCGGGTAAGGTAAATGGGGTTTCCATGGAAACTATACACCAGATCCAATTTCTATAGAAGTCCTATACATGCCATGAGGTGTACTAAGAATGTATAAACTTTAGAGATGATAGTTTCAAAATGTGGGTAATTTATCATCAAATCAGTTTCCAATACATTCATTCCTATGGAAATATTTGTCTAAGTTACAAAATTTAGGATATCTCGTAAACCGATTGTGAAATCAGAGTTCTGTAAATGGTGTCTGAGAGGCAATTTCGCCCCGGATTAGCCGGATTAAATCAGCCAACAATTCAACCATAATTTCGTAATCTATCAGCAAATCACGGAAATATGTGGCGGTGCACGGATTTGCCATAACAAAAAGGTTAATTGGTTCACTAACGATTTTATTGGTGAAAACAATAGGATGATCTTGTTTCTAGGGATGTCTCAAAGTACAACACTCTGACAATCATAGAAATACATGTTATAACGATGCCACAAAATTATGTATATGCGGCATTTTCTTTAACATGGGTCACCAGACCCAAAAAATATTTTTCGTCAGGATGCGGGGTTACAGATGAAATAGGTATAATAAGATTCAGACGATTGAGAAAAATCGCTAGCAGCAGTTGCTGACCGAATATTGCTCCCATACATTTCTTATGGGCCTTTTTTGGTCACGGAAAATGGGATTTCTCGGAAACCATATACCCGATCCAATTTCTATAGTGGGCCTCTACATATCCCCAGGCGTACTAAGAGTGCATTACGTTTAGAGGTTATAGTTAAAAAACTGGGTCATTTATCATCAAGTCAATTTCCAATACATTGCCTATGGAAATATTTGTCTACGTTACAACAATCAGGATATCTCATAAACCGCTCATGATATCGGAATTCTGTAAACCGCGTCAAGAGGCAATTTCACCGGATCAGAGAAATTAAATCTTGAAACGGTCCAACGGCAAATGATGGAAAAATATTGTGGTTATGCCGGATTTCCTAAAAAAAGGTTCATCGGACCGAAAAAAATATTTTGGGTCAACATGCATGCCAATGAGAGAGAGAGAGAGAGAGAGAGAGAGAGAGAGAGAGAGAGGGAGAGGGAGAGAGGGGGAGAGGGGGGGGGGGAAGGGAGGGAGGGAGAGGATGTAAGCATCTTTTGGGTGGAACACTGGCATAAAAGCGTTATATACAAAAGCTGATAACTGTTGTACTGTTGAGTTGTTATTGCTTTTTAACAGTTCTGTATATTTATAAACATTTGGTCTTTTCCAGTATTTATATATTGTTTTCGCATTCCAGTGTATGTTGGGCATAGAATTAAAAAGTGATATTTGTCCTCTATATCATCACATATCTAACATTTTCACTCTACTAGAGGTATTGCAATCGGTCGGTGCCACCTTTCTGTTTCAATGTATAGTCTGTTCGAGCCACACTGATTTGCTAAGACCATATTGATATGTCTTATAACATATATCATCTGAAAGATAAAGACCATATTGATATGTCTTATAACACAAATGTTCAGAAGACTGACTAATCGCCGACACAGAATTATGTACAACGTGAGATGATGGCTGCCTATATCACATACTTCACTAAATCCTGAAAATCACATGCAAAAGCCAACAACCGAAATGCCCGCCGAGGAGGTGTTCTAAACACGCACGCACACGCGCACACACACTGTGATCCGTCTGAATCACGCGGATATATTACAGCATTTGATTAGTGTACCCTAATATAATATTTTTAATAATCAACCTAGACTCCATACATATTATAAATAAAGAAATCTATATTGATTATAACCTAATCATATTAACAATTATAATTATCTAAACTCTAAATGTTATAAAATTACACACGTGTAAATCACCGTTACCGATGTCCCATACCATTTTATAATTGACATGAAGTAATTTATTTCAGGCAATTGACAAGAAAGCGAGCAAGACTGATGATAATCTGTCTACTTATATTGTAGCAGATTTTTGGTCCAAACGTGTTGCGGGTTACATAGGCTACACATGTTTGTATGGAAATACGTTTGCTATGTATGATCTCGCGATTGATTATATGATAGAAATAAAATGTTTGTCATATATTTTCAATGACAAAAATTAAATGGGGGAGTGAGAAAATTTCCCATTTAATAAAAATAGAACTCGCTATCAATGTTTGGGACTACTTATACACGTATTTAGTTTATTTAAGCTAAATTAGACATAAAAACATTAAATGGTTTAAGGTTAAATTTAACGAAAATATAAAAATAAAAATTTTCTTGAGACGAATGAATACTTTAAGTGGAATTCCACTATTTATTGATTCACGTGAACTTAAACTAAAATTTTTGAAAAATATTCATTTTCCTAATAAAATGAAAACGTGTTATCTCGATTGATCGGAACAAATATAAAACAAACTAGATTGATCGGTCGATGACACGTCATCGCAAATCACCGCTTTGAACTTTGGACACACCCCACAAGCTAGGCCCGGGGTGGAGCCAAATGTAAATGTCATTTTGCACTCCGCAATCATATGGGTAACTCACATACCAAATTTGGTTGAATTCCGTCCAACAGTGTCAGAGGAGTTGCATTACAATCAATTTCATGACCTTTTGACCCTATCCCCCACCCATGGGGACTAGACCAAATGTACGTGTGCTCATCCACTCCACATTGATATGGATAACTCACATACCAAATTTGGTTGAATTCTGTCCAATGGTTTCTGAGGAGATGCATTACAATCAATATCTGCGGGTTAAAATTTGACCTTTTGACCCCTCTCCCGCCCCCTGGGGGCAGGGCCAAATCTAAATGGTCTGTTGCACTCCGCAATCATAGGAGTAACTCAAATATCAAATTTAGTTGAGTTCGTCTAACGATTTCAGAGGAGTTGCATTACAATCGATTTCATGACCTTTTGACGTCCACCCCATCCCCTGAGTGCGGGACCAAATGTAAATGTGCTCATATACTCCACATTGGTATGAGTAACTGACATACTAAATTTGTTTGAATTCCGTCCAACAGTGTCAGAGGAGTGGCATTACAATCATTTTTTTTTTTTTTTACATTTTGACCCTCAACCCTCACCCGCCCATGCGGGCCGGGCCAAATGTAAATGTGCTCCTGTACTCCACATTGCTATGGGTAATCCATAGACCAAATTTGGTTGAATTCTGTCCAGCGGTGTTGGAGGAGATGCATTACAATCAATTTCTGCATGTTAAAATTTGACCTTTTGACCCCCTCCCCAGCCAAATCTAAATGGCCTCTTGCACTCCGCAATCATATGGGTAACTCGGACATCAAATTTAGTTGAGTTCCATATAACGATTTCCGAGGAGTTGTGTTACAACTGGTTTGACCTTTTGACATCTGCCATGGTCCCCTGCGGGCGGAGCCAAATCTAAATTTCGGCTTGCAAAGCGGAGTCATATGGGTAGCACACATACCAAATTTCATATAATTCCACCCAATGGTTTGGGAGGAGATAGCGTGACGGACGGATGTACAGACGGACGGACAGACAGATGGACGGAGGAGATTACAATATCCCCGACATCTTTTTAAAACATGGGGATAATAAAATAAAATATAGGTTGTCCATTTGTCAATGTCAAATGAAAAACATATAATATTTATGCACAACACATATTTTCCTGAAAATTAAGAAAACATATACAGCATTCATATTGTTAGTTTATAATCCATCCTCTGTACTGTCCTTAACTGTAGAATGATCTGAAAAAACTATTTAGGCAAATAGCAAAATTCAGAAATTGGATCAAAACTTCTCTGATTCTAAGAAAAATCAATGAAAAATCAAAATTCCCACATTTTAATCTGTGGTTCCTAGCTCGTTATTATGAATTAGACGCAACTAGTGAAGTCGGAAAAAAATTGTTGAAAAATATCCAGAGCTAGGCAAGTCAGTAGCTTATGCCCACCATTAAAACTGCCTAACCTTAGCTTGGACCGATATTTCAATAGATTTAATTAAAAATTTAAACAACCAGAAAAACATCGATGTTGCAGAAGATGCTAGTTTAGTGATGACATTTCCGGATGCAAAACATTGAGGTTTTATATCCCTAAAATAAAATGACCAAGTAGCAAGGTCGTGGAAATTTCGGCTGTCTTCACATGTCAAAGTTGAGATTGCGCAATTTGTAATGCCATTTAAAATGACTTGTTTATTGTCACTAGAAGATATCTTAAAGTACATGATCGTAAAGTACTTAAGAAAATTCAATGATTTAGCTCATGAGAAAAACTCATTGTATTGCCATGATAATGGTGTTAATTTCGGCTTGGAGTAATTTGAAATTGCTATCATTATACTTTGCTGTAAATAAGCCAAAACGTGTTTGTTATGTCAAGGGAGGTAAGCATGCGTTACTATAACCGTGGCTGTAAGGATTTGTCTCCCTTTGGAACATTAAACTATTGGGTCATTTGTACTCAAAAGTGATTACCAAAATCATATCTCGATGACATCATGTAATCATAAATAAAATTTAGCAGAAAATGAGAGGAACCACATTTATAAATATGTGGACAAAATTTATATCACATGACCATCACCAGATTTATTACATGCCTACTGATTTTTTCTATTCACCGTATGGAAACCGGAATCAATATTAATAATGTGAATGTGGTCCCTTTAGTTCAAAATTGTTAAATTATGAAAGAGCGACCTTATAGCCATCATCTAATTTTCATTGATCCTAACTCTGCCTTCACGCTGTGATGCAAAGTAGTGTTCACGAATCCCATTTGATTTTGTGAGCCAGGAATCT
Organism: Chaetoderma sp. LZ-2023a; assembly: GCA_034401795.1. Taxonomy (NCBI): domain Eukaryota; kingdom Metazoa; phylum Mollusca; class Caudofoveata; order Chaetodermatida; family Chaetodermatidae; genus Chaetoderma; species Chaetoderma sp. LZ-2023a. The sequence continues at coordinate 33,219,690 of CM067371.1, read as the reverse complement.
GACTGATAGTATCTGTTGATATCTCAGACATTACCATCGTCAAATTGCGTGCCTTCAAGGGAAAATCTGCATGACGTAATTAAATGTCTAATGCCCCAGGTCTTTTGCACTGCTCAATTTTGGTGGCCCAAGATGGCAACCTAAGTCAGCTACCTATAATGGACAACTTACCAGTAATGGGCGAACAATGGATCCATCCATCCAGTTTAATACAAGCATACACTCTCTCACAATACTGACACGTGTTGCAATGGAAGATCTGATGCATGCACATGCGTGCTACGCGTTTGTACAGCTTAGCCATACCTCTCTCATAGGGCTTTATACATGCGTACTATCCTATCCAGGGGGCATGCTTAGAATGCACCTGGAGCGGTCATCCCATACCCGGCCTAGCTGGGACGGCCCGTACCCAGCACACATCTGACGCCCATTTAGGGACAAGCGAACGCACCCAGAGTGGTCGTCCCATACCCGGCCTAGCTTGAACGACCCGTACCCATCACCCATCTGACGCCCATGTTGAGACAAGTGAACGCACCCGGAGCGGTTGTCCCATACCCGGCCTAGCTGGGACAGCCCGTACCCATCACACATCTAACGCCCATTTAGAGACAAGCATCCACTATCACATCGACGGACCCCCACAGGTACTGATCGCCTTGTGAGCACCACACATAATAGGTCTGCACCCCATTTAGAGACAGGCATCCACAGTGATATACACCATGATTACTGTTGCACAGCTTCGCGATATTGCAAAGCCAAGAAAGCCGACCTGCTCCAGATGATCGGACAGGCACGTGCCGAGGAGTCGCAGAAGCGTCTCTCCCGAGCAATGAAGATGGAAAGGTTTCCAGCACTTACCAAAGATGATTCTTTGAATCCCTACAAGAAAGCGCAGTGGCTCCATGAGCTTCGTCAGCTGAACAAGGAGGTGACTGCTAGCTTGTGAGCCAAGACTGTAGCGAGGCGCATGGCGGCCCATCAACTGGAGCGCTTACCTCCCCTATGCAGGATCGCTAAGCGAGTGATGAGGGGGCCGAGGGCTGAACCCTTAGCCCGGAGCATGAGGCGAGAAGGTGAACACATTCTCGACCAGCGTCTCTGCGAAAGGGAGACAGAGGATAGAGGACGCCGCTCAGTACACTGGACATTCTTCAGAGGTCTAGAAGGAGATCTCACAGGCCAGATCATGCAAAAGATCCAGCAGACTGTACAGAACGCCTTCTATCTGCGCTACACCCATACCTATCGCATCCGTCATAGCGAAGATGGTAGGGTGATGGTCTTCCACAAGAATGCGCCAGAGAACCCGTGGCTGAACACGATAGGAGCAGCTCAGGACTGGGTGGCCGCAAGAGAGCAAGCCCGCCTCGACACAGACAATATCGATCGACCCAACACCAAGTGGGCTTTCGTTCAGTCAATCAACGTTGATGTCAGGGCTGTCATCGACCGCCAAGCTCTGCTTGGGACAGGCCCCCTCCCAGACTGGCTACGACAGAAAAAGAGTATGACTGCCCTCGCCACCTACAGGGATAACATGTGTGTCTGGAGATGTTTAGCAGTCCACCGAGGAGCGAGAGCTGATAGAAGTACAGCTCAAGCACGAGGGCTTGCCACACAGTTCTACGGCAAGACAGTGACAGTACCTGATGTCCGCAAGACCTCGCTGGTTCGGCTGGACAAGGTAGAGTTCTTCGCCAAGATCGGGATTCGCGTATATGAACCAACCAAAGAGGGCACCTTGATCAGGCAAGCGGCTCACTACCGTGACACCATTACCATCGGAGTGTGGGACCACAACTCCTTCTACATCAAGAACATCTCCAAGCTGGCACAGACACTAGTCTGCAGTCACTGTCAGCAGAGGTCTACACAGGCATGCAATCTTCAACGCCACGTTGATCACTGTACAGACGGCAAAACAACAATTGTTTGTCCTGGCGAGAAGGTTGAGGTGCCACAGTCTGTGTATGAGAAAGCATTCTATCCGCCCAAACCATCCAGTTCAGCGGCCACTTGTTGGATCGAGTATGAGTTGAGAAAAAGAGGCGTACACATACATCATGTAGCATGTGGGCATGGTGGCGAGCGTTGGATCGAGGGTGCTCCTGTAAATGGTTATGATCCGACCACCAACACCGTTTACCAGTTCCATGGCTGTGTCTCGCACGGGTGTCCACAACACCAGCGAGGTGAGGATGCTGAACAAAGGTACCGCAAGAGAGTCCTGAGAGTGGAGAAGCTGACAGCATCTGGATGCACGCTTGTGGTACAGTGGGAGTGCTGTATAAAATGCTGTCCACGCGTCCCTAAACGAGTTCTGACGAGTTCGGACTGTCCCATACCCACACGTCATAGTTTACGACTTCGAAGCACTTGTAGATGGTATCAAGACTCATCCTAAGGCGACTCTCACGATCGAGAGTACTCACATACATATCTCTGTGTCAGTTGGCTGCTCCTTAGATGGCGCCACGAGGGAGCCCACTCACCTCTGCAATCCTGACCCCAAAGAACTGATCAGAGAGTTCATGCTGGAGATCCAATGGCGAACATATCTAATCCGGACAAGGGTTAGGGCACAGTACATACCGACAGACCTGCACAAGCTCCCAAAGCGACAGCAGCGACTGATCAACGAGTGGTGTGACCAAGTGCCTGTGCTGTGGTTCAAATCTGGGCAGTTTTACCTGAACCTCATCATGAAGTACTTTGTTGATGAGCTGACTGACAGTATAGGTACAGTGAAAGTCGCCAAGAAGGCTAGTCAGACCATGTTCCTCATAACACCTGAGCTACGGTTTCTCGATGTGCTGAACTACCTCTGTCCAGGAGTCTCGTACCACATATGGGTCAAAGCTTATGGGTGTACACTGCAGAAGAGCTGGTATGAATGGTTTGACACACATGAGAAGCTCAACTATCCAGGGCTTCCTGACTACTCAGCATAGACATCTAAGCTCAAGTGTGGCTACCTCTTGACGCGATCATAGTGGGAACAGTGTAACCAGACATTCAGCGAGCATGGAATGCGGACATTCCCCGACTGGCTGCGATACTACAACAACCTTGACGTCAGTCCATTCATCGAAGCCCTAGAGCAGATGCAGGAGTTCTACACAGAATGAGAAATAGACATTGTCAAAGATGCCATGTCTCTCCCAGGTGTGTCACTGCAGTACCTCCTACGTGGAACCGCTCAGCTCATGCCAGGTGTTAGCCTCTATTCACCAGGCAAGGAAGCCTACGAGATGCTGAAGGGTGCTGTTGTTGGAGGTCCCAGCATCGTGTTCACCAGATAACACGAGGACGGCATGACTCGAATCCGCCACACTGAGCGTGTCTGCCAATGTCTACTCGGCTACGATGCAAATGCTCTGCAACTGTCAACGATGGCCAAAGAGATGCCCTGTGATAAGGCGCCGTTGGGCCGGTGCCAGTGGTGTAGTCAGCTTTAAGGAGGAGCTCATAGCAGACCACTGGTTTTGATTTGCTGAGGTGGATATAGAGGTCCCTAAGGCTCTGTGGGCAAAGTTCGAGGAAATGCCCCCACTCTTCTATAACCACGAGAGTCCGGTAGAGGCCATCTCTTCTGAGATGCAGGCATATCTAGAGCATACAGGGCGCAAGCGACCCGCCTCCCAGAAGCTGGTCGATGCCCTCTCTGGCAAGAAGTGGCTGCTGTACGCACCGACACTCAAGTGGTATATAACCCATGGCCTGGAGATCACTGCTGTATACCGCACCATAGACTATGAGACCAAGCGCCCATTCGAGTGGTTCATGGAGAATGTTATGGAGGCCCGCCGCTCGGGAGATGTAGATAAGAGCAAAGCGTTCTTGGCAGATCTCTTCAAACTCCTTAGCAACAGTGCCTACAGGAAGCTCATCGAGGCCCTAGAAGGCCATAGCAACACCAGCTTGACGAAGGATGAACGTGTGGTAGACAAGGCCCTGCGTAGTGCATGGTTTGAAGATCTCGAGATCTGTGAGTCATACGAGCTCCAGTGTCGCAAGCCGAGAATCACTAATCGAAGGCCCTTCCAGGTGGGGATAACCGTTTATGAGCTCGCGAAGCTGCGAATGCTGGAGTTTTACTACGACTTCCTCGATCACTATGTAGCTCGTGACAGCTTTGAGTACCTGCAGATGGACACTGACTCTGCGTATATCGCTATAGCAGGCTCCAGCCTCGACGACGTCATTCGCCCTGAGAGGCGAGCAGAGTACCAGGCTCATAAGCGGGACTGGCTAGCTTGGGACAAATGGGCTGGACGGACGCCGGGACTGTTCAAGCTCGAGTTCGAAGGCTCTCGTGGTATCGCTCTCTGCTCCAAATGATACTACGTGGAGAGCACAGCTGCAAGTAAGTGCTCGGCTAAGGGAATGTCAAAGCGGTAGAATGAGGTCTCTTGGCAGAGGTTCTACAGCGCCCTACATGGCGGGGTGGACAGAGCTAAAAACCGAGGCCTACGCATGCGCAACCAGGTTATGGTGACGTATGAGCAGGAAAAACATGGGCTCCGCTTACTATGATAAGTGACATGTGCTGCCAGATGGTAGCTGTGTGTCTGCAGGGACTAGCTGAAGCTCTTCTACGACAAATGGTCGTCTAGGCACTCCGTGTAGTACAGTGTAGGCCACCCCTCCGCCTCCACATACCTGTCAAGCCAGTGAACATCTATCGACCAGTTAGGATCTGTTGCACGCCGTCGACCCCCTTTTAGCTCACCAGGCTCATACGGGTACCAAACCAGAGCATCAGGTGGTAGGCACTCCTCTCCCTTGTTCGCCCCTCTAGAGCTGTGACTGGCAACAGCAGAGTGTCTGATAGCCTCTACCGGCTTCTTTCCAATTAGCCTAGTAACCTCGGCATTGGATCTTGCCACCACAGCAGGCAGCCCTATCACCCATACGTTAGAATGTTCACTTGGCGCGGCCATTTCCTGGACATATTGGTGTGGGAACAGTCTCTCTGCCAGTGTCCGATTCCACCGCTCAACGATAGCCTGGGCACGGTGATGCCCTACCTCGCATCGCCTAACTGCCACACCGTGTATCCACATGAGGGCTGTAGTCTCGCCTCTGAACTCCTTACCCTCATCCACATGCAACAATTCCGGCCACTGGAGGGTATTTTCCGAAGCCTCGTAGACACCCTGGAATGCCTGGGCCACCTGGCCAGCTGACTTATCTGTGAGCGGTGCTGCACTCTGTTCGGGACAGTTTCATCGAAATGGGAATGCCTCTTATGTGCCGTGGACGAGGTCTGTATATCTGCCACATCGCCTGGCGGCTGAGCCACTGGCTAACTGTCTCCAATGTGAAGTTGTGGCCCTTGCGATGTGCAGCCTCGAGTAGTTGAGGGGGCTCATGGTAATATCCACCAGGATGATAGTAGAGTTCCTCGAGAAAGACGGTTGATAAGCTCCCAGATTTCATCACTGACGTCCACTTCCATCCTGTCACGCATGGCCTGGGTCATTTTATCACTGACGTCCACTCCCGTCCTGTCACGCACGGCCTGGGCGAATTCTAAACAGATGAACAGATGGCCATCATTCATTCGACTATCACTGAAGGCCTCCTCAAACACCTCCATACACCGGCGTCTGGTCTCTGCTGGATCCTCACTGAATGGTAGTTTATCGATTAACCCTCGGAAGTTAAGTATCTTGGCCAGGTCATACGGAGACACCATCCTTATATAGTACGGCTTAAATGGCTGTGAGTGCTATGGCAATGTATGGTAGCCAAGGGCCTGCGACGCCGAAGAACGTACCTACTCATGAGGCGATGGCTGGTATGGCTTCAGAAATCTTCTCCACACCATGGAGAGCATTGTTGGCGATCTTGTTTACCATCTCGCCAGCCTTCGGTGTGAACAGAGCGATCAGAGCCCCAATTGCTGCCAGCGGCCCGATAGAACCTTTTATGTAAGTGCGATAGATTCCTTTCACTCTGTGTACTATCTTGCAGGATTCAGGCTCTACACCAAGAAAGATGAGTATGGCCGTGTATTAGGTAATTATTATAGTACTGCCCAGGCATGTACATAAGATGCCATTCTCCACACGCTAACGCGTGTATGTATCTCTCATCGCCGCGCATGCGCAACAGGCAATTTCACTCTCTTATTAACTCTGTTATTTCGAGCCTCTGCTTTATATCTATATGCCCTTGTCCATGCTGCCCAGGGGGCTGAGCTCGGAGCATCCCAGATCGGGCCGTTTCGTATACTGGGTCGGTTCGTACCCGACAGGGCGATTCACGCTACACCATATACACAATTACGGCAGTATACAAAATTAAATTTATCCGCCAATATTTAAAAAATAACCTCACAAAATAATTTGTCAGTTTGGAAATCAGAGAAATATGTCTAAATAAAATGTTAGAGGCATTTTGGGGGAACATTCGTCAGACACCCTTTTTAATAGGAGTCGAGGCTGCTGAATGGATTTTTTAGGTCTGTCCACGTTTCCCGAAGCTCTATAGTTGCCAAAGTGGCTAAAACAAAATACTCGACTCTTTTCAATGTAATATGCTTCATTCCTCTTGCGTTAAAAACATCTTCGACATTTATTATTTTGTCAAATGTGCTTGACTACCTCTGGAATTATCTAATACTGAACATTGTGAGCTTTGTATTGTAAACAGTAGATATGGCATCCATCTAAGATTTCAAGTTGGCCGCCGTGATAGACCTCGTTCACGCATTTCAGCTTCAAAGCTAGATATGGGTTAAAATTGTAATATGTGTTCAAATCCCTCCACATACCAGACATGTTGAAAGATTGATATAATAGCGTAGAGCATATAATGCAGCATTGCAACCCGTATTTGCAACAACGTCCGACACAATGGCCAATGACTACTCCCATGCAAGAGAGGAGTAGCGTTGTGCATTACAACGGCCTGGGAACTATAATGTCCTACATTACAGACCATTTGTAGCCAACAAATATGAACAGCCGAAGAAGAAAACAGCGAGATGGCGGAACATCTATGACAATGAGATGCATCAATGCCCAGCTGAAGAGCTACACGAATTTCAGAGTGGCAGTTTCGTTGTGAAGAAATTTAACCAAGTGAATCCAACGAAAGTCGAGAATGGTTGAACGGAACTGGCAAGAAGAGCGGAGGCATTGTTGGCATTGCGTAAAAAAAATGAACAAGAAAGATACATGTGAGGTGCACAAGACCCATTCAAAGGGTTATTGAAAATTGTGATGTGCCATTGCCATCTGACTCGAAAAACTCTGGCACTGGCAGATTCCTCTGGAAACAGATGGTAACACAAACACATCCTGAGAAGACAATCGGTGTAACAGGTATGTTCAAACACGAAGAGATGATGGGGCATCCAATCCAGACATGGAAATATCCAAACTCCAAGCACGCTGAGGGTAATTGTCCATTTTTTTGAGAACCAGTCCAATAGGATAGGGAGTTATCCTTGAGATACTGACTTGAGATACTGATATCATGGTTCTCCGCACTCGAGTGTCTTCTACAAACGAACGATGCATTGTCATTCCACTTGAAACCATCACATTGCCAAGCTGCAATCTGGAGGCCAGCACATCTCAAATACCATGATCTACCCTCTCCTAAATCCATTCGTTGGAAAGATGACAATGGTTGGATACTACCAATAATACAACTGACAAAGCTCGAGCACTTTTGTTCATGAAGTCAGACATATCTGAGGATTGAAAGCGGTAGCTTAAAACTATGTCTATCTATTTTTACAAAGCTGTTGCTAATGAATGGTCTTCATCGGATCGACCTAAATCCATATCTATATTCATTCCACTTGCTGTTCTCAATACAGGTAATGTCAAACAGTACTACCTTTGAATCATGTTATCAGACCATGCGAAAACTGCCACTACAGAATATGAGCATATTCAGACATATAGCGTATTACACTGTCATCATTATAATACATGTACTTTGCAATTAAAATGTACTATTTACTAATATGTGCGTCTATCCATTAAACACATCTTCCATCCTTATTGAAAGTTATAACGTGTTGTGTTTAGCCATAGCGTCCATCTTGAAATTCAATATGGCCGTCATAATTATGTTAAAGATTTCAAGGAACGATATTTATTGATCATCAGATATGAATGCCAGATTTGTTAAGACACGGTTTACCATAGATTTAACTTGCCACCTTTGGTTTTGCGTCAAGCGGTACATAATATGTATATTCAAATACATTCAATGGCGTCCATTTTGTTTTTCGGCCATTTTCACAGAGTTAATGTCTCATGATAGTTTGGCATAAAGCAGAAATGGATTCAGCACCCTCAAATCGTTAAGAAAAAGGGTTTGTCAACTTTTCCCCAAAAATGCCGCTAGAAGTTAGATTTTTCCAAAAATCCGACCAGCCTAAACCAACAATGTAGGCAATTGTTGAATTGTAAAGAAACCCAATAATTGCTAGCGTACATTTAGCGAGTTTGTACACAATCTCACAATCCCTTACGAATGCACTAACATACTACCAAGCGTGAACTTACTTAAGTCAATCGATAAATACAAATGTTTGTGAACAGGTTTACTCCGTTATTCTGCTGCACTAGCGTACCTTTACTTAACTGAGTAGTCGTCATCATAGTGTAGCGGAGAAGGAATCATTAAACATACACACACACACACCCATAATATGAAACATATAACATATTTAAAATACACGAATATACAAGTCAGATTGTGACAATTGTACCAGTGGTACCTAGTTTATGTAATGATATCTATGGCATTTAAAATAATGATGCGACGGCCAGGGCTTCGTTTTAAGGAGTGTGATTATTCTCACTTTCAACATTATTGTCAATATTCATACCAGGATTGTGATTAAAGCTCACCTGCAATTCTCAGAAATTAAAGTAACTAAGCCCTGGAGTTGTAGTTGTGGTGGTAGTGATGACACTGGTGTAGTAGTAGTAGTAGTAGTAGTAGTAGTAGTAGTAGTAGTAGTAGTAGTAGTAGAAGTAGCAGCAGTACTAGTAGTAGTAGTAGTAGTAGTAGTAGCAGCAGTAGTAGTAGTAGTAGTAGTAGTAGTAGTAGTAGTTGTAGCAGCAGCAGCAGCAGCAGTAGTAGTAGTAGTAGTAGTAGTAGTAGTAGTAGTAGCAGCAGCTACAGCAGCATCAGCAATGACGGCGTGGCGATGGTGGTGGTGGTAACAGCTGTAGCAATGGCTGTATTGTGATTACTCATTAGTAGTTACCTATTATGTAATTCTTTATATTTTGTCTATGATTGATGTGTGGATATTTGTGATTTTAAGCTTGTTTCATTATTATTCTATTGTTTCCTGACAGTAATTGGGATTTTATGCCCCTCTAATTCCGTCTCCCTATTTATGTTGTGTGTACAAGTTATGTTCTCCTCTAGAGTTATATGAATGGACTTGTGCAGTTTTAATAACCTAGGTTAATGTAGGTTTTTAGTATGGCATACAGGTGCAGAATCCCAAATATCTCCAGGTTTCAATATGCTTAAAGATGGCCTGGCTCTTTGCTGTCTTGGAGAATCGGTTGTGTGGATTCATATCATAATGGAGGGATCCGATCTATCATTCAAGTGCCTGACGACATCAAATATATCACTTGGTAGCTGAAGTCAAAAGTAAAACGACGTAGGTCCGTCACAAAAGCGGCAAAGTCCATTACGAAATGGACCTTTCTGGTTTATCCATGCATTATGTTGCGTAATGTGAGGTCTTTAGCAACTACGTGACGTGTAGGATGACGTCATAATAATTGACAGCACGAATGTGTAATTTAGTCCGTCTTAAATGCATAATAGTCTGACACGTTGTACGAATTGTATGTCTTTGCTATTTATTGAGCATGCATTTGAATATTTTGAAACTAATTTGATTGGGCGCTGTTGCTGCCATATGCAGCAACAGCGCCAGTCAAATTAGTTTCAAAATAGTCAACAGCTTACCTGTATCGTTTTTAGGTCAGGGAGTTCAGGATTCGATCGGGGCCCAACACAGGCGAAGTGTGGGTGGAGCTTAGCTAGAGATGTCTGGTGAATTTATAATTTATTAAACATTCTCTTATATATCCTATAGTTTAGATGTATTTTATTTAACAACCTACAAGTGTAGTGGTATTTTTCAGCGTAAATTCAGAATCACAACCATGAATCAATCTGATAGCGGTGTATCAAAATCAATGGACTGGCAGTTGAATCATTCACTGAGTGAATGTACTTCACATTTATACATGAATGAACACATGAGTGACGTCACCGTTGTACTGACATCTGTTCATCCTCCCAGACGTGTTCCCGCACATCGATTTCTCTTAGCAATCAGGTATAATAATAATAATAATAATAATAATAATAATATCATAAAAGCGTACGCGCCTAGCTTCCAAATAAAGGTAAGTTTTGACAGATGAGAAACTGGCCATACAGTGATTAATTGACCATTCAGCAGTAGGAGTTGTAATCAGGTTAATCAGTGTTCGGCCATTCACCAGAAAAGGATAATCACATATTGTCCATTGACTACTAAAGGAAATTTTACAACTGATCATTTAGCAGTAAAATGTCTAGCAAGCTTGTCTGGCCATTCTACAATAATGCGCAATATATCATTCAGCATTAAAATTATTACTCAATGTCCCCATGGTAGAAAGAAATTGGATGACAATTACACTTACTACACATAGGTCAATGCGCCTAGAATATTTAATGAGAAAGTGTGTATGTGCGTGTGGTCGTGTGTGCGTGCACGTGCGTACACTAAAAGAAGCAGCTTACTTCATCATAAAGAGCGCACAATACGACAGTTGAAGAAGTGTGGAGATGGAGAAAAATAATAAAATAGAATCAGTACAATAACAATACCCTAACAAGCAGAAGTTTAGAATCATAATAATAAAAAGCAATTCACAGACACAATATGTATCAGAAATATGGCATGGTTGAAATGATGTGTGTTGGATATAAACAGACAATTCATTTTGCCTATGAAAGGTTATCATTGTATTATCCACAGAAGCCCTGTGTTTGAAGCAATGTTTTATGGAGCACTTCAAGAAGTGAAAATGGAGGTAACACTATCAGATGTTCCAGTTGATGGTTTCCTTACATTTCTCAGGTCAGTTGTTGAATATTTTTTTGTGATAAGTATATTCCTAGGCCTTGTTAAGGAGCCCTGACCACTTAGTCTCGACATGCAGCGTAGCGAGTATTTAATAATATGCATGTCAGATTTCCTGCTTGTCTGTCTCCGTCCGTCTGTCCGCCCATGTGGCCGCATGCCCACTTATTTCCCGGTCCCACGGCCGTGTGCACGTGGGATACCGAACATGGATACTAATAAATTTGGAACGATTAATCTATTTATTTTTCAGGTTTTTGTACACTGATGTTGCTGAGATACAGACCGACAATGCAATGGAGTGCTTACAGGTGGGCCACATGTATCGAGTGCCAGGCTTCGTTAAGAATTGTGAAACCATACTTATGAGCAGCATTGACGAGGATAATGTTTTGCACCTTCTGGAGACTAGTATCATTTTCAATATTCAAAAGCTAAGAATGGAATGCATGGAATATATTAACATAAACGCACTGCCAGTGATTAAATCTAAAGCCTTTGTTTCCTTAAGCACAGATGGACTTAAGATGATTGTTGGCGAATCCAGTCTGCAAGCACCTGAACTAGAAATCTATAAAGCTGTTAACAGCTGGGCCGATAAAGCATGTGCACGCGGACGCGTTCAACCATCACACGAGAATAAGAGAAAATTTTTGGGAGATGCATTCTCCAAGTTACGCCTTGGCCTTATTCCACAGTCAGATTTTGCCACTGTGGTAACTACAGGAAACTTGCTTTCTAAGGATGAGATGCTGATGGTTTTTCGTTCTTACCATAATAAAACTGCAGCAAATCTAAGCTTTGTAGAGAATACAAAGCGAGGTGGAAGTGTGGTGAGCTTCATCGTTCCAGCGCAGTTGAGCCATTTGAATTACGAAAAAAGAGGGATGTTTCTGGAAACACACTTTAAATTCAGTCGTGGGGTAAATCTTGCTGGTATAAACATTGCCAAACAGCAACGAATCAGATTTCAAAATTCTGACCTGGTCTTTACTCTCTTGCTGGTTGAGAAAAATCTGGATGGACAGACGCAATTCCATCGGAAGTGTGAGAATAGTGCAATGCATCGGTTTGGAATAGGTAAGAGTGTTCCTCCTACTGGACATACGGGGTTTGATGTTCTGTTTGACACAGCAATCCTTTTGAAGCCAGAGAAACATTACATACTATGTATAGCTATTATGGATGTTTCTGCAGGTGGACTAGGCAAAACAGATATAAAACCATGGAAAATCGTTAATGACATTGGGCTGCGACAGACCGCTTATGAGCAGAAATATAAACGTCATACATTTAATGGAGCAATGTTATCTTACAACTCCATCGACATCAAATCATTATTAACCATTTAACCGAAACTGCACATCCTTATTATGCCAATATTCTTCTAAATATTTTGAAACTGCGCTGCTTTGGAACAGTTGCTGCATATGGCATATCGAGTCACTGATCTCTCAAGTTCTGTCAAAATTATTGAAAATACTTTCGTTTCCTGATTGATCTGCTATTTATCATTTAGACCTCAAATTTATTCAAGAAATTTCTTCCATTTGCAGAACAAGAGAGGATTAATCTTTAAAATGTATCACTGGAATTTCTGGCTCGAGTACCATAGTCATAAACAGCAACAGCCCCAGTCAAATTAGTTTCAAAATATTCAACAGTGCGTGTTATTTAATCCTATAACCCTCGAAGTCGTTTCTTGGTCACGCGCACGTAAAACCACATCCTAGTACGTCTGACCCCGAAAATCATATCTAAGAGTAAGTGGCTTGCATTACCCATGTGAACCCCGAAGTCGCATACTCTAAAGTCTAAATTTTAGCACGAATCATACATCTTAGCTGTTGAATATTTTGAAAGAAATTGGCATCAATATCTCCCTGTCAAATTAGTTTCAAGAAATTTTTTTGTAATTGAGAGTGGTCTATTGTTACGATAGGCAGCAGCAACTTACAGTCAAATTACCTTCAAGATATTCAATAGCGCGATTTCTTACATTAAGAATTATATTTCGCATTTGGTATTTCAAATGTATGGTTAAGATAAAATGCGTCTATTAGGTGGCCGTGTGTGGCAGGTTTTCAGACCAACAAACTAATGCCTGCACCAGCCCCCCCCCCCCCCCCGGGAACGTTGAATGAAGCATTATACAAGCAGTACGGCAGCAATAGGTTCCAAAGAGTTAAAAGCTGGATTAAAATTATACTACATTTTTACCTAAAATAGAATTCACCTGTGCAGACGATCCATCTATCAGCTGACGTCATACTCAACTAAACGGCGTGTGGGATGACGTCATAATCATTACCCCCCATAAATGATTCTATTTGGCCCGTCTTTAACTCTTAATTGTTCAACACGTACGAATTGTATGTCTCTATTGGTTAATAAACATGCTGTTGAATATTTTGCTGCCTACGCCCAGTCAAATTAGTTCCAAATTAGTCAGTAGCTTACCTGTATAGTTTTCTGGAAATTGATAGTCAGGGAGTTCAGAGATCGATCGATCCCAACACGATGGTGGAGCTTAGCTAGAGATGGCCGGGGAATAGCTACAAATGGGCAGGTCCATTCTAACTGTATTTAAAACTTTAACCAGGACTTCCCAGAGTCTCAAAACCAAGGAAAATACACAGCTAAGTTGTTAAATATTTGGAAAATACTTTGACAGGAACATGTTTAGCCAGCAACTGTAAGCGCACATTCAAATTAGTTTTAAAATATTCATCAGGATAATAATATGTAATCAACCGTGAATGATTTTTGTGTTTGGTTATTTCGGTTTCAAAGGTAGTGGTGAAGAATACATATTTGGATGACTTATAGATTTTCCATGGGCTTCTAAATAATATTTTATTATATAGAAGTCCATGTATTTTCCTTTCTCAGACTTGGTTTTCTATTGTTAGCTCACATGGCGAGAATGGCCACGTGACCTTATGGTCCAGCAGTCAAAACAACTTCTCGAGAACCACTCGGATTTCAGTTATATATGCAAGGAAGCGTTGTTAAGGCATAGTGATCCAAGGTTGTTCCAACTAAGCTGATCGGCCAATTTAAAAATCTCCGAAACCGCTTGAGGGATTGATTCAAAACTCATGAATGCATAGAGGGCAACAGTTGAACCAAGTTTGTTCGAGGGAGCTTGATTGGCCTAATGCTTTGGCGGCCGTCTTGAATGACCTAGTTGTCATGAAAATTACTTCCCCAGAACGGCTAAATGGATTGGTCCGAAATTTGGGAGATGTGATTAGGTACTATGGGTATGAAAGTCTGTACAATGGAAGTTGATATGTAAAATAACATTGCCGCAGTGGACCAATCAACATGTATCGTGTTAGGCGGTCATATTGGATTTTCTTAGTTAATGGATTTTGAAGTCGAAATTGATTTAATATAGGCCTTTGGATATGCTGATTTTGAATTTGATACTTTCTAGCAATCGTATACACAGGTCCCCAATTAGGCCTCTTGTTGCTTATGTTGCATGGCTTCATCCGCTCTGGATTAAGAATTATGTATTATATTTGTATAACAGAATGAAGGATTCCAGTTTATCAATCAATCATATGACATCATAATCAAGTGCATAACGTGTATGATGACGTCATAATCAATTAGGTTATAAATGACGTTGCTAAGTTCGTCATTAACGCATAGTTGATGATGAATAAGCGTTGTTGTACGAAAAGTGTGTCTTTATTAGTTAATAAACAAGATGTTGAGTATTTTGAAACTAATTTGACTGGACGCTGTTGATGACAAAGGCAGCAACGGCACCCAGTCAAATTAGTATTAAAATATTCAACTGCTTGGCGGGATAGTCTTCTAAAAATTGAGATTCAAGAAGTACAGTGATCGATCGATCTCAACACGAGCGAGGTGTGGGTGGAGTCTAACTAAGAAGGGGCGGGGCATAGCTAAAACTGGCTTCCTCCATTAGTAGTTAGTACCTGTTAAGACTAACTACAGTACAACCAATAAATGAGTTAAAAAAAACAAAAACAGAAATATATTAATTAGTACAATTTTTAACATGATATGTTTTACGAAATGTTATATTGAATAATTTGGACTTAAAGGTGCATATTCACACCTGAATAAAATTGTTAAAATTATATACTTTTAGAGGTTTAAATTGTGTGACTAGATGTAGTCAGACGAAATATATCTTAACATATGATGATTTTATTTGAAATAAATTAATACAATTTTTTCGTTGTGAATTTGAAGTGTCTCCAATTCAATTTCACAACTTAAAAATTATATTAATTCATACTGAATATTTCATTCCATCAAGTGTTAAGATATATTTCATTTCACTACATCTAGCCACACAATTTAAGCCTCTAAAAGTATATAATCTTAACAATTTTTCCAGTATTCTGGTGTGAATATGCGCCTTTAATTTGATCGGAAGCCATTGCCGCCTGCTGCCTTAGACATCAATGGCGTTCAATAAAAGTAAGTCCAAACTATTCAATAGTACATATGTTGTGTTGGGAACATATATTGACAATCTTCTTCGCATAAATGTGGTTAGTCATCGCGATACCTAATGAGATACAATTGAACCTGTTATAAAGAGACGACCTGCCGTAAGAGACCAATTTCTTCAATTTGAAAAACAGCAACTAAGCACTACATTTAGACTTCTAATAAAAGTTAATCTGCCATATGATAGCATCGTTTGATTCTCCTGTGCTATATCATATCATCTTTTGATTCTCCTGTGCCATATGATAGCATCAGTTGATTCTCCTGTGCTATATGATAGCATCAGTTGATTCTCCTGTGCTATATGATGGCATCAGTTGATTCTCCTGTGCTAAATGATATCATCTATTGATTCTCCTGTGCCATATGATAGCATCTTATGATTATCCTGTGTCATATGATAGCATCTATTGATTCTCCTGTGCCATATGATATCATCTTTTGATTCTCTTGGTCCATATGATCGCATCGTTTGATTCTCCTGTGCCATATGATCGCGTCTTTTGATTCTCCTATGCAATATGATAGCATCTTTTGATTCTCCTGTGCCATATGATAGCATCTTTTGATTCTCCTGTGCCATATAATAGCATCTTTTGATTCTCCTGTGCCATATGATAGCATCTTTTGATTCTCCTGTGCCATATGATAGCATCTTTTGATTCTCCTTTTTCCCGTCTCCTGATAACGGACTTTTCCATTTGAAGCTATGCCCCCCACCCCCCCCCCCCCTACCATCTCTAGCTAAGCTCCACCCACACCTCGCTCGTGTTGGGATCGATCGATCGCTGAACTCCGAGATTATCAATTTCCGGAAAACTATACAGGTAAGCTGTTGCATATTTTGAAACTAATTTAACTGGGTGCTGTTACTGCCTATGGCAACAACGGCGCGTGGTCAAATTAGTTTCATAATATCCAACAACATGATTATTAAATAGCAAAGATATTCAATTCATACAACGTATCGGACTAGTACTCATAAAGACAGGAGATATGGAATCATTCATGACGTTAGGATTATGACGTCAGCATGCACGTCACTTATTAATTATGACGTCATATGACGTCAGATCATAGACTGATACTCTGGAAAGGTGAATTAATACCGGTACAAGTAAGACTGTATTTATGCGCCAAAGCTTCACAAAAACATATATAAATTAGACTTAAATTATGGAAGGCCATCACCGCCAAAAATACAAAACGCAAATGGAACAGGCTAATTCCAAATGGACCAGAAAGAAATAGCAAACAATCCAGGCAACGCCGTCAAACAGAACAGACTAATGCCAAATAGAACAGACTAATGTGTCAAACAGAACAGGCTATTGTCAAACAGAACAGACTATTGTTAAACAGAACAGGCTATTATCAAACAGAACAGACTTATGTGTCAAACAGAAGAGACTAATATCAAACAGAACAGGCTATTGGCAAACAGAATAGATTATTGCCAAACAGAACAGACAACTACGACCAACAGAACAGACAACTAAGACAAACACAACAGACATCAATGACAAACAGAACAGACACATACGACAAACAGAACATACATCAATGACAAACAGAACAGACATCAATGACAAACAGAACAGACAACTACGATAAACAGAAAAGACAACAACGACAAACACAACAGACAACTACGACAAACAGAACTGACAACTACGACAAACAGAACAGACATCGATGATAAACAGAACCGACAATAATGAAAAACAGAACAGACATCAATGGCATACAGAACAGACATCAATGACAAACAGAACAGACAACTACACCAAATGAAATAGGCTAAAGTCGAATAAGCTATTTAGTCAAACAAACAGAGGGCGCCACTCTCGTCTCTATCCAAGAGAAGATAACTCTTCAGTCTCACTTGGTACCCCATAGAGGTATTGACTAGAGAAAGCGGGGCCTATACTGCACTTAGACTCGACGTCTAGCACTCAGCCAGGCCGGTTTTGCTGTTAGTATGGCAAAAGAGCGACTAGCGGCTCTATGCATACAAACAAACCCATGTTGCGTAAAAACTACTCGAGATTTTTAAATAAAATTTGGAACATATGTAGAAGGGTGCATGTTTTAAATAATCCCCGATTTTCAGACACATCGGTTAAGTATTTCAACGAAATCCCTTTCAAAATAATCAGTTAATATTCATTACTGTTGTTGCTATATGCCGTGTCTAAAACCACTGTTGTGTCAAAATTACTTGAGATTTTAAAATACAATTTGGAACATATATAGAAGGGTCTTTGTTTTAAATAATCCCCGATTTTCAGGCATCTTAACAGTAAATTTTGTCAAGTAGACCCCTCATTTCAACGAAATTCCTTTCAAAATAGTCAGCAATATTCATTACTGATGTTGCTCTATACCGTGTCTAAGTAGTCAACAAACAAACCACTGTTGATTAAAAACTAATTACAAGTTTTAAAAATTAAAATTGGAACATAATTTAAATTATTTAGATGGACGTATGTTTTAAATAATCCCCGATTGTCAGTGATATTTGTACCTGAATCAGCGAAATCATTTTCAAAATGGTTAACAATCTTCGTGTTTACCGTACCTCCCATTATATAGGCACATTATCAACATAAGTAACCATGTGTTAAATGGTAGAGAAATCAGCTCACTTTAAAACTGAGATTGGAAACTAGATGTCTGAGAGAGTCAAAGTTTTCAAAAATATTCTACCAGTTCTATATTTAGCCACCTTGAAATGTTAACGAGTATTATAACGGTTGCTAAAAAGTAACTTTTAGTCAAATTGTTTTCAAAATGACTTATGATATTTTAAAATATAATCGGCGGAACAGTCCACCCCCAACAATTGTGAGACATATATTAGGCCCTATTGCTATTGTGGCCACGCCCCTTCTCCATTCCATCCACCACCACCAATCCCCTCCAAAAAGCAACAATCATGGGCAAATGTGAGAAATGGCTGCCCTGTCTTCTGCGTCCAGGCTAAGCTGATCAGTAAAATTCTCAAGCTTTCAGGGGGTCTTGGAAGGGAATAATGAGTATTCATGAATAAAGCTATGATTAAAGACAGCATGATTGAGGACTGGATACATCATTATACTTGCCAAACCAAGATATTATGCATTCTCTTGATATAGGTATTAACATGTGTCCAAATTTGATTGCAATAGGGTGAAGAAATCCTGAGGTAACGACAGACGCAAAGTAGTTAATTTGCAGAAAAATTAACGGGAAACCTAACTTGAAAAACTTGAATATTGCTCAAAGTCACGATGACATTGACCCTGTGACCTCACTTTCATTGCACTACCTTTGGGTAACCATGTGTCCAAATTTAGTTTCAATAAGTTAACCATGCGTTCGAATTTAGTTTCAATAGGATTAACTGATATACGACAATATATGGAGAGCTTAAACCATTACCAAGAACTTAACCACAGACAAACATACAGATTAACCAAGGCAATCACTGTATTTGTGAAAATTCTAATTTTCCCCAATAACTATGGAACGTTTTGTTTTCATCATTTTAATTTCAAAATATTTAGCATAATAAAGTGGTAAAATGGTGCTTAATCTTGGTATGCATGGCTGCTATGCGTAAATATATCTTAGGAACAAACAAATGGATCAGAAAAATTTAGAGATTTATTAAAAATAATAACCTGATAAACGAGAGAAATCAGATTACGGACCCTCGCCCTCCCATTTTTTGTCACAAAGTTTTCAGATTTTCCAGATTTTTTTGGATTTTTGATTTTTTCAGACCATGCCAAATGTTGTAGAATCCCAAGTGTTAAACTGTGAATCAAATTGGACCAGCAGTTTACAAGATATCCATAGATTCCGATTTTGATCCGATCTGGATCCATTTTTTACTCGGCTCCACATGCCTGGAAACGCTCATTCACGGCAAGTTCCTTCGCTGTGTTAATGAGCATGTCTTGAATGCAAAACTGACCCATTTCAAAAATTGCAAAAACCAATTTTATTCACTATCAATTCGTGTCATAATTAGTAACCACAAAACAGAGATTTCATTGAGCGTTCAGTCAAATCACAACAAACATACAGCACGTCATTTGATCACAGATTAACTGTGTTAATAACATGTGTATCCAGCATTTCGCTGTAACACATTACGACATCGAGCTCTCATTGTGTTGATGAGTCGAGTGACACGATGTTGCGGGATAGGCACCCACTCCTCTTGTAACACATGATGCATGCCACCAAGCAGTGCCATCGCTCACTCTACTGTAAACAGCTCGCTTCAACTGATCTCACAAATGCTCTATGGAATTGAGATCTGGAGAGTTAGTTCACAAAATTCTCTCAATTCCATAGGTAGTCAAAACTCATTAACGACTCTTCCCCGGTGTGGACGTGCATTGTCATCAATGAAGAGAATTGATTATGACACTGGATTGTGACGTCAAGCTATATGTGACATAGTTGATTATGACGTCATGTGATTGATCCATAAACTGGATTCCTCCATTTCGATAGGTGTGTTCCCCAGAGTAGTCCAAACAGCCCATGAAGAGTTTCAAAGCGATCCGATAAATAGTAACCAGAGTTATCATCCAGAAGCCATCACAAAATACTTGGCGGGGTACAAAAATGATACTTAATCTTGGTGTGAAATGGGTAAATATATCTTAGTAACAAACAAATGAATCAGATAAATTAATCTAGATTTATTAGAAATAATAACATGATAAATTAGATGCATATTTACAAAAATACACAGTAGCTTCATTGTGAAATAGAGATATTGACATACTACAGGATAATGATAACAAATATTATTTTAACCCTTTAATCGTCATGCCAGAAAAAAATCGGTCTCTACAGTGGTCTGGAGGAATGTCGATTTGAAGGACAAGAAACAAATATATTTGAAATTTTATCACTGGAATGACTGGCTCGATTACAAAGCCAGTCGTTCCCATGGTAAAAGTAAAAAAACAGCCAACGAATAGGCAATCACTACTTAAGCAAAACTTTAATAACAACTTTTTGGACAAATCTTTACCATCAAAGCATTAACTGCCGTTGTCTATGGCGGCTTCAAGTCAGATTGATTTCAAAATATCCAACAGCCTACCTGTATGCTTGTTTTGAAATTGAATTATGAAGCATAGATCTTTATCATCATTGTCACTCTATTGTTATATCATCATATCATTATAATCATAACATTTGTATAATTACAATCAGAGGTTGCAGACCCTTTGCCCACTCGATTTTCTCACCATGCACAAAGTTTTCTGATTATCAGATGTTATGAGATTTTCTGTATTTTTTCGGATTGTGCCGAAAGTTGTGGAAACCTAGTGTATGGTCACATGCTTTCTTGTGTTGAAACGTGGCCCATACTGGACCAGTAGTTTCTGAGATATTCATAGATCCATAATTAGATCCGGTCCATTCCAGATTCTTTTAACCGGATCACGGCCGAATTCTGGAAATCATCGTGTACGGCATTTTTTCTAGATACAGACATGTGCGGACAAAAGTACCCTCTTTCCCTTACAGGGAAATGGTAACAAATTCAATTTATTTACAAATCCAGGTCACATTTTACACAAATGTACACTATTTACAAATAACTATGTACATATATATTATTACAAATATTATTATCATCATTATTACAATCACTAGTACCGTCAACAGCACTGGCTACCCTGATTATTATTATCACTGATTATTATCGTCATCATCATCAGTATTACCATCATATCACTGTCAACATTATGGCATTATAAAAATATGTTATTATGATTATTATAACTTTAACATTATACAACTTATTTCATTTTAACACCAATATTATTCTTATTACAAACATATTATCTTTATATCATTGTCATTTTGTAGAATTGAGCCATCATAGATGTAGCAATATAATATAAATAATTGCATTATCAATTATAGCATTCTGTCGCTATATCATTATCATTGCGGGTGTCCTTAATTTGGCAATAATTTCAGCACTATTGTGGAATAATCTACAAGTATTATACAGACATTATACAAAGTAAATTCAATTAACGGTAAGATAGATCTATACAGAACTGAAAGATAGTTTTTGGGCATTTATATTAGCACAAAACTAAGGCGTCAAGTCCAAAACAGTTTCAAAATATTCCGCAGCTTATCTGCATGATTTGTTTATGTGAAGAAAATTTTTCATTAGTTCGCGCATCTTGTTCTTGGTGCTGCATACTAAAAATGGTACCGGAAACTTTGGAATGGTCAAGTTTACGTGTGATCACGATCAGTTTGCAATGATCGGTGGTTTCAAAATTCTTGAGTAGATGCGTGGTCTGCGGTTTTACCGTGTGCTACAGCAGTTTGTTTACATTTTGTTGTTTCTTCACATATCGTGTCGGCTTTCGTTAGGAGTATAATTTATATTGATTGGTAAATATACCCCGAATGCTAGGCGATATGATTCCTGGAGCTGTGCTACATCCTGGAGGATCAATTATGGGTGTATTTATACCCGCTTCGTTCTTGTCGTCATAATCAATGCGATCTTTGCTGTAACGTTGCGGGGTGGGTTGCGGGAGGGTTACAGTTAATTTATGGTCAAATTATTTGAAAATTAATTGTCTGCCTTCCATCCGTGTCGTTCCGCTTGCTTATTGTAGGTTTGTGCTTATTTTATAGGCCAAGCCAGCCCCGCCATCATGTGACGAGTGCCATAAGTTACCCTGTAACCTAGATCATAGATGTAATGTGTGCGCAGTGTGGTCCGTCAATATGATGGTAAAGTTCCTTGCCCAGAAGGAAGTGGCTGGGACTGACGCGGGGTCAGGCGGTCCGATGTTAAATCGTGGAGCGTCCGTTTCGGCCGGTGGGGGCTCTCCACGTCCCCAGCTGGAGGTGGCGGAGATGGCACCGCCGGCGTGGTTCAGTCCGGCTATGCAGGGTTTTCTGCATAGCGTTCTGCCCACGCTGGTATCGTCACTGCTGCCGAAGGTTGGGGGAGCAGTTTCTCTCCACGCCTGGTACGGACCCTGTCCTTGGACAGGGTTCTGGACTGGTTACCGAGGGAGCCATCTTGTACGGCCCCCTGGCCGTCCCGTCGGGCTCCGGCCTGATGGGGTCCGTCTCTCTGCGGCCACCTCCGGGTGGTCCAGTAGCGGTGATCGGTCCGTCAGGTCGGTTTCCTCGTCTAGCGATGACTCTTCGGAGCCTGAAGACGAGGAGGCCGAAGAGATGAAGTTGCTGCGGCCTGTGATGCCACGGGTGGAGAATATGGAGGTCGATTCCGTACCGGACGGAACCGTCCTCCATCTGTCTGGCTTGGCGCAAGCCAGGGCAGTGGCTCCGCCCATGGTTGAGGCCAATCTGGTACCAGGCACCGGTCCAGTGACGGTTGGTTTGACGCCAGCCGACACAGTGACTCGTGTGCCGGGCCGGGCGTGGTACTCACCTATCTCGCCTGGTCCGGCGGTCGGACGTGGGGTGCCCCTGTTTGGCCACGGTTCCGCGTCTGCTATGGGTCCGCACGGTTTTCCATGTGGCTCTACCCCATGGAGTGGTGTTCATGGGGTGGCGGCGGCGGAACCGTTGGTGCCGGAGTGCCTGGCATGTCAGCCACGGATCCTTGCCGGGAGGCCGTGGCTGGCAGGTCCGTGAACGCGTCAACGGGTGATGTGTTCACGGGTGTGTCCTCCTCGGAAGTAGACTGGTCTGAGTCTCTGGCTTTGCTAGCCAGGGTTGACCCGTCTGTGGTTTCGGCCACGGCCGAGGAGGATGTGCCCCGTCCATCGGTTGCATCGATTCGGACGTGGATCTTGCCCGCAGCCCGGATCCAGTCGGTTGGACTGGATCCACAGTTCATAGAGTTGCTGGATGCTATTTATAGCAAGCAGCTCCTGACCAAGGGCGAGCTCCCTGCGGGCGAGGTGTCATATTCCACGGGGGGAATACGACACATATGGTGTGGTACCATCGGTCACCGAGGATGACCAATGGGTTCAGAGTGCTGGAGTAGGTGGCCCGGTCCGGCACTTGTGGACAAGTCCCAGGCACACCACGAGGAAGTCCTGTCCCTATGCGATGAGGGTGTGCGGGAAGCTATGAGTCAACCATTCCTATTGCCTTCTTCAGTCGGTGTGGGCTGAAGCGGGGCAGGCCACCCTGTGCCACCTGTGGCGCTTTCGTGCGTCAATGACGGCTTGGTGCTGTCTATGGACGCACTGGCAAGGGTGCAGGCGCGTGTGCCCAAATCCAGGAGGCAAATGGTTATTGACCATATGCGTCCGGCTACGGCAGTCAGGGAGCGTCTTCTTGGGACGCCCCTGACAGGGCCTCGCATCTTCCGTGGCCAGGCGTGGGCCATCCTAGAGGAACTGCCAGCATCGCGCAGAATCGGTTCGCGGTAAACCTACAGCTGGATATAGTGCGACAAGCGCACGCACTAGGGGCTGTAGGGAAACCGCTAGCTGGCTAACCTTCGAAGAAGCAGAAGAAGCAGAAAGGCAAGGCGAAAGCCAAGCCTGCTGCGACTTCTGCCTCGTCTGCGTTTTATCAGCCGCCAATGGCGGAAAGAAGGGAGCGGATCGTACCCGAGGGTACGAAAGCTCGCTTCATATCCGTCTGGACCGCACCTGTGCGACAGGAACAGCGGTGCCAGTTATACCCGCCGAGCCAAGATGGAATTGGTTCTCTCTCTCTCTCTCATTGAGAAAGGGGGGGGGGGGGGTGAGCGGACCGCGAGCCGGACAACCCGGTTAGACGTCGAGGCGTCTATGGTGGGTGGGAAGCTCATGCATTTCCTCGAGGCCTGGTGAGGTGTGACGTCAGACAGTCTGGTCCTGGGATGGTTATCCCAGGGGTACATGCCGGAGTGGTGGGACTTTCCGCCGCAGAATCTGTCTTTGGCACCTGTCTGGACACCCGTACCACGGGACCCAGACAAGTTAGAAGCCGTTCAAAACGAAGTGTCGGGTTTGCTTCTGAAGGGAGCAATAAAACCATCGAACCAGAACACTCCATGCTTCTATTCAAATATGTTCCTTGTCCCCAAGAGCACGGGGGGATGGAGACCCATACTCAAGCTCAGGCCATTAAATTGGTTCATCCATACGCCTCGGTTCCAGATGGAAACACCGAGATCGGTAATGGCGGGATTGAGGAAGGGAATGTGGTGTGTGTCGATCGATCTGAAAGATGCATACTTCCACATTTCTATGAACCGGAGTTGGCACAGGTTTCTGAGATTTGCGTTTCAGAATCAAGTATGGGAGTTTACTGTTCTCCCATTTGGCCTGTCGACAGCTCCGAGGGTTTTCACAAGAGTGGTCCTTGCGGTGACAGCGTTTCTCAGAAAAGAGAACGTGGCGCTACACACCTACATAGACGACTGGCTGCTCAAAGCAGACTCTGCAGCCAGGTTGAACGTGGATACTGCTCTGACTCTGAAGTTACTTTCAGATCTAGGCTGGATAGTCAACAAGGAGAAATCCGAGTTGACACCCACTCAGAATTTCGTTTATTTGGGGATGCGATTCGATCTCGAGGAGGGCAGGGTTTACCCGTCAGAGTCCAAAGTGGTGTCTCTGTTAGCCATCCTCAAGAGTTTTCGAGTGGGAAACCACATTCAGGCGAGGCGGTTTCTTCAGATGCTGGGCATGATGGTCTCCATGGTGCAGGTTATCCCGTACGCTGTCTAATGCGAAGACCTATCCAGTTGTATCTGATGTCTCTGTGGAAACAGAGAACAGAACCCCTGTCAAAACTGGTGCCAGTTTTGGAGCCGATAATATCGCATCTTGTATGGTGGAAACAGCGTCAGAATCTCCTAGTAGGGGTTTCGCTGCACCTACCTCACCCCCAGCTGTCCGTGTACACGGATGCATCGCTGGAGGGGTGGGGGCCTGCCTGGGAGAACACAAGGTCTCGGGAACATAGACTCTCCTGGAGAGTCAGCTGCATATCAATCTGTTGGAAATGATGGCAGTGGAACTGGCGCTGGAAGAGTTTTTTCCGATGATCAGGGGCGAGGTGATATTGATACGGTCGGACAATTCGACGGTAGTATCATACATAAATCGCCAAGGCGGGACCAGGTCACCCACACTGTGTATCAAAGTATGGCACTTGATTCATCGGTGCAGGAATCACTCGGTTGTTTTGAAAGCAGCTCACATTCCTGGCCGATTGAACATTCTGGCGGATGCTTTGTCTCGCAGACAGAGAATTCTGCCAACAGGATGGTCCCTCAACCCTCCAGTTCTACGAAGGATCTTCGAGCATTGGGGCAAACCCAAGGTGGACTTGTTCGCCACAAGGGAAAATGCTCAAATCATGACTTATGTCTCGCCGATTCCAGATCCAAATGCCGTCGATACAGACGCTCTGGCGATAAGCTGGAGAGGGATGCACGCTTACGCGTACCCACCCACCATCCTTCTGCCGAAGGTATTGGTGGAGATCAGGGAGGAGCCGTGTCTGGTCCTGCTAATAGCGCCGTATTGGCCAAGCAGGGCGTGGTTCACGGATCTGCTAGATCTGCTGGTGGAAAATCCAGTGCAGTTGCCCGAGATTCCGAACATAATCTCCAAGGCCAAGGGATGCTTCCTACACGAGCGTCCCGAAATGTTCAAATTGACTGCGTGGATGTTATCAAACAACGTTCCACGTCGGAAGGCTTTTCTCGACAGGCTGCTGATTTCATCGCGGCTGCGAGAAGGAGGTCAACCTTCAAGTCATATAACAACAAGGTTAACAGATTTGCAGACTGGTGTGAAGAAAAGGGTATTGATACCTTTCAATCCACTATTCAGCAAATAGCAGACTTTCTCTGTGAGCTGTTCTTTTCAGGACTAGCTCCCGTCACAATTGCTGGATACAAGTTAGCTTTGGCATCAGTTATCCCTTGTCTAGCCCACAGGGATAGGCCAGAGGTGGCCCAGTTAAATGTGATGGTGAAGGGAATTAGCAATCTCCGACCGAGACAACCGGTAGTAATTCCAGCCTGGAGTCTATCTTTAGTGCTTAATGTACTGGCCAAGCACCCTTTCGATCCGTTGCGTTTGGCTAGTCTAAAGCATTTGACTCTAAAGGCGGTTTTTCTATTGGCAGCTTCCTCAGCTAGCAGGCACAGTGAGATCCATGCGCTTTCGGCAGAGAGGGACCGATTTATTGTCTCCGGAGAGGGGCTGCGTCTTCTGCCAAGAGCAGAGTTTATGTCAAAGAATCAATCTTTGAGATATCCCGGCAAACCGATCATAATACCGAGGTTAACTAGGTTTGATCGTGATGCCAGTGTCTGGTGCCCGGTCCGTGCTTTGACTAAGTACAGAAAACGGACTGACTCGTTATGGTCGAACGATAGACATCTGTGGATCTGTCATAAAAAGCCTTATGGCGCCGCATCCATGGATACTATCTCTCGTTGGGTAGTCGAATGCATTCAGACTACTCATGAGATGGCGACTGGGCACCAGGTGCAAGGCGCAAGGGCACACGATGTTAGAGGAATAGCCGCCTCTACCGCCCTTTACTGTGGTGTTCTGTTAGAGGACATCATGGCCGTTGCACAATGGCACTGTGAGTCCTCATTTACGGATTACTATATGAGGGATATGTCAGACTCAGCCAATCCACTCGCTTTAGCTGTTTTGAGACGATAGTTAAGTGACCACACTGCTCTTCACACTTTTTTCACTTTGGTGAGAAAAGAACCTAAAGCAGGCATGGTCGAGCGTGAGGATGACAACCAGATTGTGTCACTGATGGCCGGACCAGTGAATGGTTGGAGGCGGTACGTCTGAAGTCCAATTATCATAAGGTAATTCAATAGTGAGTTTTTTGTATTATGTCTATATATCATGTTCATTCATCTTATATATTCATGCTCATTCCCAGGCTAATACATGTGGATATGCAAGGAGCAGTTAACCCTTTTGGCATATTTGTGTTTCAGGCGAGATACATGTTCCTGAGTTCTCTCCCTTTTCTTAGGAGAAAAAGGGGGGGGGGCAGTGACGCAAATGTGATTCGGTTCCGATAACTTGACGGTCCTTTTAGGTCTCCGTTAGTCAAGTTGTTAAGTCTAAATCTTTCTCCAAGGGGCACAAGTAGCATTTATGGCTTGCCCCTTCCCACCAGGTTACTGATCAAATCTGGTGTATATCAGAAGTAACAGAATGGTGAGTATTGATCGAAGGAGAATGCAGGAAATTTCAATTTCCCTTTCTGTGAGATCTAACAATACTCACCATTCTGTTACGGACCCAGCCTCCCAGCCCCACGGAGGCAAGCCATGGATTTCTCTTGTTTGGTGGCTATGCACACAATATGAGCTCTATGGTAGACGGGTACTCGGCAGTTGGCAGCCGAGTACCCGGTTCCAAGGAGTCGGTAAAGCTATCTAAGTCTATAGTCCTAGAGCCAACTGTCAAGGCCAGCTGTATATCAGGAGTAACAGAATGGTGAGTATTGTTAGATCTCGGAAAAATGGGAATTGAAATTTCCTGCAATCAATGGCACACATACCATCAATAAGGAAATATGCGATTGGAATTTTCCAGGAGCTATTTATAGCCTCTTTGGCCACAGGAACTGAATCTACGACGGCACCAATACCAAGATCAAAATAACCAACAAAGTTTTACCCATCCCACTCTACCACTTGCTTAAGTGCCATTTCATCAAAGATGAGGGCACACGAAAGTGGCATACTTGCAGAACTAGCCTGATATTTAATTGCATTGAATGCCTCCTCTGTAAAACCTGGTGAACCGTCAACCGTCGAATACCATGTTCTAAGAGTGCTTGGGTGTGGAAGGCAGAATTTCAATGCATCACGTACATAGCTGTATGCTTTGGGTGAATAAAAGTTCACGTTAAGGCAAATGATTTCAGTGTTTCACTATAGTGACCTTTGTCAGCCAGACGCTGTTTCTTAAACAAATCATGGCTTACACTAGAAAAATAATTTTCTAAAACTACTAATCCATTTTCATTTAGAAGATTTTTCTCTAGGTTCTGTGAACACCTCCTTCATAATATTAATAGTGTTTTTTGCCTCTTAATTCGCTTTCTGGATGTCGCTAATGTATTTTGATAGTGCTTTAAGGATTTTTCCTTTTCATCGAGAATGTCCTTATATTTGCGCTTTAACTTACGGGGACTTAAATCACTAAAATAATTATGGTCACTAGAAACATCCTGGTTTCACTTGGTGGATCTTCAGCCTTTGATGTGCTGGAAACATGCAAGAGTTCTCTCACTGCCAGTAATTTTCTCTCATGTAACGCCTGAAATATAACAGACAATTCATTCACACAATGCCAATGATGACAATAAGTCTACTTACTCATCATAGCATAATGAGACATCAGTAAAACACAACATTTAAATATGACTGTTTTCCTCACGAGAATGATGTTCATATTGTATGCCTTCTGCAGAAATTCCAGACTTTTTCCATAACTAATTTAGCATTTCATCCCTCGGTATGGCTCATTTATTTGTACAAAATGTATCAATTGAAAAATTGATGTGTACATTGTGGCGTGGCTGTCATTTTAATTTTACATTACAACCAGAGAGGAGAGAATGTCTTGTGTAACATGCTTTGTTTTCTGACACCCAGTGGACTTGAACCACTACAGACAATGTCCCTTGGGAGAGACGAGCTGTGACTATCAAGCACCTAGTAGATGCAATGCATGCGCTACAAGATATGAGTCCAGTTCAGTCTTCATATTTCAGTCCAGTTGCAGACCAACAGAATATGTTTTAGATTTTACAACTGTAATGACAGGCTCGGTTATCGTCTTATCGAGCCAGTCATTCCAGTGGTAAAGTTTCAAAAATACTTAAATTGTGTACATAGATATAATGTATTGAAATAAATCTTAACACATGATTTAATTTCAGATAACTTAATATAATTTTTTTAGTTGTGAAATTTAATTACAGACAATAGTCGCTAATTCAAATTCACGACTAAAAAATATTTATCTATATACGGAATGAAATCATCATGATGGCTAAGATTTATTTTGTTCCATTACATCTAGTCACATAATTTGACCTTCTAAAAGTATACAATTTAATTTTTTTCAACAATTTTATTTTCAGGCATTCTGGTGTGAATATGCACATTACATGTAAATCAGACATTTAAGGCAACAATCCCATACTAACACATACACGTCAAAGCGGAATATAATTTATGCAAAAACTTGGATTTTATATAAACCCTCATTCAACGTGTCAGGAAGATTAGTACTTACCTATTACTGCGTAAGAAAAAATAAGCTACCTGTGCTTAGTGTTATGTAGAGTTTGATGCGTCCTGACATATTTTGTTGAAATCAATCATGTCATTCCTGAGAGGACATTTAAAGTTTCCAATTGTTTTCCTATAGGAGTTTTGGCGGGAATGAATTCAAGATGGCCACCAAACCCGTAGTCATGTTAGCCCTTAAATTACATTTCCCTGATTTTGGCCTGATCAGTTCAGCGGTTTTGTAGAAAAACCTTTTGCGAAAACTCAGCCATCCAGGATGCCCACCAAGCAATCCAACTAATCAGCTTCTTTTGAATAAACTCGCTTCAACTCTTTACCTAGATCAAGTTTTTTGAATGTTTTTTTAATGTTGAATATGATAGGAAAATGGAATGTTTTTTTAAACAGTGCTGCTACATAGCAGAAACAGTTTTCAGCAGCACTGTCCTAAAATTCACAATTTATCCAGTTATAATATAAAAGCAAACTGAATAATCTTAGAGTAGAATTTAGTTCAAGCATGGCCTGTAGTCACTAGGGCTTGTAGAATTTACTGATCACTATACCTGCTCAGCACCTAGTAACTTATCAAAGTTAATGTTAAGCCTCAAAGACAGCTGAAAATCATGAAAGCCTGAAAAAGAGTTAACATGTGTTCCTTGGAATTAAATGCCATGTCTGTCCTTACACTCTATAAACACCACAGCTCCCATCAAATTCATTTGTTATAATAAATAGAGGACTTATTCTGGCCGCAATATGCCATGTTGATGACACTATAATAAGCATATATATAAAAGATGCTCGAATGCTAATATCCGTATCGAGTTCAGCAAGCACTTGACCATTAAATTAATCATCTCCTTAAAGATAACATTAAGTTTTGTAGCGAGTGCACACACATAACTCGAGGTAAGGATCAGTGTTTCTCATGGCATCTAAATTTTTTAGGTTTCAGTGACCACATCCGTAATTTAGGGGTCTTAAACTGCAATCTGGATTTCCCGTGCTTTCTCATTCATGCTAAAATTGCCATAAATGGAATGGACTAGCATCATAGGCAACCATATATGCAAATTTAATATAATTAAATTGTCAATATTTTCATAGAAAACGTCCATATGCAGACCAAGAGATTAATCATTATTTTTTGAAAATTTATAAATGGAATGTCTGGTTAGATGTTATCGAGCCAACCACTCCTGTGTGACAAACTTTCAATATAAAAATAGCCTTGTTTTCGTGTGCAAATGGACAACTCTGAAGGCCAGTACATTACAGAGGTAGTTTTGGCTTGAGTGTTAAATGGTTAATGTTAAATGCAAAAAACGTAACGACTAACGACCCAGGTTTTGTATCAAGGTCACAGTGTCCTAGGCCGACCTGCTTAACTCTCACAGTGATTCCTGACAGTACACACATGCAAGTATTCATTGCTAGTTCCGATGTAAGCTTAACCAATCCCGAAATAAAAGCCAAACCAAAGTCCTAAACATGAAACTTAACGGAAATAGGAAAAGTGATACGTATGCTTCGCTTCTGCTTCAAAAGTGAGACAAAAAGTATCAACAAAACGTTGCGAAATAATACAAGTTGTATATATTCATTGAATTATTAAGGGGTCAAACCTGTTTAAGATGAGCTGGAAAGTCAAACAGTCGGAACTGCATCACAAGTCAGTCTTCTACATTCCCTAGCTCCGCCTTCAAAGCATGCAGATGTGAAATGCTGGCTGCAAATCTGTTGGTATTTCAATGGTCTCCAATTCTCTTCTCATCTGTGTCAGCCATCTTTTGAGCAGTTTTGTTGGTCGTCTCAAGAGCCCTCCCTAGGTAAATGGACCCTGAAAATTGGTTGGTAGATTAGATTATATATCAAACAAACTGAAGAAAAGAATTTAACCACTGCCGTGACTATTCACGGCCATGTTGGCATTGTTCCCCTGCCCACACCCCACCCCACCCCACCAACTGTATCATGGAGGTTTCTTGCAAAATTGTTTTATAGCTGTTGGTGTTGTTTCAGCGGGGACGCCAACAG
This sequence comes from Chaetoderma sp. LZ-2023a, assembly GCA_034401795.1. NCBI lineage: Eukaryota > Metazoa > Mollusca > Caudofoveata > Chaetodermatida > Chaetodermatidae > Chaetoderma > Chaetoderma sp. LZ-2023a. The sequence goes on along the minus strand of CM067371.1, from coordinate 33,187,735 downwards.
CCCAGTAGTCCGACAACACAATAGTCCGACAATCTTACACACTAGTTCAACAACCGATTAGTCCGACAGTCCAATAGTTCGACAAATTTACTCACTAGTCCAATAGCTCACTAGTCCGACATCCCAATAGTCCGATAATTATACCCAGTAGTCAGACAGCCCAACAGTCCGACAAACAGAAAATTTACAAATCCAGTAGTCCGACAACCCAGTAGTCCGACAATAGTAATTTTATCAGACGGTGAAATTGTCTTAAAACCGTGCAGATGTTGAAGTAGGATAAGAATGACACATCGTCATCGGAAACACCTAAATGTTTTATATCATAGACCTATATATTACTGCAGCCTTTATCAAACAAAGCAGTCTTGGACACTATACAAATGAGTGAAGGGCATGCAAACAACAATAACAGCAATAGATCCAGCATTTGATCCGATCATGATCTGTTTGGATAAATGGATGGAGGGTTAGGGTTGGAGCAAGGGCGGACTACAGCTTACAACAAGAGCAATCAGAGATTTCAGACCCTCGCCCCCTCCCTCCACCCACACCCCCAATTTTTTGGTTAGATTGTAAGAAGTGTTTTTGAATTATCCAGATTTTTGTTAGATTTCTCTGATTTGTAAGGAACACGCCAAAAGTTGTGGAATCCTAGTGTATGGTCTCACACCTTGTTGCGTTAATATTTGAGCAAAATCGTATCAGTAATTTTCAAGATATGTATCTATCCAGAATTTGATCTGATGTGGCTCCGGAATTTTTATCCGGATCACGGCCAAAGTCTGGGAATCCTGCTGCACGGCAATGCCCTTCCTCGTGTTAAAGATGAGCCGAACCAGACCAGCAGTTTTTTTATACAGATGCTGACTGACACACACACACACACACACACACACACACACACACACACACACACACGCACACACACCTACACGCACGCACGCACGCGCCAAGAAGTGGTATGGTTATCATGCTTGGGCAGAAATAGAGACAACTAATATTTTGTGTGGATCGTTTCAAACAATTAAAGATGCAGGTGTCAGATGGTCGGTTATGGAGAAATAAATATAAAGATTATTTTAAGATTTCGAAAACGGGAAACAACATCCTAAATTGAATAAAATTCCGCCATTATGATTGCACCCTCCCGATTATAACATAAAAAAACAAGAGGCCCAAGGGGCCTGTGTTGCTCACCTGGAGCACTGTGCATTTTTGTTAAAATTGTTGGTGGGTGGTTTAGGAGTAGTCTTTTAAACGAGTTTGTGGACATTTTTGCACGTCGAATATGGCCGCCAAACACGCTACATTTTGATTGGTCCATTCTGCCATGTTTCTGACTAAGTACCTTCCCTTGAACAAACTTTAATGGCACTCAGTGCCTAATCATATCTCCCAAATTTCAGCCCATTCCGCTCAGTGGTTCTGGAGTTGTTTTGGCAAAAAATAGGTCATCCAAGATGGCCGCCAATCCATTTGCCTAATAAAGTTCCCTTGAACAAACTTGGTGCAGCTCTTGTCCTAGATGATACTTCATGCGTTTTGAATTGATCCCCCAAACGATTTTGGAGAAGATCTTTAAAGACATTTCTAAAAATCGACCAAAATCCAAGATGTCACGAAAATACATTTTAAATTTCCCATTGCTTGAGTATGGGAGAATTTGGCTGGTAAATGATCCAAGATGGTCGCTAAACCGTTTATCCGACAGTCTCAAAAATGTCAATTTTGAAATCACAATACGCACAAACATAGATAAAACCAATTTCGGCCTCAAAATCAATCAAATAAAATAAAAAATCCAATATGGCCGCCAAACACGCTATATATTGATAGGCCCATAGTGGCCAGCTTTCTTTGATGGATCAACTTCTCTTGAAAACATTTTAATGGCCCTTAGTCCCTAATCATATATCACAAATTTCTGGGGAAGTTCTGTGGAGGAAATTGTTTTTGCGAAAACGAGGGCATCCAAGATGGCCACGGAACCATTTGGTCAATCAAGTTCCGTTGAACAAACTTGAGTGAGCTGTTGCCCTAGATCATATTACATGAGGTTTGAATTGATCCCTCAAACGGTTTTGAAGAAGATTTTTAAAGACATTTCTAAAAATCGGCCGAAATCCAAGATGGCCACCGGCCAAATTGGCCGATCGGCTTCGTTTGAACAAAATGAAATCTCTATGCCATAGGGATGCTTCCTGCCAGATGTAATTCAAATCGGCTCAGTAGTTCTCGAGAAGACATTTTAAATTTCCCATTGCTTTAGTATGGGAGCTTTTGGCGGGAAAATTATCTAAGATGGCTGACAAAACGGTTTATCCAACAGTTTCGAAAATTGCATATTTGAGATCAGAATACCCAAAAACCTATATAAACCGAATTTCGGCCTCAAAATCCATCAAATAAAAAAATCCAATATGGCTGCCAAACACTATCTTCTGATTGGTCCAGCGCGGCCATGTTTTTTGACGAATCAACTTCTCTTGAACAAACGTTAATGGCCCTTAGTCGCTAATTATATATCACAAATTTCGGCCTGATTGCATCACAGATTCTGGGGAAGAAGTCGTTTTTGCGAAAACTAGATCATCCAAAATGGCCGCTGAAGATTTTTAAAGACATTTCTAAAAATCAGCCGAAATCCAACATGGTCGCCGGCCAAATTGGCTGATCGGGTTCGTTTGAACAAACTTGAATCTCTACGCCTTAAGGATGCTTCATGCCAAATATAATTGAAATCGGCCCAGTAGTTCTCGAGTAGATATTTTAAAGTTCCCATTGCTTGAGTATGGGAGCTTTTGGCGGGAAAATGATCCAGGATGGCCGCCAAACGATTCATCCGACAGTTTCGAAAATTGCAAATTTGAGATCAGAATACCCAAAAACCTATATAAAACCAATTTCGGCCTCAAAATTCATTAAATAAAAAAATCCAACATGGCCGCCAAACATCCTATATTTTTACTAGCCCACGGCGGCCATGTTTTTTGACCGCTCAACTTCTCTTGAACAAACTTTACTGGCCCTAATAATATCTGCCAAATTTCGGCCTGATCCCTTCAGCGGTTCTGGAGAAGTTATTTTCACTAAAACTAGGTCACCCAAAGTGGCCGTCGAACCATTTGACCAATTAAGTTCCCTTGAACAAACTTGGTTGAGCTCTTGCCCTAGATCATATTTCATGAGGGTTCGTTCAATTCCTCAAGCGGTTTCGGAAAAAAAATGTTAAGACGTTTCTAAAAATCGGACAAAATCCAAGATGGTCGCCGACCTACTTGGCCGATCGGCTTCATTTGAACAAACTTGGATCTCTATGCCCTAAGGATGCTTCCTGCCAAATATAATTGAAATTGGCCCATCGTTTCTTGAGAAGTCGTTTAAAGGAAAAGTTGATGGACGGACGACGGACACATGACGGACGTTCGACACGACATAAGCTCACTTGACTTTTCAGGCCAGGCGAGCTAAAAATCGTCATCATCATCATCATCATCGTCATCGTCATCATTATCATTATCATCACTACCAGCGCCAGGACTGCCACCACCATCATCATCCTCCTCTTCATCACCCTCTTCTTTCACCTCTCCATCATCATCATCCACAGCACCATCATCATCATCATCATCTCGCCATCATTTCCGCCACTACCACCACCACTACCACCACAATCCTAGAACATTAAGAGATCTAAAAAGTTTCCAATAAAAATGTTAATATCACCATTGGGGTCAAGGTCATTCATGAGTAAAGCTTGCCAGTTTTCATGTTTGGCATAAGTTACCTGCACTTCATCATCTTCAACAGGTAAAGGGAGGTAATTTATGACAAAAAATGTATGAGCTTTCTGCATGAATTGCCTCCCCTTTACCGTTAATTCATTAATCTATCCTTTATTTGAGATTTAATGGCATTTTCCTTGATTTTGGTAAACATTTTACTTCAGCAAATGAGGACACATTATTTTATACTTTAGGGTCTAGGCTATCGGTTTTCAAGAAATCAGCTTTTCCATACCCTGTGTAAAAGTATGGGAATTTCAACTATGGATCTTGGAACTGTGACAACGCAAACTTTTTATCAGATCAGCATCAGACATGTTCAATGTCCAATACTCCTTAATACCCAGTCATCGCAGATTTACAGTTACTTCAGTAAATGTTCTCTAGTTATTATTATTATTATTATTAATCTGCGATGCAATCGCAGATTGTTATTTTTACTCAGGATCTTTCTTATTATTATTATTATTATTATTAATCTGCGATGCAATCGCAGATTGTTATTTTTACTCAGGATCTTTCTTATTATTATTATTATTATTATTATTAATCTGCGATGCAATCGCAGATTGTTATTTTTACTCAGGATCTTATTATTATTATTATTATTAATCTGCGATGCAATCGCAGATTGTTATTTTTACTCAGGATCTTTCTTATTAATCTGCGATGCAATCGCAGATTGTTATTTTTACTCAGGATCTTTCTTATTATTATTATTATTATTATTATTATTATTATTATTATTATACTTATTCTGCCTAAAAAGTTTAGACCGCATCTCCTCCTAGAGTTTTCATCCGATCAACTCCAAACTTGGTCAACCTCAAGGGCCCATGCCACAATCGATGGCTATTACTTTTATTTTGGCTCCGCCCACTAGTTGTTGAGTTATCTGCCCTTGAGTGGGCAAAAAGTCCCATAGGAAATGTATGGGGATGTTCAAAATTGATCTTTGAAGTGGTACTACAGCCAGAGTTTTGAACGGATCACTACCATACTTGCTGAGGATGTTACAACTGGCCATTTGTTTTTTAAAAATAATTTTTTTTCAAAATGGCCGCCAGACCTTTGACCCCACAATGCATGGCAAAAATCCCATAGGAAATGTATGGGGATTTCAAATGAATGTTTGAAGTGCTACTACACCTAGAGTTTTGATCGAAGCACTCCCACACTTGGGTAGGATGTTGCCACTGATGATTATTTTTGAAAAAAATATTTTTTTCAAAATGGCCGCCATGAAAAAATTTTGGGCAAAAATACCAGTTTTCGTTTTTTGCAGAAATGAGCTCAGGATGACAATTAAAATAAAAAATTTTTTTTAAAATGACGGCCAGGCGAACTTTTTGTGGTCAAAATTACCAAAAATTTTTTTTTGCAGAAATGAACTCGTGGTTGAAAAAAAAAATCTTTTTCAAATTTTTTTTTTCAAAATGGCCGCCAAAATGACTTTTGCTCCGATCGACTTGAAATTTGCTGAACTTCTATCTCTCATATTGACTTGATTTGGTATTCAAGAAATCAGCTTTTCCATACCCTGTGTAAAAGTATGGGAATTTCAACTATGGATCTTGGAACTGTGACAACGCAAACTTTTTATCAGATCAGCATCAGACATGTTCAATGTCCAATACTCCTTAATACCCAGTCATCGCAGATTTACAGTTACTTCAGTAAATGTTCTCTAGTTATGCACTGCATTGCATACCCTGTCACTGTAGTAGGCCTAGTCCGGATCAGTTGAACCACTTTATCGACTATTAAATTTCTATTGTCGGACTGTTGGGCTATCGGACTACTGGGTTGCCGGACTACTAGGCTGTCGGACCGTTGGGCTATCGGACTACTGGGTTGTCGGACTACTAGGCTGTCGGACTACTGAGCTGTCGGACTACTGACGTTAACCCCGTTTAAGGCAACAATGCTAATTATAACCAGTAATGTGGTTGCAATGCAACCATGAAGCTGGACTTTACGATTTTGCAATGAACTATAAAGCTTGCAATGAACCACGAATCTTGACTTCAAACATAAAATAACTATAGAAGGCTTATCAATACCTTATCAACTGGAGGACACGGGTATGTAATGCCCACGTGGGGCATTTGCACCATTTACATTTAGGCTAAATACGGGTAGACATGATGGATGATTTTTGAAAAATCAAAGATGCCCACCAAAGAAATTGAACAATCAAAATTCTCGTTTGATATGTTGATAAGATCATTCCACCCAAGTTTCGTTGAAATCGGGCCACTCAATCAATCAAGGAGTTTTCAATGACTCTTGAAAATTAAAAAAAAATCCAATTGCCCACCCAAAAAATCGACCAACCAAGATTATGAATATTTCTTCTAGAGCCTACCGCTATAGAATGCTTCCAGCCAATTTGGATAGAATCGACTAAGTAGTTATGGAGATGCATTTTTACAATTTCCGGTACATTGTTCAAAAAATTAGATTTTCACAAAAAATCGACCTGTTACAATACAGATGTTCTGGAGCCTACCACGATAGGGTATGTCCAGCCAACTAGGGTTGAAATCTGTCAAGCTATTAATGATGAATAGCGATTTGACAATTTCCGGTAAATTTTTCATAAAATCTCAGATTTTCAGCACAAAAATTGAACAATCTAAATTCTGCATACACATTCTGAAGCCCGGTTAATGAGGAGTAGCGTTTGTAAACAAAGGTAGACGGACGGACGATGAATGACAGATGGTCGACATGCGTATCAGTGACCATGCCTTTTGACCCTTTGACCCCAACATCATTGTGTGATACCGTATTATAAGGAGGCAGATGTCCCAGTTTGGGTCCAGTATGAGTGACAAATATGAGATAGGGACCTATAAATAAAAAAGTTGAGCTAAACGGAACAATGTTAAAGTTGAAAAAACCCCAGATTTCTCCCAAGATCAGTGACATAGACCGTTAACCTTCTGACCTCAAGATCATTGTGTGATGGCGTGTTATTATAAGGAAGCGTGTGCCCAAGTTTGGGTTCAGTATAATTAATCAAACATGAGATATAAAAAGAAAAGTTGAGCTCGTAAAGTCGAGCTAAAAATTCACAAAATAAAATAATTTTACAGCAAACGGGAAGCTCCATATTTCACACTTCTCCGTCTCAATGCATTTGGATCTCATTTCAAAGATTTTCTGAGGGACGACCCCAGTCCCAGCTCCCCCACCCCTACTAATTCTGTGTCCATGGTCCCCACAAATCTAAATACGGCTTCATTATCTAATATAAAACTTTATTTGTGGGCTAATGTTTTGCTAATTCCGTTTATAAACATGACCCAGATCAGGCACTTATCAACAAAACTAGTACGCACCTCAGCCCCACCCCGCCATACTGTGGATGATCATGTGTACAAACGTTAAAATCCTGTCTTATTATTGCACACCTAAACCTGCGTATATAACGTCCACAATAGACATGTAGGCCATAAAAACGGCCAAAAGGAATTTATTAAAACAAGTTGCTTTGCTAAATAGCTTTAGGGATCAAAGGATGGTAGTTTTTTAGCGCTATGCCCATCCATCTTAAAGAGCCACAATCCTTTGACGCCAGCCCACCCACCCCCTAATCAAAACAGGTGGTCGCTATAGAGAGGTCTGACCGCATTTTACTACTCGCCGCGTGTATTACATTTGTACTTACTCTTCTGAATAATCGGCGGCGGGTCGGCATCGACTGTCGCCACTGTCCCAGGCGTTGCTACGCTGTTGTGCCTTGTAACAGACACAGTTCCAAACCCCATCGCTGGCAATTGATCTATTTAGCAGAGACACAGCGTGGTTTAACAACTGTACTGAGTCATTGAGTGTATTTGTGTTTGCATTTGTCGCCATAATTGTAACGGCGTTGTGACGCTCGATAGTGAACTGTTTGTTTGACTAAATAGCTTATTCGACTTTAGCCGTCATTTGGCGAATTGTCTGTTCTGTTTGCCATTGATGTCTGTTCTGTTTGCCATTGATGTCTGTTCTGTTTATCATTGATGTGTGTTCTGGTTGTCGTTGATGTCTGTTCTGTTTGCTGTAGTTGTCTGTTTTATTTATCATTGGTGTCTGATCTGTTTGTTATAGTTGTCTGATCTGTTTGTCGTAGTTGTCTGTTCTGTTTGTCGTAAGTTGGCTGTTCTCTTTGTCGTAGTTGTCTGTTCTGTTTGTCGTAGTTGTCTGTTCTGTTTGTCGAAGTTGTCTGTTCTGTCGGTCGTAGTGGTCTGTTCTGTTTGACAATAATCTATTCTGTTTGCCAATAGCCTGTTCTGTTTGACACATTAGTCTGTTCCGTTTGACACATTAGTCTGTTCCGTTTGACATTAGTCTGTTCTGTTTGACGGCGTTGCCTGGATTGTTTGGCATTTCTTTCTGGTTCATTTGGAATTAACCTGTTCCGTTTGAGTCTTGTATTTTTGGCGGTGATGGCCTTCCATACCCTCGGGCCTCTTGTCTATATATCTATTCATAGAGTGAATGTTAGACGCGGGCGGGGCTGGGGTTCCACCCTCCATAGAGTTATCCTCCTGATACATTGTATTGCCAAGCAAGATAAAAACACTTAACAGATTAACCCTTTTCCTCCACGGCCTAAATATTTTAGATATGTATTATGCGTGCTCTGACCTCTGTACTGTTGAATATTTTGAAATGCATTTGATAGAAAGTTGATACGGCCTAAGGCAGCAATGAATTTCAGTCAAATTATTTTCAAACCAACTCCTGTTAACTTGGCCATTGGCCATTCAGCCATATCTACATGTGTTAAATGGATGGTTTAGAATACACTCAATTAAACCTGCTATAACGACAACCTATATTAACCCTTTCAATGATGAATTCTCTGTATCGCACTTTCAAGCCATGCATACAGAAAAACTGTTGAATATTTTGAAATCTATTTGACTCGGAAGCATTTGTTGCCTAAGGCACAATGGCTTTGAGTAAAATTAATTTCAAAATATTCAACAAAATAACGTTTATATTATAAAGAAAATACTTTTTTACCATGATTTAGCTGTAAAATGTTTAACGGACCTACCTTTGACCATTTATTAAGATGTCAGCTACCATAAGAGATTGTCTTCTGATTCTCCTTTGTGGGTGTCTTAATATAAGTTTTACTGTATGACATCAATTTATATTCTTAGGGCTGCTGCTGGTGTTGCTGCTGGCACCGCTGCTGCTGCTGCTGCTGCTGCTGCTGCTGCTGCTGCTGGTGCCGCTGCTGCTGGCAGCGGCGCTGCTGCTGCTGCTGTGGCTGCAGCTGCTGCTCTATTTATATTCTCGGGTCTCACAAATGTGTCTCGGGAATATAATAAGCAACATGAAATGATATTCAACACATAAATATTTGCACCCCCAACCCAGACTCCCCCCCCCCCCACACACACACACAATGTTACAGAATGTACATGAAGACGATATGGAAATGATCTAATTAGACATTTACGAATGCCCGGCAATAAACTACTATAATAAAAGTTCATGCTTAATGTCCAAAGTGTGACCAGAGTAATGGCCCCTTAACTGTCTCAAACAGTTAGATAGCATCTGGACATGCTATGACGTAGATAGGGGTCGTGACGAGTGATTCTTTGTGCCATGTGTTGTGTCATGACGAGGTGAGTACCATCCGGCGAGGATATGACGTCGGTAGTGTCGTGACGAGTGTTATGTCGTGACAAGTGCTATGTCATAATGAGGTAAGTAGCATCAGGCCAGGCTATGATGCAGATGATGTCGTGGCGAGTGTTGTATTGTGACGTGACGTGGTTTGCGTCGTATTGTAAGTGATGACGTAATGGATGTAGCTTCGTGGCAAAGGTATCGTGTAACGCCGGAAGCATTGTGACTAGAGTAGCGTAATGAAGTCATGTGACAAGTGACAAAAGTATTGCATCCAAAATGTCGAGGGTCAAGGCCGTGGCTCAGGGACTGGTTCAGAACCATGGCTGGGATATGGTATCTCAATGACGCCAATATTGAGGGCGACAGCATAAAGAGTTGCTACATCTAAGTGATACTGTTAATACTGAATATCTAAGGTCACATGACAATATTTAATATTTAACAAAAATCACATATGTATCAAAACACAATACCCATACAGACAGAGGAATCGAAATAATACAGAAAATAGCAAAAATAGACAATACTAGTTTTGAGTAGAGTGTTCTTTCTCACTTTTATCATGAAATATTCATACCAGGAGCACGATTAAAGCTCACGTCCAATTCTCGGAGAGAGTCTCCTGTTTCAGAGGAGGGAGCATACCGCACCACAGCCACTTCCCCTCTGGCTGGTGGTGGGCGGGGAGCAGCCTGTTCAGTAGAGTCTCGGCTCGACTATTCCCGGTACTTAAAAATTTGACAGAGTACCAACCGTCGTGTAACGGGAGATGTCCATCCCCGTCCAAAGGGCAACCCCAACCACAACCGCCCTACCAAGGCCCCCCCCCTACAAAGCCCCCCCCTCCCCCCCCCCCCCGTGAGCAGTCAGAACATCACACCAAGACACAGAATGCCAGGAGCACCAGGAACACACCTGACCTCACGGCTGGATACTCCAATCGTTCATTGCAGATTTCTATGCTGTAAAACACACCTTATGTGGGGTAAGTAGGTAGCATACCGCAATGAATATTCTTGCATTCAATCATGCCATCCCAGCTGTTGCCGAGGCTGACTGATTGACCTTAACTGTTATTATTAAGAGGTGACTAGAGTCACCTGTGTGGGGCCTCTTTAAAGGACCGCACTATATATACATGGTTGCATATTATTTTGTCATGTATATAATTTAAACATATATAGTTAATATAATTTGTATAACCTATGTTCTTTTTATAAATAAAAATAAAAATATGTCTCCCTCCCACACTCTTTCGCACGTCTATGTGGATTCTCTATTAAACTACGCATCTCTCACATCACCGCGTTGCGGTATCGTTTGTCACAGGTGCCAAACTAGGAGGGGATGGTGTAGCACAGATCGACCAGTTAGGTACAGACCGTTCCAGCCAGTCTGGATATGGAACAGCCGGGCTGGATACATTCCAAGCACGCCCCCTCAGTAAGACGATACGCACGTATAGCGCCCTGTGAGAGAGGATCTAAACACGATGAAGTCCATGATATTTTCTACTGCGCATGCGCAGGCGTCAAAGATTGCGTGGCAATGTGCGTTAGCGTTGGAGAGAAAAGCATCAAATTTTGTACCGAATTGGTATATGTAATTCCTTTAAATTATACCTTCCTCGTCGTTCTTGGTATCGATCATGACCGGAATGGAACGAGGATTTCAAATACTTTTACCATTTTGAAACCAGTCCAGATATGGCCGAGTTATCCTTAATTTAACCAGCAAATTCCTTTTCAAAATATTGAACCCTCATAGGCTTAGCGCATGCATACTCTCGGTGCATGGGTATGATAGCGTGTCACGTGCCCCTCTTACCTGCCTCTGACGTTCACTCGCTGATTGGCTGTGACGCTCCAGCTGTGACGTCACGAGCAGTATAAAAGGCGCTGGAAAATCAGAAATCATCAGTGAGGAAGGGAAAGACCCATGGTCGCGAGTCTCAGAGCAGACAAAGTCGTCCTTGTTTCTGTAGCCCACTCACCGCAACCGCAAAATAGTTTTATAACTAAATTAAAGAAAGCTTCCCTCACCAAGTGACACCGCAGAAGGACCTTTAATGCGGATGGGCTTTTTAACTATCATGTAAGATCTCTAAATTAGTATGTGAGACAGTGGTGATTACGGATAACTGGCCAGATCTGCCAAACCACGCTGAAAAGTGGTGATACAAATTCTGCACATAGATTGTGTACAACTTTTAACATTTTGACCACAGTCTAGAAAGGACATTGCCTGGTGCACCGCACAAGTTATGCGGTGCCTCTCGCCTTGAATCCACACGAATATTCATGCATCCATCAACTGCTAAACGTAGCCCGTCATGATTAAGGGACAACTTCAAAATCCGCAAACTTATGGAACTTTCTCATTATCTGCATAAATTATATAGTATGTGATCTTAATAGAGACTATCTACTAGCCATCTACATCGGCAACAGTTATCCCAAACCGTTCTTGAGATTGAGCAGCATCAACAAGTTTGCATGCGGATATACCTCTAGCAACTAACTTCAGCATCGTGCCATCTCGCGCCTCGAACATCAGAACTTTTCCGTACCCATGACTAATAGTTACTCCACAACTGTATCATTATATTTGCATCCTTTTACAACAGGTACTGATGACTAACAGGTACCGCATGCTCGTCTAAGACCGCATTTTTATAGTTTACACATTTTTGTGTGACCTCTCATTTTACTGTATTGTGATAAGTTAGTAATATAGCAGTAGCCATCCAAGTTATATTGTTTTGCTTATTTTATAGAATTTTTAGACTGCTGTATCAGTAGGATACACTATACAGCAAAAACATCCGCATGACCTTGTTCCCCACACAGCATCAATGTTGTGAAACTAGTGGGGTTTCAGAGCAGTTAGAAACAAAGTGACGATAACCGCATACACCTCCCCTTTATCTCCGGATACTGATTAGCTTAGACATCCATGCCAAAGTCGGAATCACTGCGAAAACATATATATTTATTAACCGACCAGCAGTGCATTCTTTGGGCAATCTACAACACCCTAAAGACAGGTAAATGTTAAGTACCAAGGTGCGGATCTCACATGGTCCGCTCCTGACACACTAGGTGACGGACGGGGCACAGATCTCCATCTAACTCCATAAAGTGACTGGGTGCAGTCTTGAAAACCACCACGCCCTCACATAGTTGGATAGCTGCCTCTTACCCATCACCATAAACTTATATGTGCTTTTAAATGCTTATGTAATGTGGCTTTTCCCTGTTCTGCTATATGTGGTTGCGGGATGGTGAGTGACAGGATCGCTATATGATTCTGGAGCTGCCACCGCGTAGCATGTCCGCACACTGTCTCTCTGAGGGGGATGCATCATGAAGGTTACCATACCTGCACCAAGCATTTCCGCCATCTCTCTTCCTACGCTTCAGCTTTGTGGGCATTTTCCTGTGACAGAGGCCCATGCGAGGAACTTTCCTCTCGCAAACAAATAATATTTGTGTTAGGGGTATAATGGTTTATATTAAACTTATCAAGTGACTGCTTTAGGACCCTCCCTTGCGGGGATACCTTGATGATTATACGGATTAGAGATCGGTGAGGCACCTCTGGCGAGGATCAATTATATAAACATTACATTTGTCGTATGTACTTACTCCCTCCATAGCAGCAAACAAGTACGATCGTTTGTTCCTAGAATAGATTAGCTAGAATATATTTTAAATATCACGTCTAAATTCAACATACCGGTGACACCAACAGCCGCGATGATACGGTGTGATTTCATCTGTGCGACAATGGTTGCGTGGCCCCATTGGAACGTGAACGTCCCACCGACTTACGAGGTCAGTCTATGTATGATCCGGAGATATGCTCACCCAGATCTGCAACCCTGAGACCAGCATCCTCGGCCCAACGCACTGTGCACATGGTGTGCTGCAGAGCAAGAGGGATTGATGGAGCAGCATGCACCCCTAGAGGCTACACTGGCCAGAAAACAGCAAGCAGTCTAATTCGGATCAAAATATTTAACAGCTTACCTGTATAGTTTTTGGCAATTGCTAGTCCGGGATTTCAGGGATCAATCGATCCCAAGACATGCGAACTGTTGGTGGAGCTTAGCTAGAGATGGTCGGGCATAGCTAAAACTGGAATGTTCCATTACATGTCTTTGATGAATTTATAATTTATTAAACATTCTCTTTTATATTTTATAGTTAGAATGTGTTTTATTTAACAAACTTTAGGGTAATGACGTTTTTCAGCTTGAATTCAGAATCTGAATCACAATCATGAATAAATCTGGTAATGGTGTATCAGAATTAATGGACTGGCAGTTGAATCATTCTCCGAGTGAATGTCCTTCACATTTATACATGAATGAACACATGAGTGACATCACCATTGTACTGACATCTGTTCATCCTCCCAGACGTGTTCCCGCACATCGATTTCTTTTAGCAATTAGGTACAATAATAATAATAATAATAATAATAATAATAATAATAACTAGAAGGTACAGTTGCAAGCAACTGTAAGTCTGCGCGCTGAATCTGTTTTGACAAGAGTAGCATATGAAATGCTCTCCCTACCTCCACTCGGTATGATTGTGTCACCTTAATGGCAAGAGGATGTCAAATTGGGGGAGGGGGTCTAAATATCCTGAGTAGCTTTGAATTGTATGGGAAACAGATTACCATGGATGATCATAGGATATGAAATCTCTTAACCTCTCTGTATGATTTAGCGGGGAGGGGAGGGGGTGGATTGAGCCCAAATATCATTGATAATTTTTAGCATTCGGCCTGTATTGAATGGTATCGGAAACAGAATAGCATGGATAGTTCTGCGATGTGGAATTCTCTCCCTAATATATCTCTGTTATGGTGGGGGGATTTTATTGAATTGGATTTTATTATTTAGTGACAATTGGTTGAGAATATGGGGGAAGTCCAAATATCCTGCGTAATTTTGAAGCAGGATATTTGGGCCATCTGTTTACTGAATGGTAGGTAGGTGGAACAGAAAACCAGCGATGGTCATGAGATATGAAATGCTCTCCTTAACATATGTGTGTGGTGATTGTGTCCCCTTGGTGACAATAGGATGTCAAATTGTGGCGGAGTGTCAAATGCCATGTATAATTTATTTTGAGCCATGATATTTGTGCCCCTCTCACTGGATTGTATCTGAATCAAGAATATTTTTTAATTTGTAGCATTTCCAGAATATACAGTTTGATTTTTTGTTGTTCACTCCAATGCCTCAATTATCATTGTTATTCATCTAAAATTTCATTATTTATGTTTATTTGGGCCCTTTGTCCATCGGTTATCTCACCATCAACTTGTTCCTTTGAACGAATTCTTCTCAACAACTACTGGACCGATTTCAATTAAATCACCTTTAGGGCATTGAACAAACAAGAGGCCGAAGGGGCCTGTATCGCTCACCTGGAACATAGGCATTTCAACTAAAAAGTCCATAAGTAGAATCAAAAGGCTGTTGGCCATAATTGTACCATAAAGACAGCGGCCATGTTCCTTTAGGTATCAACTTCCTTTGAATAAACCGTAATGGACCGTATTCACTAATCATATCTCCCAAATTTTGGCCTGATCCATTCAATGGTTCTGGAGAAGTAATTTTTGCAAAAACTATGTCATCCAAGATGGCCACCAAAGCAGTTGGCCAATCAAGTTCCCTTGAAAGTGCTTCAGCTTCTGCCCTAGATGGCATTTCATGTTTTGAATCAATTCGCAAAGCGGTATCAGGGAAGATTTTTAAAGATGTTTATAAAAATTGACCAAAATCCAAGTTGGACAAATTGGACGGTCGTCTTCGATTGCACAAACTTGGCTCGCTATGCCCTAAGGAGGCTTTCTGCCAAATATAATTTAAATCGGCCCAACAATTCTCAAGAAGACATTTTTAATTTCCTATTGCTTTAGCATGGGAGTTTTCAGTGGGAAAATGGTCCAAGATGGCCACGAAACCGTTTATCCGACAGTTTCAAGAGGCAATTTTGAAATTATCATACCCGTACCCAAAAACCTGTATAAAACCAGTTTCTGCATCAAAATTCATCAAATAAAAAAAATCTAAAAAGACTGCCAAACATGCTACATTTTGATTGTTTCACAACGGCAATGTTTTTCTACCTATTAACTTCTCCTGAACAAACTATAATGACCCTTACTCCCTAATTATATTTCCCAAATTTCAGCCTGATTCCTTCAGCGAAGTTCTGTTCATGAAAACTAGGCTATCCAAGAAGGCTGCCGAACCATTTGGTCAATCAGGTTCTTTTGAACAAACTTAGCTTACCTCTTGCCCTAGATGATGTTTCATGAGTTCTGAATCGATTCCCCAAGCGATTTCGGAGATTTTAAAGAAGTCTTTAAAAATCGGATAAAATCAAAGATGGCTGTCAGTCCAATTGGCTGATCGGCTTCATTTGAACAAACTTGGTTCTACATGCTGTAAGGATGCTTCCTGCCAAATTAATTTGAAATCTGCCCTGTAGTTTTTGCGAAGTTGTTTAAAGAAAAAGTTGGCAGACGCCTGGTAGGAGGATGCCGTATGGTCGTCTTTGAATAAGCTCACTTGGCCATTCTGGCCAGGTGAGCTAATAAGAACTCAAATAATTTTTGGAACATTGAACAGCTTCCAAACATGCAATGGATGAATCCAATGTCATAATCATATCATCTTGCATGTACATGTAGGCTGAGATCACAATAAAAATATGTAATGAATGACGTATCTAAATCCGTCGTGAATGCTTAATGGTCCGTCAAGTGTACGAATTGTATGTACATGAACTATTTAATAAACAGTCTCTAACTTGACTGGGCAAATCAAACTAGTCAAATTAGTTTTAAAATATTCAAGAGCTTACCTGTATAGTTAGCTTGATTTTGGGATTCTTAGAGTACAGGGTTCTAATTATATAAATCGATCTGAACACACGCAAAGCGTGGGCAGAGCCTACCTATAAATGGGCGGGACAAAGCTATAAATGGATCCTACTATTGTGGATGGCTATGGTGGAATAGACAAGAGGCCCAAGGGCCTGTGGCGCTCACCTGGACCATTATCATTTGAACCATTTGCATTTAAAGACATGAAGGATAATTTTTGGAAATCCAAGATGGCCACCCAAAAATTGACCAATAAAAATTCTACATACTAGATTTGAAGCCTGCCGCCATAGGGTCCTTCCATCTAAGTCTGGTTGAAATCGGCCAAGTAGTTAATGAGTTGCGTTTTAAGCGATATCCGGTAAATTTTCATACCCCATCAAGATTCTGTATACAAGTTCTGAAACCTACACACCTATAGGGTCCTTCTAGCCACACTAGTTGGAAATCCACCAAGCGGTTAATGAAGAGTAGTAGCATTTTGACAATTTCCAGTATTTTCTTTACAAAATCTAAGATTTTCACCCAATAAATTAGTCAATCAAAATGGTGAATAGATATTCTAGAGCCTACCACCATTCATCTAGTCAAATTTGGTTGAAATATGTCAGGAAGCTAAGTAGTAGCATTTTAACCATTTCCGAAGATTTTCACCCAAAAATTCAATCAATCAAAATTCTGAAGAGGTTCTAGAGCATATGACCATAGAATCCATTTACTCAAATTTGGTTGAAATATGTCAAGCAGCTAAGGAAGAGTAGCATTTTGATCACTTCCGGTAGACTTTTCATAAAAACTCAGATTTTCACCTAAAAAATTGATCAATCAAAATTCTGAAAAGAATTTGTAGAGCCTACCACGAATGCATCCAGTCAAATTTGGTTGAAATATGTCAAGCAGCTAAGGAGTAGCATCTCGACCATTTCCGGTGGACTTTTCATAAAATCTCAGATTTTCACCCAAAAAATTGATCAATCAAAATTCTGAAAGGAAGTTCTAGCGCCTACCACCATAGAATGCATCTAGTCAAATTTGGTTGAAACATGTCAAGCAGCTAAGGAGTAACATTTTGACCATTTCAGGTAGATTTTTCATAAAATCTCAGATCAAAATTCTGAAAAATGGTCTGGAGGGTGCCAGCTTAGGATCCTTCCAGCCAAATTTGGTTGAAATCGGTCAAACAGTTAACGAGAAGAAGCGATTTGATGGACGAACAGACAGACAGACTAGGGACAGACAATGGACGGCCGTCATGGCATACGCTCACTTGGCCTTTCAGGCCAGATAAGCTAATATTACTAATTAAGTCATATATATGTTTTGCTAATTAATGAACTAATTAATGAATAAGACAAATAAGTTGGTGCACACACCAGTGAAGAAGACAAACCATTACAATCACTCATGCATTCTAAAGACAATTAGCATTTCTTTCAGCTAATTCAAATATCATCATAATTTTAAGGCCCGCTTGCAGAATCAGTAT
The DNA here is from genome assembly GCA_034401795.1 of Chaetoderma sp. LZ-2023a. Taxonomy (NCBI): domain Eukaryota; kingdom Metazoa; phylum Mollusca; class Caudofoveata; order Chaetodermatida; family Chaetodermatidae; genus Chaetoderma; species Chaetoderma sp. LZ-2023a. The sequence goes on along the minus strand of CM067371.1, from coordinate 33,169,897 downwards.
ATGAGCCTGCTTGTAAAATACTATTTGGGTCCGCTTGTAAAATCTGTATTTGAACCCAAAATATGAAAAATATGAAAATTTTATCTGAAACAAATGTCAGAAATGAAGGAACACACTACAAGAACTTTAAATGGTTACTACACCCGAATGACTGATCAGATTGTTAACACGTTCACGATAGACAGCCAAACTTGGCATCTACAGTGGTCTTGAAGAATGTCAATTTGCAGTCATTCTGGTGATAAAAAAAAAAAAAAGTCATCGCTTAGCTGGCAAATGGACATCCAACAAGCCAATATTTAGATGAAAATCTGTATTTGAACCCAAAATATGAAAATTTAATCTGAAACAAATGTCAGAAATTAAGGAACACATACAGCCTTGTAGGTGGGGCTTAGAATACACCTTCCGTATCCTCTGCGTGTCGTAAGAGGCGAGTAAAGGAGGTAAGGGTGAGGTAACCCTGACAGAAACCTCGAGTGCTGAAGACGGAGGTTCCAGGCCGCACGGCGCACTCTAATAAGCCATGGATCCACGCACTTAATGCTTAAGATCGTGTCGATAGTCACTTACAGGACTGGCGGTATGATCAGCCACAGGCCTTTGAGTTGTTATCCATCCATCCCTCTGCCACATGTTCCCCCGACTATATATATAAATGTGCACAAGATGTGAAGCCTTCGTCTGTGGGTGCCATTGTCGGGAAGCTGATGGGTTGGTTTGTTGTCAAAATCCGCTGACATCACGTTTCTGACTACAAACCACTACAAACCGGCCAGTCAGCTTTCTGACAGTGGTGCCCACGGGTGAAGGTTTCATACCTTGTGTATATTATATATGGTAGGGGGGATGTGTGGTGGAGGGATGGATGGACGAAGATTCAGGGGCCTGTGGATAAGCGAACGAAAACCCCCAAAAAATCCCCATAGGAATCTTTCAGCACAATTTGGTTCAAACTGGTCAAAATGGTAAGAAGAACCTTGCCCTGTAGGTGGGGCTTAGAATACACCTTCCGTATCCTCTGCGTGTCGTAAGAGGTGACTAAACGAGGTAAGGGTGAGGTAACACTGACGGAAACCTTGAGTGCTGAAGACGGAGGTTCCAGGCCGCACGGCGCACTCTAATAAACCATGGATCCACGCACTTAGCGCCTATGATCATGTCGATAGTCACTTACAGGACTGGCGGTATGATCGGCGAACGAAAAGAAGAAGAAGTAAGAAGAACCAAATGGACAATTTCTGGTAAATTTTACGAATAAAGATTGTGAGTGCAAGTTCTATAACCTATGACCATAAGATCATTTCAGTCAAATTTGATTGAAATTGGTCAAACGGGTAAGAAGAAGTAATTTGACAATTTCCGGTAAATTTTTAATAAAATCTAGGATTTTCACTCAAAATATTTACGCAAAAAAATTCTGAATGGATTTTCTAGCGCCTATGACCATAGGATTCTTTCAGCCCAATTTGGTTGAAATCGGTCAAAAGGGTAAGAGATGAAGCAATTTAACAATTTCCAAAAAATTTATGAATCAAAATTCCAAATGGACATTCCGGATCCGAGCACAATAGCATCCTTTGACCAAAATTTAGTTAAGATTCGGCTATTGGTTAAGGAGGAGTAGTGTTTTAAAGCAAAAGTTGGGGGATGATGAACAACAGACGACGGACGGCTGACAGATGGTTGCCACGGCATAAGCTCACTTGGCCTTTCAGGCCAGTTGAGCTAATAATCAGCTGTTGGAAATTCAGGGAAGTCTCAAGAACACCAGATATTATATATAATTTAGCCGTAATTGCCATGGATAAAATACAAACAAGAGGACCAAGGAATGATATGTATATAATTGGTTGTTTTGGAGGTAGTAAACCATGTTAACAATTTACTGGTCAAAATTTAATTTTCGCTTAGAGAATGTCAATTTGCCAGCCAAGAAGGCTATTTTGAAATTTACTATTGGAATGACTGACGTATGTACATGTATCGAACATGATAGCCAGTGGGAATCTCTAAAATAAAAATTGTCTTGACCTGCAAATACATATTCCTCAATGTGTCGCCAAGAGTTAATTCATTTAAATCTTTGAAATATAAGTCAGAACTTAAATCACTAAAGGCTAAAATTACAATATAATAATTTTGCAATTTCTGTTGAGCAAAAAATCTCTAGATTGCAGTGTATTGACAAATCAGACTAAGTAGCTATAGTCAATTGCAGATATTTAGGAATGTGTAATTGTCGGAAATGGCAGCTGCTACATATGTTTCAAAAAGAATATTGCTACAACCTGTTGTTCGTTAAAGCAACAGCAGAGTACACGTCAAATGCTTAAATTATTAAATTATTACTGAAAGACGCGACAACAAAATATGTCATATAAACACTGTATTCTCAAACAATTACAAATCAAAATTGTAAAAGTTAAATTTATGGCACATAGATAGATGTAAACAATTAAGTACACAAATTAGCCCTTCACACATTTTGGTTTTGATAGTCTCTTTCACATGGCTTGTCAACCTACACGTGCTCATCTGAACTAATGCCCCACAAGTCACCATCTCGGAGGGAGATCAGTGGATGTAGCGAATTCACACTGACATACTTTTCTTGGGAAAGTATGGCAGTGAAATCCACAACCGTTTCCATGCAGGACATAACTTAACATGTTTCAAAACAAAACAAAATGTATAAATATTTGTTCACTATTTTGAACCAAATTGTATTGCCTAAGGCAGCAAACTCTTCTAATCCAATTATGTTCAAAATATTGAACATAACATTTCTTACTCTCATGTTTCTGTGTTTGTTTTGGAAAAAAAAATGTATGGAGGCTACCAGCATAGGATCCTTCCAGCCAAATTTGGTTTAAATTGATCAACCCATTAAGGAAGAGCAATTTGATGGATGGACGGATGACAGATGACGGACAGCCACCATGGCATACACTCACTACTTGGCCCTTCAGGCCAGGCGAGCTAACAATGAACCTACATGTATAGCCACCAGTAAACAAGAGGCCCAAGGGCCTGTGACGCTCACGTGGACCATTAGCATTTGAAAGATTTGCATTTCAATATACATGATTCTTTACATTAAACAAGATGGCCGCCAGAAAAATTGACCAATCAAAATTCTGTATACACGTTCTGAAGTCTACCGCCAGTGAGGGTCCTTTCAGCCAAGTCTGGTTGAAATCGCCCAAGCAGTTAATTAGGAGTAGTGTATTAATTTATTTCAGAAAATTCAAGATGGCCAGCGAACAGACTGACCAATCAAAATTATGTATAAATAATCTGAAGTATACACCTAGACTAGGGTGCTTCCAACCTCGTTTGCTTGAAATCGGCAAAGTGGTTAAGGAGGAATAGGCTTTTAACTGACTTCCCAAAATTCTCAGAAAATCCAAGCTGGCCGCCAGAAAACCTGACCAATCAAAATTCTGTATACAAGTTCAGAAACTGCAGGAACTTTCAATTTCCCTTTCTCCGAGATCTAACAATACTCACCATTCTGTTACTTTCTGATACACAGCTGGCCTTGACAGCTGGCTCTAGGACTATATACTTAGAAAGCTTTACCGACTCCTTGCAACCGGGTACTCGGCTCCCAACCGCCGAGTACCCGTCTACCATAGAGCTCATACTGTTTGCATAGCCACCAAAAAGAGAAAACCATGGCTTGCCTCCGTGGGGCTGGGAGGCTGGGTCCGTAACAGAATGGTGAGTATTGTTAGATCTGGGAGAAAGGGAAATTGAAATTTCCTGCGTTCTCCTTCGATCAATACTCACCATTCTGTTACTTTCTGATATACACCAGATTTGTTCAGTAACCTGGTGGGAAGGGGCAAGCCATAAATGCTACTTTTGCCCCTTGGAGAAAGATTTTAGACTTAACAACTTGACTAATGGAGACCTAAAAGGACCGTCAAGTTATCGAAACCGAATCACATTCGCGTCACTGCCCCCCCCCCCGTTTTTCTCCTAAGAAAAGGGAGAGAACTCACGAACATGTATCTCGCCTGAAACACAAATATGCCAAGAGGGTTAACTGCTCCTTGCATATCCACATGTATTAGCCTGGGAATGAGCATGAATATATAAGATGAATGAACATGATATATAGACATAATACAAAAAACTCTCACTAATGAATTACCTTATGATAACTGGACTTCAGACGTACCGCCTCCAACCATTCACTGGTCCTGCCATCAGTGACACAATCTGGTTGTCATCCTCACGCTCGACCATGCCTGCTTTAGGTTCTTTTCTAACCGAAGTGAAAAAAGGGTGAAGAGCGGTGTGGCCACGTAACTATCCTCTCAAAACAGCTAAAGCGAGTGGATTGGCTGAGTCTGACACATCCCTCATATAGTAATCCGTAAATGAGGACTCACAGTGCCATTGTGCAATGGCCATGATGTCCTCTAATGGAACACCACTGTAAAGGGCGGTCGAGGTGGCTATTCCTCGAACATCGTGTGCCCTTACGCCTTTCACCTGGTGCCCAGTCGCCATCTCATGAGTAGTGTGAATGCATTCGTCTACCAAACGAGAGATAGTATCCATGGATGCGGCGCCATAAGGCTTCTTATGACAGATCCATAGATGTCTATCGTTCGACCGTAACGAGTCAGTCCGTTTCTTGTACTTAGTCAAAGCACGGTCCGGGCACCAGACACTGGCATCACGATCAAACCTAGTTAACTTCGGTATTATGATCGGTTTGCCGGGATATCTCAAAGATTGATTCTTTGACATAATCTCTGCTCTTGGCAGAAGACGCAGACTCTCTCCAGAGACAATAAATCGGTCCCTCTCTGCCGAAAGCGCATGGATCTCACTGCGCCTTCTAGCTGAGGAAGCTGCCAATAGAAAGACCGCCTTTAGAGTCAAATGCTTTAGACTAGCCGAACGCAACGGTTCGAATGGGTGCTTGGCCAGTACATTAAGCACTAAAGATAGACTCCAGGCTGGAATGACTACCGGTTGTCTCGGTCGGAGATTGCTCATTCCCTTCACCATCGCATTTAACTGGGCCACCTTTGGGCTATCCCTGTTGGCTAGACAAGGGATAACTGATGCCAAAGCTGACTTGTATCCAGCATTTGTGACGGGAGCTAGTCCTGAAAAGAACAGCTCACAGAGAAAGTCTGCTATTTGCTGAATAGTGGATTGAAAGGTATCAATACCCTTTTCTTCACACCAGTCTGCAAATCTGTTAACCTTGTTGTTATATGACTTGAAGGTTGACCTCCTTCTCGCAGCCGCGATGAAATCAGCAGCTTGTCGAGAAAAGCCTTCCGACGTGGAACGTTATTTGATAACACCCACGCAGTCAATTTGAACATTTCGGGACGCTCGTGTAACTCGTGTCCCTTAGCCTGGGAGATTATGTTCGGAAGCTCGAGCAACTGCACTGGGTTTTCCACCAGCAGATCTAGCAGATCCGTGAACCACGCTCTGCTTGGCCAATACGGCGCTATTAGCAGGACCAGACACGGTTCCTCCCTGATCTTCACCAATATCTTCGGCAGAATGATGGTGGGTGGGTACGCGTAAGCGTGCATCCCCCTCCAGCTTATCGCCAGAGCGTCTGTATCGACGGCATTTGGATCTGGAATCGGCGAGACATAAGTCATGATTTGAGCATTTTCCTTTGTGGCGAACACGTCCACGTAGGGTTTGCCCCAATGCTCGAAGATCCTTCGTAGAACTGGAGGGTTGAGGGACCATTCTGTTGGCAGAATTCTCTGTCTGCGAGACAAAGCATCTGCCAGAATGTTCAATCGGCCAGGAATGTGAGCTGCTTTCAAAACAACCGAGTAATTCTTGCACCATTGAATCAAGTGCCACACTTTGATACAAAGTGTGGGTGACCTGGTCCCGCCTTGGCGATTTATGTATGATACTACCGTCGAATTGTCCGACCGTATCAATATCACCTTGCCCCTGATCATCGGAAGAAACTCTTCCAACGCCAGTTCCACTGCCATCATTTCCAACAGATTGATATGCAGCTGACTCTCCAGGAGAGTCCATGTGCCCGAGATCTGGTGTTCTCCCAGGCAGGCACCCCACCCGTCCAGCGATGCATCCGTGTACACGGACAGCTGGGGGCGAGGTAGGTGCAGCGAAACCCCTACTAGGAGATTCTGACGCCGTTTCCACCATAGCAGATGCGATATTATCGGCTCCAAAATTGGCACCAGTTTTGACAGGGGTTCTGTTCTCTGTTTCCACAGAGACATCAGATACAACTGGATAGGTCTTCCCATTAGAGCAGCGAACGGGATCACCTGCTCCATGGAGACCATCATACCCAGCATCTGAAGAAACCGCCTCGCCTGAATGTGGTTTCCCACATGAAAACTCTCGAGGATGGCTAAGAGACACCACTCTGGGCTCTGACGGGTAAACCCTGCCCTTCTCGAGATCGAATCGTATCCCCAAATAAACGAAATGTTGAGTGGGTGTCAACTCGGATTTCTCCTTGTTGACTATCCAGCCTAGATCTGAAAGTAACTTCAGAGTCAGAGCAGTATCCACGTTCAACCTGGCTGCCGAGTCTGCCTTGAGCAGCAAGTCGTCTATGTAGGTGTGTAGCGCCACGTTCTCTTTTCTGAGAAACGCTGTCACCGCAAGGACCACTCTTGTGAAAACCCTCGGAGCTGTCGACAGGCCAAACGGGAGAACAGTAAACTCCCATACTTGATTCTGAAACGCAAATCTCAGAAACCTGTGCCAACTCCGGTTCATGGGAATGTGGAAATATGCATCTCTCAGATCGATCGACACACACCACATTCCCTTCCTCAATCCCGCCATTACCGATCTCGGCGTTTCCATCTGGAACCGAGGCGTATGGATAAACCAATTTAATGGCCTGAGATTGAGTATGGGTCTCCATCCCCCCGTGCTCTTGGGGACAAGGAACATATTTGAATAGAAGCCTGGAGTAGTCCGGTTCGCTGGTTCTATTGCTCCCTTCAGAAGCAAACCCAACACTTCCTTTTGCATGGCTTCTAACTTGTCTGGCTCCCTTGGTACGGGTGTCCAGACAGGTGCCAAAGACAGATTTTGTGGCGGAAAGTCCCATCACTCCGGCATGTAACCCTGGGATAACCATCCCAGGAACAGACTGTCTGACATCACACCTCGCCAGGCCTCGACGAAACGCATGAGCCTTCCACCCACCATAGACGCCTCGACGTCTAACGGGGTTGTCCGGCTCGCAGTCCGCTCTCCCCCCCCCCCCCCCCCCTCTTAACGAGAGAGAGAGAGAACCATTTCGGTCTTGGCACGGCAGGTATAACTAGCACTGCTGTTCCTGTCGCACAGGTGTGGTCCAGGCGGATATGAAGTGAGCTCTCGTACCCTCAGGTACTATTCTCCCCCTCTGTCCGCCGTTGGAGGACTTACCCGTACCCTTCCCCTTGCTCTTCCCGCCTCTAGGGCGGTCAGGAGCAACCTTCGGGAGGGTAGGAGCCTTCACAACCTACCTGGCTTTCTTAGCCGGCGGCGGCTGAGAAAAACCAGCTGAAGCAGAAGTCGCAGCAGGCTTAGCTTTCGCCTTGCCCTTCTGCTTCTTCTGCTTCTTTGGAGGTTGACCAGCTAGCGGTTTCCCTACAGCCCCTAGTGCGTGCGCTTGCCACACTATCTCCAGCTGTAGTTTGACCGCCAACCGATTCTGCGCGATACTGGCCGTATCCTCTAGGATGGCCCGTGCTTGGCCACCGAAGATGCTAGGCCCTGTCTGGGGCATCCCAAGAAGACGCTCCCTGACTGCCGTAGCCGGAAGCATATGGTCAATAACCATTTGCCTCCTGGATTTTGTCACACGCGCCTGCACCATCGCCAATGCGTCCATAGACAGCACCAAGCCGTCATTCACGCACGAAAGCGCCACAGGTGGCACAGGGTGGCCTGTCCCCGCTTCAGCCCACACCGACTGAAGGAGACGATAAGAGTGGTTGAAAGCACTCATAGCGGCCCTCACACCCTCGTCGCATAGGGACAGGACTTCCTCTTGGTGTACCTGGGACCTGTCCACAAGTGCCGGACCGAGGCCACCCGCTCCAGCACTCTGAACCCCCAGGACCCATCGGTCATCCTCCTTGACCGACGGCACTACACCATATCTGTCGTATTCCCCCCACGGAATACGACACCTTGCCCGCACCTCCCTGGAGGCCGCAGGGAGCTGGCCCTTGGTCCCAAGTTGCTTGCTTCCAGGACGGAATCGACCTCCATATGCTCCACCCGTGGCATCACAGGCCGCAGCAATAACTCCTCTTCGGCCTCCTCGTCTTCAGACTCCGAAGAGTCGTCACCAGACGAGGAAACCGCGGCGGACGCCTCCCACACCTGACGGACCGGCCACCGCTACTGGACCACCCGGAGGTGGCCGCAGAGAGACAGAACCCGCCAGGCCGGAGCCAGACGGGACTGCCAGGGGGCCGTAGGAGACGGCCCCCTCGGTAACCAGTCCAGAACCCAGTCCAAGGACAGGGTCCGTACCAGGCATGGAGAGCAACTGCCCCCCAACCTTCGGAAGCAGTGACGACACCAGCGTGGGCAGAACGCTATGCAGAAAACCTTGCATAGCCGGACCGAACCACGCCGGCGGTGCCATCTCCGCCACCTCCAGCTGGGGATGTGGAGTGCCCCCACCGGCCGAACCGGACGCTCACGATTTAACGTCGGACCGCCTGACCCCGCGTCAGACCCAGCCACATCCTTCTGGCCAAGGAACTTTACCATCATATCGACGGACCACACTGCGCACACATTACAACGATGATCAAGGTTACAGAGCGTACACCTAAAACAGACATGGTCCTTAAACACGACGCGTACAAACTTATGGCACTCGTCACATGATGGCGGGGCTGGCTTGGCCTATAAAATAAGCACAAACCTACAATAAGCAAGCGGAACGAGACACGGATGGAAGGCAGACAATTAATTTTCAAATAAATTGACCATAAATTAAATGTAACCCTCCCGCACCCCCCCCCCCCCCACACCCCGCAACGTTACAGCAAAGATCGCATTGATTATGACGACAAGAACGAAGCGGGCATAAATACACCCATAATTGATCCTCCAGGATGTATCACGGCTCCAGGAATCATATCGCATAGCATTCGGGGTATATTTACCAATCAATATAAATTATACTCCTAACGAAAGCCGACACGATATGTGAAGAAACAACAACATGTAAACAAACTGCTGTAGCACACGGTAAAACCGCAGACCACGCATCTCACAAGAATTTTGAAACCACCGATCATTGCAAACCGATCGTGATCACACGTAAACTTGACCATTCCAAAGTTTTCTGGTACCATTTTTAGTACGCAGCACCCAGAACAGATGCGCGAATTAATGAAAACATTTTCTTCTCATAAACATCCGAGCATCACGGGTGTGACGTCACCCGCTCGGATCCTACGGAGAACGACGTCAGCCGATATTCGTGTTAGAAACACCGTAGCAAACACCTATTTTCATATCTGCCGATCGCCTGTTGGGGTTTAAAGAAGGCGATCGTCCGGCATATCTCGTTGTTAGCACACGTCCCAGATTCTATGGGGTCAGAAAGTGGAACATGCGACACAACGAATTTTAGAGACCTAAGTCTTTTAACTATGGATAATAAGGAATTATACAACCTGGTCTTCATTGGCGGTATTCTCCATTTTATCCAGTTATATCCTTTTACGAACGCACACTATCAAATCACAGACAAGACTTAGAGTTCCTTCACAAAAAATACCAAACTCAAAATCTTTCTTGCAAAGAAAAAAACGTGGCCAGCTCTTGTTGCTATGCAAACAAGAATGAGCTCTAAGGTAGACCGCCGAGTACCCGGTTCCAAGGAGTCGGTAAAGCTTTCTAAGCTATAGTCCTAGAGCCAGCTGTCAAGGCCAGCTGTGTATCAGAAAGTAACAGAATGGTGAGTATTGATCGAAGGAGAACTAGTATTCCAGCCACCAAATCTGGTTGAAATTTCCCAAGCAATTAATGAAGAGTAGCATTTTAAACGATTTTCAGCTATTTTTCAGAAAATTCAAGATGACCACTGAGAAGATTGACCAATCAAAATTCTATATACAAATTCCGAAGCATATCAGTCTAGAGTCCTTCCAGCCAAGTTTGCTTGAAATCGGTCAAGCAGTTAATGAGGAGTAGCCTTTTACCTTATTTCCCAAAATTTTCTGAAAATCCAAGATTATTTTTGAAAATTTACCACTGGAATGACTGGCTCAGTTATCGAGCCAGTCATTCCAGTGGTACATTTTCCAAAATAGTCTTCTCTTAGCCTACAAATGAACATTTCTCAAGCCTGCTGCAGAAGGCAGTTTTGGCCAGCTTGAACATTTACTCCCTTAACACTCAAATTTGTTCAAGAAACTTAAATTTTCTCATAGAAAATATCCATTTGCAGACCAAACAGATTATTTTAGAAAATTTACCACTGGAATGACTGGCTTGGTTATCGAGCTAATCATTCCAGTGCTAGCTTAAAAAGAAATGGTCTCAAGACCACAACAGAAGTCATTTTTGGGTATTAAATGGTAAGGGTTAATCTCTGATCAATGAATTATCTATATCTTTGGAGTGTAGGCCTATAAAGATCAGTGTATCATACAGAAAAAATTAGCTATCACACGTACATTAACATAGCCAACAGTAAGTATATGGCAAATATGAATGGAATTGAAGTGGAATTTATCAATTCCAGTCAATTTAAAATAGTAATTTCCAATCCAGGTGTCTTAAAGGAATGGAAAAGGGAAATAACAAACAAGAAATCAGTGTTACACTGATGATATATTGGTGATGATTTAGGCATTTTTACGTTCTTTGACATTTTGACATTATGAATGCTCAGGGTACTTGTCTGTCTTTGAACAAGTAATGGGCTTGCAAGCTTATGCTATGGTGTAGATTGCTCATCTTTAATATGCTAACCTGGATTTCCGTCAGAATGTTAGCATATTCATACACACATGTACAAATACCGGTGAAAAATTGTGATAATTAAAGTTACCAGTAATCGTGGTATCTCTGATTAGTTATGCGTATCACTTGTAATCCTAGATGATATCTTGAGCTTAAGATAAAAACTTAACCTAAAAACAAAGTTTCAAAGTTCCCACTTCAGTGACCATGACCTGTGACCTCAAATTCAATGTGCTGCATCCCTTCAATATAGGGAAGCATGTGTACACGTGTGCTCCCAATCGGGTGAACCAATCCTGGGATATAAGACTAAGTTGAGCTAAACAAAAAGCCTAACCAGAATTGGATGTCGACAGACAAACAGACAAACGGACAAATTTTATTTTCGCCAATATGATGTTTATTGATAATCTCATACAATATTATATAAACTTGATAATCGAGCCAGCCATTCCAGGGTTGTTATATTTTTTCAAATACTCATCTCTTTAACCGCAGCGGGACAATCCTCAAGACTATCGCTGAGGCCGGTTTTGGCCGGCCTGTCCATTAAAGGGCTAAATGATGGTTAAAAATGTCACATATGTGTAACAAGAGGCCCAAGGGCCTATGACGCTCACCTGGACCATTAGCAATTGGAACCATTTGCATTTAAATAGACATGAATCGTTAAATTAAATTTCACAGGAAAAATCTACCAATCAAAATTCCGAATTCTGGTGCCTATGTTCATAGATAGGATCATTTTTAGCTAAGTTTGGTTAAAATTGCTAAAAGTAGTAAGACGAAGCAATTTGACTATTCGCAGTAAATTTGTAATACAATATAAGATTTTTACCCAACAAATTTGATGAATCAGAATTCTGAATGCAAGTTCTAGAGCTTATGCTCATTTTGGTCATATTTGCTTGAAATCAGTTAAGTTGACAAGCAGAAGAAATTTGACAATTTCCAGTAAATTTGTCATACGATCTAAGACTTTCACCCAAAAAATAGCTCAATAAAAATTCTGATGGAAGTTCTGGAGCCTACCACCATAGAACCCATCTAACCAAATTTGGCTGAAATATGTCAAGCAGCCATGGAGGAGCAGCATTTTGACCATTTCCTGTAAATTTTTCATAACATCTCAGATTTTCACCCTAAAAATAGACAAATCAAAATTCTGAATGGAAGTTCTAGAGCCCATCACCACAGGATCGTTTCAGCCAAAGTTGGTTGAAATCACTCAGAATTGTAAGATAAAATCTAAGATTTTCACCAAAAAATTGATGCTTCAAAATTCCAAATGTAGTTCTAGAGCCTATGGCCATAGGATCCTTTCAGCCAAATTTGGCTGAAATCGGTCAGAATGGTAAGAAGAAGCAATGTGACAATTTCCAGTACATTTTTCATAAAATCTAAGGTTTTCACCCAAAAAATTGATGAATCAAAATTCTGAAAGGATGTTTGGGTGCCTACGACGATAGGGTACTTCCAGTCAAATTTGGTTGAAATTGGCCAAGTGGTTAATGAGGAGTAGTTTTAAAGCAAAAGTTGATGGACAGATGATGGACAGACTCCACGACATAAGCTCACTTGACCCTTCAGGCCAGGTGAGCTAAAAATGGAAATTAATTGGGATTATTTGCGAAAAAGCATTTACTAAATCTAGGAGCGCTTAACTTGGAGTCAATTAGTGACCAAGATCGAGCTTATCACTCCACCGTGTGTCAACTGTGTGTGCAGGTATACCGCATAGGCCTCACTGAATAGAACGAAAACACACCGGAATATAGTTTTGTAAGTGGCATGAATAGTATTTTCTATAGGCGCCGATGTAGCGCGATTAACTCGCTACTGCTAATTCACTATTGATCCTTTTGAAAATGTTAAACATGTATTTGAGTCACTTTTTTCTGGTGGAAGCAACAAGTTTCGGTCAAAATGATTGCAAAATACACTGCCTGTTTCCAAGGTCGCAATATGATGACTACTGAATATTTTGACATTCGTGTGACTGAATATAGACCATGTCTCTGGAACCAATGGCTTTCAGTCAGATTGTTTTAAAACTAGACAATCCCCTATGAAAAAGTTTACATTGCGGATAACTAGCGACCAAAGGAAAAACTGAGCAACAGGATGTAACATGGCCTACCGGCTAGATGTTAACCTGCCGCTAAGTGGTGGCATAATTAAGTCTGAGTGGCTGGTTTGCAGCAGAGTATGTGATTTGCCACAAACTGAGCGGTTGATTAACATGAAGGACTGTTTCTCACAAACTGAGCGGCTGGTTAACATGAAGGACTCTGTTTCTCACAAACTGAGCAGCTGGTTAACATGAGACTCTGTTTCTCACAAAGACTATATTTTCCCCCCTAAATTTGAGAGAAAGGTCAAAGCCTCATTCAGTCAGAGTATCTGCTTTTCTTGTTGAGGTAGTTTGGTGTAAATATATTTTGATCTCAAGCTTGTTTAAGTGAACAATGTTGTTGGTAAGTATATATTGGTGTAGAATAAGTGGATAGATACATGTAGCAGGTTGCTGTGCTGCAATGCAAGCATATCTTTCTTGAACAAGTTTCTGACAGCAAAGTTGATTATTTTATCGTGTATACTAGCAATACATGTCAAATTGGACATAATTTAATTGACGCATTTAGAAACATGTTGTCAGTCAATGCTATGAAGACTGAATACCACATATGAGTGTAGCATAAGGAAGATAAAGTGTTGAACCACTAGTAAGTTATCACAGTGTGATTTATGTGCTTTAGAATGAATATACATGCATATATATTGACCTAGTTTAAAGGGAAGAAGTAATGGCATGAATGGTAGCCATTTTCTTCTTCAAACAGGGTAAGAGTAGTGAAAACTGAGCGGCTGGTTAGCGGCAAACTGAGCGGCTGGTTAGCGCTAAACTGAGCGGCTGGTTAGCGGCAAACTGAGCGGCTGGTTAGCGGCAAACGGAACGACTGGTTAGCGGCAAGCTGAGCGGCTGGTTAGTGGCACACTGAGCGGCTGTTTAGCGGCAGACTGAATACTTCTTAACCAATCAGATTTTGAGTTCTTAACCAATCACATTTTGAGTTGTCGCTACTTAGCGGCTAACTAATGTGCATGGTAAAATGTTAACCACCCGCTACTTAGCGGCTAACTAGCAGCTAGTTAGCGGCAGGACCGGTTTTTTTCGTAGGGGGTATTTTACCTGTAGGACGCGGTGTCTAATCAGCTTAGCGCGAATATAACTGAGCTTATACGACTGGCTAGAGCGGGTATTATTTATTCGCTCAGCATACAACAAAGTGCATGAGTCCAACTTCGCCACTAATTGATTCCCGCCAGAATGACATAAATGGTATTTAGCTGCTTTTTCCTAATGATATCTGTCTCACTGGCGGGTATGGGTTGATTATTATATAAAGCTGTTATTCAAGAGCATATGTTACTTCCCTTATCCTTTCCTTTAAAATACATCAATTCCAATTCTGGAGTCCTAAGATTTATCAATTCCAATTCCAAATCTGGAATTGAATTGGAATTGACGCATCTATTCCAATTCCAATCGGAATTGATCCCAACCATGCGGCCAGACAATATATTTTGATTGTTCCACGGCGGCCATGTTTATTTACGTATCAACATCCATTGACCAAACTTAAATGACCCTTAGTACCTAACCATATCTTCCGAATTCCAGTCCGATACATTTAGTCATGTAGGTCATTATCCTAGATGGTCTCCAAAGCATTTGGCGAATCAAGCTCACTCGAACAAATCTGGGTCAGCTGTTGCCCTAAATGATGTTTCATGAATTTTGAATCGATCCCCAAGTGGCTTCAGAGGACATTTGTAGACGTTTCTAAAAACTGTTGAAATCCAAGATGGCCACTGGCCAAATTCGCCGATCGGCTTCGTTTGACCAGTTTGATTTCTGATGCCCTACGGATACATTCTGTCAAATGCAATTGAAATCGGCTCACGGTGGTACTCGAGAAGACATTTTAAATGCCAAACTGTTTATCCAACAGTTTCGATAGTGGCAAATTTGAAATCAGTATACACAAAAAACTATACATGTACCTGTAAAACAAATTTCGGCCTCAGAATCCATCAAATGAAAAAATCCAATATGGCCAACAAACATGCAACATGTTAAGTGGACTGTGGCAGTCATGTTTTTTGATGAATAGACCTATCTCACTTGAACACATTTTAATGTCCTTTAGCACCTAATCATATCTCCCAAATTTCAGCATGATCCGATCAGCGATTCCGGAGAAGTCGTTTTCGTGAAGACCAGGATGAAGCATTTGGCCAATCAAGCTTCTTTGAGCAAACTTGGTTCAGCTCTTGCACTAGATGATATTTCATAAGGTTTGAATCAATCCCCCAAATGGTTTCGGAGATTTAAAAAAAACCACATTTCTAACTATCAGACAAAATCCAAGAGAGAGGCCGGCCAAATTGGCCGATTGGCTTCCTTTGTATGAATTCGGATCTCTATGCCCTACCGACGTGTCCTGTCAAATTTGGTTGAAATCAGCTGTGGTTCTCGAGAAAGTTTCAAGATTAAGTTAACAGACGGACGGTCGACATGGCATATGTTCACTTGGCCACGAGCTAATAAATGTCAATGTGCAGGCGAAGAAGTCTTTTTTTATTTAATGCTAGAATGACTAGCTGGATTATCTAAGTCAGTCATTCAAGTGGGAAAATTAAAAAAATGGCAATCTGGCCTGCAAATGTACATGACCAGTTTCTTGACCAGTCATATCCTCCATCAGGCATGTCAAGTGGTTAGATTTACATTATTGCTCACCACCTATCAGACCCCCAGGATCCATCACTGCCCCTAGAAGCAGGAGTTTTGAAATCTGAGACAGATTTTGAGCCATTTCAGAACTTTAATAGCATCATAAGATCTCGTAGATAGCCATAAAATGTCACAGAATTCATCTTTGAAAGATTGTCAGATTAATTTAAAAGATGAACTGAAAAAAATGGCCTTTAGTCCCTAAGCATATCTCCCAAAATTTGTTCCGACCTGTACAGCGGTTCTGGAGAAGTCATTTTCGTGAAAACTAGGTCATCCAAAAGGGCCGCCGAACCATTAAACAATCAAGTTACCTTGACAAGGTTGGTTCATCTCTTACCCAAACTGATATTTCATGAGTTTGAAAATAATCTAAGATGGCCGTCAAACCGTTTATCCGACAGTTTCACAAATGACAAATTTGAAATCTGAAAACTCCCAAAAAAATAAATAATACCAATTTCGGCCTCAGAATCCATCAAATAAAAAAAATCCAATATAGCCGCCAAATATGCTACATTTTGGTTGGCCCACGGGCGATGGCAGCCATGTTTTCTGACATATTAAATTCCCTTGCACAAACGTTAATGGGCCTTAGTCCCTAATCATACAGCCCAAATTTCAAACCGATTCATTTAGCAGTTCTTGACAAGTAGTTTTCACGAAAACTAGGTCATCCAAGATGGCCGACAAACGACTGGCCAATCAAGTTCCCTTGAACAAACTTGATTCAGGCCTTGCCCTAGATGATATTTCATGAGTTTTGAATCGATCGCCAAAGTGGTTTCGGAGAAGATTTTTAAAGACGTTTAAAAAAATCTGGCAAAATCCAAAGATGGCCGTCGGCCAAATTGGCATATCATTTTCATTTGGACAAACTTGAATCTCTATACCCTAAGGATGCTTCCTGCCAAATATAATTAAAATCGACCAAGTGGTTCTGGAGAAGTTATTTAAATGAATTGTTGACGGACGATGGACGGACGGCTGCTATAATCTTACTTGGTCTTTCAGGCCAGGTTAGCTAAAAATGTAGTTTCTTTGTTATTCATTTTTGTCCATGAAAGCTGTTAAATATTTTGAAATTAATTAGGCTGGAACCTATTGCTGCCATACATACATGTAGCTGACAATGCCTGAGGGAGCGACAGCTCCGAGTCAAATTGGTTTGGAAATATCAAAAGAATATTCTATACATGTACGTCAAAAAGAATTTGTCGTATTTGGTTTGTAAGGGTTAACACAAAGTCACACCTGGTCAGACTAGTCTGTGATACAGAGTGTTAACCCTTTAACACTCAACCAGAGTAAAACGGCTTCTGCAGTGGTCTTGGGGAATGTTTATTTGCAAACAAGAGAAGGCTATTTTTGAAAATTTACCACTGGAATGACTGACCATACGACTGAGCCAGTCATTCCAGCTGTAATTTATTAAAAATAATATCAGTCGGCAAATGAATTTTTTTCTATAAGAAAATCAATATTTTCTCAAATTTGACTGTTAAAGGGTGAAATAATCAAAGAAAATACAATTAAATGGTGGATTTATAACTGGCCGGATGAGTGATCTGTGGTTGAGCTCATTTCTGAATCCCAATATTTTCATTTCAATGCAGGCATACATGTCAAACTCCTTATGAAAATTTTGAACGTAATTCGACTGGCATAATGCGCTGGATGGTACTTGGTCTTCTATACATATGGCATTATTATATATTGCATACCCATTAAATAGGCATGTATCCCTTAACACAAATATGTTCAAATTAGTTTTGGACAATTTTGGACAGGCCTGTGTAAACCCGTTTGGACAAGGTCTGCTCAAAGTTAGTTTTGGACAGGCCAAACCACAACCCTGGAACAGACAGTTAACCAGTTTGCTTACAAAATTTAAGAAATTATAAATTTGCAGCCAAAGAGAAAAATTATTTTTTTTAATTTACAACTGGAATGACTGCCTGAACGAGTCACGTACATTCCAGTGAACATTTTTTTTTAAAAGCTCTCACTTTATAACCATAAATGGAAATGGTACTTGCATGACAATCTGGCCAAGACAGATTCAGCTAAGCAGATCTCCTATCCCCATTCAGCACCACAGAGTGTAGGACAATCCTGTGGATAAAAGAATAATGAACTGCTTTGTAAAAGATGGTCTAGGATATAAAACAAGACAATGGTCATGAGAATGATGAACTATACATGTATGTGCATGTATGATTAAGTACTGTATTCTGCGGCTGTAGTAGTAGAAACATCCTACAGCTCCACCTGACAAAATTAATGTCGCTTTGCATGCGAAAAGAATATTTTTTGAAAATTTACCACTGCAATGGCTGGCATGGTAACACAGCCAGTTATTCCAGTAGAAACTTCTCTAAAGTAAGTGTAGTCTTCTGTTCAGTATTGGTCGGCAAATTGATGTTCAATACGCAAACAGGACCAATCCTGACCACTATAGGATAACATGTAGGCAGCAGGCTCTTGAATACATTGAAAGCAAATCAGAATTTGTAATCATGAATGATACCATATTTTTTTTAATATTTAAGTTAAAAAAAGAGTATGCTGGATATTTTGAGACTAAATTTACCTGATAAAATGCATCAATTGCAAACCAAGATATCAATAATTAATACCCACAATAAGGCCACAGTATACACAGGAGGATCTAATCATGAATTAGTCAATTAAAGAAATAATTCAATTTTGTTTTGAATTCTCCATATTTCAATTTCACTTGCATTTGATTAATACAATGTATGTATGTCAGGTTGAATTGCATCGGATTGAAAATTGGGTTACCTAGGACTAAAGCAGAATTGTAGTCGCCACATGGGTAGACCTACATCAGTATTTGAACCTGCTACATTTAAATTTCACTATTTACATTGTTCATTAAAATATCTGTCTCAACCACCACGTTCTATCATAGATAGTAGATACATATATTAACCATTTAACACCAAGACTTTAATATTTACCACGGGCATGACAGGAATAACTACTGACTCAAATAAATAATTCAGCCAGTCATCAATGAAAATCTTATTCAACAGATTTAAGATTTAAAGGGTTATTCACAGGCTTATAGAGCTCACACACTTCTAATACACATGAACATGGTTTCGTCCACCATTTTGAATATTTAATTAGGCTAGGTAGAGTAAGAGCCCATATAAACAAACGCACACTTATCGGCTACTCGATCAAATATCATTGTTTGAGCCAGTGTTCGCACATCTCACAACATAAATTACATGTACTACACAGATTGCATATTAAATATTTGATTGCAAAGTACCCTGTATGTTCACTTTCTAATAGGATTATATAATTTATTTGTGGAGCGATATATTAGCGTATGTACATGTACCTGAAACTCCAACCTCACTAATAAGATCTGGGTAGAAAACACCCACATACCTATTACCCCGCCCACTAGGAAGGGGTGGGGTTTATGTTTTAGATTCAGATATTTATTTTAGCAGGAATTAAACACTCATTAATTAAATAATAAAACTAATTTAACTTTCTGTATTAACCCTTTCACAGACAAATCCCTGTAAAAAAGTATATTCTTTAAGTCAGTTATGGTATAAAACTTAACCTGCTGAATATGTTGAAATTAAGTTCACTGAAAACCATTGCTGTATGAGGATATTCATCAGTTTTCTTGCATGGTAGTGTTGAAAATGAGATATGAGTAATTCAACTGTGAAAGGGTTAAGCACTCCCCACCCTGTTTACACCCATCACAAATAATATATTCCCCTTTACCACAAAGGGAGGAAATAGCTAACCAATTAACCCGTTAATTTTAATTTAATTTTTTCATAGAAAATGTCCATTTGCAGACCAAGAAGTCTATTTTTGAAAATGTATCACCGGAATGACTGGCTCGGTTATCGATCCAGCCATTCCAGTGGTAAATTTTCACTAAGTCTTTTCTTGATCTGCAAATGAACATTCTCAAGCCTGTCAAGGCCACTGCAAATACATGTGTCTATAGCCGGTTGGTGCAGCGTGACAAATTTCTCTACCACCCACCGCACCATCGCCTCTGAAGAAATTTGTGGGAAATAATTGTATTACTCAGCATGCAAGAATTTATGGCTTCTCAGGATATACAATCTTCTTTTTTTAAAAAGGAATTCTAACTTTCCTAAAATTGTATATATTTTATATTAGCTCATATATTTCAATGAGCTAATATGAAACCAGTATATCTTGAAACCTGTGATGTGTTGTTGACATACCGGTAGTATAACAGTAATTAGTTTCATTCAAATTGTTTTCAAAATAGGTTACTTCTCCAAAATTTAAAGCGAACACTACACATAAAGAAGATTCCTGAAGCATTACAATTCAGCAAACATTCTAATGGTTAATTTTCAAAATTATCCATCCTGAAAATGGACATTCAATAAGTAAATATTTTGATTTTCTTAACCAAATTTAACCATATATATATATATTTAATACTCCCAGGGTTTGCGCCTCATGACTTGCCCAGGAAGTGTTTGTGATTTGTAAACAAAATATGTTGAATTTGAGTACTATTTGGAAAATTTTGATTTTATTCCTTGCTAATCCTGATCATTACAAGGTACAAGGTGAGGATATGCATGCACATTTTGGTCAGAGTCAGGGATTCTCATAAGCGCTCTTTTGACGGTATATACGACTGGAAATGTTTTTTATTATAATTCCATAGTTTTCATACTTATGTGTGTACCATGTTAAGAGATCTGGAACACAAAATGCCATTACATTTTGGATATATCTATATCACAAATCTGAGTATGCCCCCAACAACCCTCCCCTGGCCACCCTCTATTTTACAATTGTGAAAATCAGATGCTATGCATTTTGGTTCTTAAACAACAGAGAACTTTATTAGGCTTTCAAGAATGTATTCACCATTTCACCCTTAATAGCTTGGCCTCAATACTTTTACTACATGGATGAAATATTCTGAAGATTATTTTAAAATTAATTAATACCTAGCAAGAATTTCCAGTGAAATTAGTTTCTTAAGATAATCAAGTCTATTGTAATGATTATGGCTGCTTTGAATATGATAGATACTAACCTGAAGTGGTTAATAATTTAACCCTTTTACCCTATACAGACAAGAAATGTCAAATTATCTATAATGTAAGGAAAACTAGGCTGAATATTTTAAAGCTAATTCGACTGGCTCTGTTGCTGCTATAGGTGCAAGTCATATTAGTTTCAAAATTTCAAACTGCCTTCTTGTGTACTTGGATTAAATCTGAGATACTGACAATTCAAGGGTTAAAAGGCTAAGATGACATCTTAAGACACACACAATGCGACGACAATTAAACATAGGTATTAAGAGAGGTAGGAAGCTAAACTAGCACCAGCTTTCATCAGATTGTCAAGTATATCAAAAACTTTATTTATTACATGACTACATTAGGGTGCAATCTATAATGAGGGGATGGGTTGGGGTACACAGAAGTGGAGGGATGGGTGCGTGAACCTCCACTCAGAATTGGTTATTGTCAATTTTTATCCAAAACTTTTGTGGTGCTTCCTTGAGAAGTGGTCTTGAGGAAAAGTCCATTCGCAGGCCAAGAGAAGATACCCGAGCCAGTCAGTCTAGTGGTTAATTAAAAAAAATATCCATCCTGAAAATGGACATTCAACAAGTAAATATTTTGATTTTCTTGACCAAATTTGACCATTAAAGGGTTATCACTTTTCAAAGTGTGCACGACTATTATTAATATGACATATTTTGAGTGATGTGGAGTACATACTCCCAAAATGCATTAGTTTCATTGATAAAATCGGAATTAAATTTTTGGGAAGGGTGGGTGAATCCGAACCTCCCCATTCCTGAATTGTGTGCAGAGTTAAAAGCAAATGGCTATGAGCGCCTGTGCCATCCATACAAGATGGCATTTGGAATTTAGAGAGTGTCCATGCCACATGAACTGCCCATTTCTCACTAAATACATCAATAAACCCCATCCCGACCCACACAATGATCCTGCTCAAAGTGTATATGCTCATGCTGCATATCACCACATTTAGTTAGAGACGTACATAATAAATTGTTTATGGATATTTTCATAACGTTTACAAACTATTTTAGCCTACATGTATATGATATAATATCCATGTGGGATATTGTTACAGTGAATAAATACAGGGAGTGAGTATAGCATGCATAGACTGTTTTATTGCATAAATTATTTAATAACTATAAACATGACGTTCAAAACTATTACTATTAGTGATAGGGATGATGAAAATAATATTTCCTGATGAGATCGGTTTGATAGATAATATCGGCTAAGATTCGGCTGCTTGAAAATGGTGTATTTTGCATAGGGCCCAAGAGTACAAATGCGGGCTTACTCTACTTATCACAACTGGTGCATTGTTTCCGCACCTGCTCTGCATGCACACTTCGGGACGGTGTTCGCGTGTATTAACATAATTCTTCAGGTTTCACCATTCCTCTGACATGTCTAAAGAGAGGTGTGTTAGTGTATATACTAAAAATAACATTGGAGAGATGGCTATTGCATGGTTTGGATGTTCAGTTTCCAAGACGTACTATTAAGGACAAAGGCTGTTGCAAAAATGCTGGATTACTATACCTGTCAGAATTTGCGAGTCTTCTTCTTTTCGTTCGCTGATCATACCGTATGCCAGTCCTGTAAGTGACTGTCGACATGATCATGAATTTGCGAGTGGTTTCCGCATCAGCTAGGCACACTAACTTCGGAGGTGTGTTTGGATGCATAGGCTTGTTTCAAACAGGTGTAGTAACTTAGCTACGTATAAAAGGTTACTCACCCAACAGAGGTCTCGAATCGGCCCGTGGAACCAGCGGCAGATGTGCGCAGATCAAGTTCCAAGGTACGACTGCCGGGCGTCCGTAGAAACGGCGGGACTCAGCTAGCCCGGCAGCCGCGAAACCCGAACTGCGGAATTGCGGGATACCGCCAGCACCACACAGGCCTGAATGTAAGTCACGAAAACAGGTAACAATGTATACCTCTTAATCGACCTTAGCTACAATATTCGACACACACCCCGGTTATTGCTTCGTATAATTCACATATCCATTCGCTCGCACCTTAAATCCTGTTAAATATGTACTATATCTCACGTTATTTAACTTTTTAGTTCATTGTTGACGAACCTGATCAAATTTCAAGCGAACAGCCATTGCAAAAACAGCGACGACGTAGTAAACAACTTTTCGCCTCCAAAATCACGCACATTTGCCCCGAGCAAATTCGAGCCGGGAGAAAATTAAGTTAAACTGGAAAGAAAAGGATCTAGATCGCGAAAGTTTTGTCGGTCAGATAATATATTCAATTACTTATCTCTCCGGCCCGTCAGTCTGTCCAATTATCTGTCACAGGGGTAGGTTGAGTCAGAGCACACGGGGCGAGATGGTCGCGGGGCCTATTTTTGACGCGGAGATTACTAGTCGATCTCGAAAAACTAGCGCACACCTCACCAAAAAAAGCACACGCCCAAACCCTGGAACTATATTCTACCCTTTGGCAAAATTTCGACGCTCTACTCTCAAAACCCTGGGAGGAGATATGTTAAAAAAACCCGCAAAAATCCAGAGCTTAAGATTATAATAGACTGCGTCGCTTCGCACGCCTAATAATTAGATGCTAAGGCATACACGCCTAGCTTCCAAATAAAGGTATCTTTATCAGAGTTTTGACCTTTGAGAGATAAAGCTGTCTAAACTGGCGATACTGTGATTAATTGAACATTCAGCAGTGGGAGGTATAATCAGGTTAATCAGTGATTGCCCATTAACCCGCACAGATTAATCACATACTGTCCATTCACTAGTAAAAGGAAATTTTACAACTGATCATTTACAGGAAGATGCCTAGCAAGTGCGTGGCTAATCTACAATAATTTGCAATATATCGTTCAGCATCAACATTATTAATCAACGATTGATCTTTATCAGCAAAATTTTAATTACAGATTCAGTAAAATTATTTTTAAAATTTGTAATTAATGTGTTAACCATTTAAAATCATGTGAATTTGTATTGCTATTAATTTAACTAAATATGTTAATCTGTAATCGTGGTAGAAAGAAAGTTGAGGGCAATTACACTTAAATACCAATAGCCAATGTGCCTAGAATATTTAATAATTCAATATGTGTGTATGTGTGCGTGCGTGCACAAATGACACAGCTTGCTTCATCATCAGGAACGCACATTATGACAGTTGAACACGTTGCTCGATGGGGAAAAAACTATAAATTACAATCAGTACAATAACAATAGACTAACAAGCAGAAATTTAGAATCATTATAATAAAAAGCAACTCACAAACACAATATGTATCAGAAATATGGCATGGTTGCAATGATGTGAATTGGATATAGCAGCCAATACCTTATGCCCATGGAATCTTATCGTTCTATTATCTGCAGAAGCCCAGTGTTTGAAGCAATGTTTTATGGAGCACTTCAAGAAATGAAAATGGAGGTAACGCTATCAGATGTTCCAGTTAATGGTTTCCTTACATTTCTCAGGGCAGTTGTTGAATATATTTCTGTGATAAATATATTCCTATGCTTGGATAAGGAGGTGCAGCTTAGTCTCAAATGAATATTAATAATAATAATAATAATAATAATAATAATAATATGCATGTCTAATTTCCTGATTGTCTGTCTCCGCGCGTCCGTCCACTGCCGGCCAACCCACCTCCCCGTCGCACGGCCGTGTACACGTGCGATACCGGTCATGGATACTAATGCAAAATCTATTTATTTCTCAGGTTTTTGTACACTGATGTTGCTGAGATACAGCCTGGCAATGCAATGGAGTGCTTGCAGGTGGGTCACATGTATCGAGTCCCAGGTTTTGTTAAGAAGTGTGAAGCCATTCTTATGAGCTGTGTTACTGCGCCTAATGTTTTGAGCCTTCTGGAGACTTGTATAACCTTCGATCTCCAAATGCTAAAAACGCAATGCATGGAATATATTAACGTAAATGCACTGGCAGTGATAAAATCGAAAGACTTCGTTTCTTTAAGCAGAGATGCACTTAAGATGATTGTTGGCGCATCCGGTTTACAGGCACCTGAACTAGAAATCTATAAAGCTGTTAGCAGCTGGGCCAATAAAGCGTGTGAAAAAGGACGTGTTGAACCATTACACGAGGCGAAGAGAACATTCTTGGGCAATACATTCGCCAAGTTACGCATTGGCGATATTCCACAGTCAGATTTTGCTAGTGTGGTGGCAACAGAAAACTTGCTTTCTAAGGATGAGATGCTGATGGTTTTTCGTTTTCACAATGATAAAACTGTATCAAACCTGAACTTTGTAGAGAACGCAAAGCGAGCCGGCACTATGGTGCGCTCTGTTCCAGCACAGTTGATTCGATCAGATCAACAAATGCAAACAGAATTTCTGGAAACAAGCTTTAAATTCAATCACGGGGTAAACTTTGTTGGTATAAACTTTTGTCACAGATAGAGATACATCTTTTCCAAATTCAGGGTTTGATACAATTTTCTCTCTCTGGCTGGTTGAGGAAAATTCGCTGGAACAGAAGCAATCTCATAAGACGTATGAAAATAGTGCAATGCATCATGAAATAGGTAAGAGTGTGGGTCTTAAGAAATATACTTTCGATGTTCTATTTGACACGCCATTCTGTCTGAAGCCAGAGAAAACGTATACACTATGCATACCTATTAGGCCTATGTATTTTGATGCAAGCAGGCTGGCCAATACAGATCTAGAATCATGGAAAATCTTTAATGGCAATGAGCTGCAACAAACGGCTGATGGGAAGAAATATAAACGTCATAGTTGTCAGGGAGAAGTGCCAGTAAGTAGAAGAGGCATAAGTAATGATTATTATGAGCCAATTCCCATTTCGACTTATTCTTATGGTTTTCCTGAAGCTCGTGATGTTTATGCAGGTAATGGGTTTACATATAATGTTCCTCGATTTTATCACCCAATGCATTCCCGAATCCAGTCATTATTAACCCATTAACCATTAAAGAGCAAAAACTACACATTCCTGTTATTCCAGGAATATTCTGTTAAACATGTAAGCCTTCATCATAGGATTAAATGTATAACAAGTGATATACTGAAAATACCGTTGGTTCCTGATTAATCGCCTATTAATCGTTTAACGCCCCCTCTCCCCATATGTTCAAGAAAACCTAAATTTTCTCATAGAAAATGTCCATTTGCAGAGCAAGAGATTAATAAAAGATATTTAACCGAACCAGCCATTGCAGTGGTACAGTTTCAAAAATAGTCTTACCTTGGCCTGCGCATGGACATTTCCCATGGCCATTGCCGTTTTTAGCTAGCTTAAGTGTTAAAGGGTTAATCTGTTATTGACCCTCACCAATGTGTACGAAAGCCTTTCATATAAATGAGTAATTTTGTTTCGCTATCTCTGGACACGTAATAATTCCTAAATTAGTCACACAGTTAGATTAGGCAATCAAAGTTGGGGTTATTACCGTAATAAAAGTGTAATACTGGACAACCTTTCATAAAATGAGTAATTTTGTTTTGTTTTAAATCCTGTAAAATTGTAGAAAGCCAGGCGTTTTCCTTAGCCAACCACATACACCGAAGTGTAATGTTATTTACCAAAAAACGCAAACTTACACTTCAATGTATAACATTATTGAAAACATTACATATCATTCTCACCCTCGAAATTCGTGTAGTTGAGCACTCTGTACATATTCTTCGGGAAAAGCAGCCATTAATCCAGCCTCACACGGCACGATTTCTCTACGATGTCGCAAGACTGTACGATACAACAAGATATCTTGTGACATCGTACCGCGTACAGGTGATAATTTGATAAACTTTCGGAAATCCTGTTTTGCAATCACTGATACAACATTCTAATGGGAAATGGCGCAAAGTCATGGAGCGTGCATGCTCCAAATCTGTTTGGACCTTTGGCGCGACCGATTGACCAACGTGCATAAATTTGGTCGCATTATTGTGGCGCTGATATTTGTAAAGTGTGACCCCTGAATAAGAAAATGATGATCTACTTACTAGCCATGATGCTGCGCTGCCGGTTGTGAAATGTACTATGAGTCATGAAAGCGATGTAAAACTAGAGGCGTGGCTTCGTGCCGCAAATACACGGCCATCTTCTTTTGCTTGGATGAACCGCCTGCATAGGAGCATCGCAATAATGCGTAGTAACCAGGAAAGTTAACCCTCCAACACTTTGTTTAAGGAAATTTACACTTTCTCATAGAAAATATCAATTTGTAATCCAAGAAAAGACTGTTTTAGAAAATTAAAAATAGCATTCTCTTGCTCTGCAAATAGACATTTCTGAGGATCACTGAAGAAGACATTTTGGGTGATATGAGTGTTAAAGGGTTAATGGAATGGAATGTCTGTGAAGTCGCTGTTAATAATACTGTACAATGTTTATAGCAACAGTTAGTAACACAATGTTTATCAGTGTGGTTGGTGCCATGAGTACCAGTGCAATCTGTATATTCATGCTGTTGGTACACTAGCGCAATGTCTGTGATCAAAATACCGGCTCCATTTAATGTGTTTCATTGAGGTAGTTACATTTAGTTAGGAAATGCTTTCAGTCTTCAACTCTTTGGTTGCCGAGAAA
Source organism: Chaetoderma sp. LZ-2023a (assembly GCA_034401795.1). NCBI lineage: Eukaryota > Metazoa > Mollusca > Caudofoveata > Chaetodermatida > Chaetodermatidae > Chaetoderma > Chaetoderma sp. LZ-2023a. Next base: position 33,142,441 of record CM067371.1, on the reverse strand, counting down.
GGCATGTGTTATTCTTAAATTGGTTGAATCGAGCACGGAGTCCTTGGAGTTGATATCTCTCTGTTAGAATACGGATTGTTACCATTGCTATTTCAACATCGGTAGTAGACTGCATTGATATTTTCAACAAAGGGCGGTGGGGGTTTGGGGGGGGGGGTCCCGATTTCCCAGGAATCTGGGTTAAGGTAACGCATTGGTGGTTTATTGGTCAACGACTCTTTCAGGTCGTTAAATACAAGCCAAGCGAAGTGAGTGATTTGAGGCTCGATTTATAAGTCGAACTTCTCTTGTGCCGTGCCATCTAAATCTGCTTGAAAATGGCAGAGCCCACTATATAAATCAACCAGTCGTCATTGGCGCTGCGCGACAGAAAGTTCGACTTATAAAACTGGCCTAAGATTCCCACTGTTCTGTTGGAGGATGGGCTAGGAGCGGCATAGCTGGATGCAGATTATGTTTTGAGAGGATCTTCTCTGTAAAGGTAAACCAACTGCCGCTACAATTGTTTCTCGTTACAATTGGTTCTCGTTACCAGCTGTCTAAGAGCAATGCTTTACCCATGCGATGGTCCCAAAAAATGTCAGTCGGCATCTACCCATTTCGCTGTTAATTGGTCGTGCGTCTAGAACTAGATAGAGTGCGCCATTAGCCGTGGAGGTGGTTGGTCATCTCCTGGATATTCTTGAGGATTTTCTTCTCGTATTGTCCAAGTTCATGTTGGCTCTTCGCTCCGATGTTAATGGATTCTCGTCCATATATTGCTCATGGTAGGACGAGTGACCCAGATTGTGTGTGAGACTGTCGGATTAGCATGGACTATATTTCTTGCTTTAGTGAGAGCAGTTTCGGTGTGGCTTTTATCTGTTGTACTGCACTTAATTCCTATGTGTGTGTAGTCGTTAATGACGGTCAAATATTGACCATTTGTAGTCCTCATGAGTGCTGCCCTTGTTGAAAATGACTATTTGGCCTTTGGCTAGTCCGGTTTCATATATTTCTCAATTTACATGCGTTGTTGCGGTGTCAATTGCTTTCTGCACTTCTGTTGCAGTTTTTGCAAGCAATGTTTTGTCATCGGCTACAGCTATGGTTCCAATGTACTGTTGTCGAAGGTGTATGCCTGTTGCAGTATGTTCTAGGATATGGAGAAGTGGGTCTTCATAGGCCATCTGGAAGTCAGCAGATGTCTTTCATCATTGTCGAACTCTTTGTGCTAATGTTGTTTGGCGAGAGATATCGCCTTGCCACTTTACACTGGCTGTCATGCCATGATATCTTTCTTTGGTGAGGCGCCATAGGTTGTTATTGCTAATTGCAGCTATATAGCGTCGTCTAAGGAGTGCCATATACCACATATTCGATATACCACATCGACGGCTTTCTGCATGTCAAACAATCCTACATAGAGTGACTGACATACAGTGTTCGCTTTCGGTAATAGCTTTCGTCATTGATACAACATTTCGTGATTTACCTTCTGTGAACAAAAACTAGAGTGGCCTTTAGGTGGCTGATATAATATGTGTTTCTCTGTTAAAATATAACTGCGCAAAAGGTTTTGCTAGTAATGGCGCGATGGTGATGGCTCTATAGTTGTCTGGGTCGGAATTTGACTTGGCGTCTTTATTTACTGGTGAAATTGTGCATGCCATTAGTAGCCTTTGATACTCCGACTTCATTAGCGTAGAGCTGAATATATACTACCATATATCACATAGGTATAGGGTGTTCAACAGTTATACCGGAAATGTCTTGCACATTGCCACATTTTATTAATTTTATTGCTCTTTCAAATTCGCCAGAAGGTATTTGTAGGGTTTCAATGTTATTGGTGGTAGACCGAACAATTTCGTCTGATTACCGTGTCAGTTTCAACTTGCATCTTGTATGCCTCGTCATATTGGTTGTCCATCTTTGGTGTTTTAAGGTCGTGTGTATAATCCGTACATCATTGGGAGAATGTTAGCTTCTTCATATGTCTTATCTTTCACGATGACGGATGATGTTGCTGGGGTATTCTCTGTTTTTCTTTGGGCTCGTATTAGGTTGTAAAACATAATCTGGTTGCCTTCATAAGATTGCATGACTTTGTTTGTTGTGTTTTCCTTGACCATTGCTTGCACCTGTGTTTGCTTTTGACGATATAGTTTCTTCGGTTCTTTATATTTCTTGCGTGCATGGTGGTCCTCCTTATTTGGTCTGCCGCTATTTGCCCATGCTGCAGATGTATCATTAGTCCGAACAGCTGCCACTCATAATTCCAGATTACAGTGGTTTAAGATTTTTTGCCAGAGGTTGTTGATATGGGGCCATTAGTAGACTGATTGATACATGTGATCGCTGAGGATATACACATAAGCAGGTTTTCATAATACCAGTTGATGTTGGTTAGGTTGTTTTCTAGTTTATTTATTTATATATATATATATATATATATATATATATATATATATATATATATATATATATATATATATATATATATATATATATATATATATACTTTTCTTCCACTGTAGTTGTTGGTAGGTTTCGGCTTTACCCTTCAGTTGTTTTTATTGTCTCTAATTATTTGTATTGAAGCTGGTACAGCCTCATGGTCTGAGGATTTGAGGCACGTATTTGATAATCTGAAGATTTGTAATAATCTCTGGGTCATGCTGAGATAGTAATTTATCTGTGATTCTCCAACGTGTGAATTAAATGTACTGGCTTTAGGGTAATTCATTGTGGATGTGTAGACCTAGTTCGTCACATGTATTTCCCAGTATGGTGTCTGGTATCTGGATTTAAGGCACGAAGTGGTGCCTTCAGGTCCCCGCATATTATAATTGTATGTGTATACTCATATTTGGTTATCGCTTCACTCAATTTGGCTACCATATCTAAGTATTCCCTGGCCCTTTCATTATTCTACTTGACTGGGCCATACACGGACAGGATGCTTATAGATGGCGTTGGTGCAATCCTAATCCCCGCTATGCGCTCACTTCCATCTGGTAGTTTAGTGACCATGTTGTCTAACCCATGCTTCCACCAAATACTTACTGCTCCTTATCCAATGGGGTTCTCTCGTCAGAGCCTCACGTGAAGTGAGAGTGATTGTTGAGGAGATGGGCGATGTGACAAGTAAACAGCTAATGTTCCTGTAGTGCTATGGTTTCATCGTCGTCAGGAAGTTCTCTTGGGTATGTGTCGTGTGACATGACGTTTTTCACGTTAAAGGTCACTATTTTGCACCAGCAAAACGACTAGAACTTTGTACACGCACCACCATGGATCGTACTGCTGGTGATACCATCTCAATCCCTGTATCAAAAGTTTGATACAGAAGTTAAAATCCACTCGATCCATCTAGTGGCTCGTGTAATATCACTATCCATTAAATTCCAGCAAATTCGTGTCGCTGTCTGTATTTCGTGAGCTTCCATTTTGAATTAGGAGGGACTATTCTTCTGTTAACGCTTCTTCATAGAGAAGACTGATCTTTATAATTATCATCTCATTATATAGGGAATTATATTGTCCTGTATGAAAAGGGGAACTCTCGTATCCTTTCAAGTTTTAATTCCCTGTATCCCTCAATTCTGAGGAGTTTGGGGTGAGGTTGGGGGATTACTACGCCATTGGCCATTCATTATACACAGAACACTTTCTCGTCCTCCTATTGAAGGAGATTTCACGAGACACGAATGCTCATGAAATGTAATGCATTGCCATAAAAACTCGAAAAATTCAATCGAGTAATCAGAACTAATATTAATTCTGAAATCAGATCACTGTGTTTACCCCCTTTTCCAGTATTGAAGTATTGGAACACGTACAAAAGCATAGCTTAAGCATCTTAAAACATGTTTCAAATTCCCGTTAGGCTTGCACAATCATTCGATTATTCGAGTAATCACATTATTACTAATATTATGATCGTTGATGATCGCAAAACGAAATAATCGAATAATTGGAGATTTTCATTCTCGATGATGTTTTTCAAATGTAATTTTTGTGTCATACTCACCTATGTTACTGTGAAAAATGGCTGTAAATACCGTGTTATATCTATTTTGCTATACGTATCTTGCGACTTGTTTCGATGGCTGTATAGTTGTGTTGGCATTGTGTGTTCAAGAGTTAATGGTTAATAACTGATTAATATTATACTGTAGTACGTCTCAGCTCAGAAATAAGTTAAATTTAAAAAAACGCACTGTTGAATATTTTAAACTTAATTTGATTGGAAGCCATTACTGCCTAAGGATGGCAGTAATGGCCTCCAATCAAATTAAGTCCAAAATATGCAACAGAATATTGCTTACCTCGTGTTCAACATAGTACTAACTAATATGTTTCAGTTTTTGTCTTGGAAACATGGCAGCTTATCTATGAGCAGTACCGTGCTCCCTTACATAAAAATAATGTAACCTATCTTTATTTAATGTACCACGGAATGGTGACGGTTAAATATTTGGCTGACGTATATATTTCCATATCTCTAAGTTGCATTTCTATTTTTGCTTATATTCCATCGATTCATCACCTTCGATTAAGAATTATGTATTGTATTTACATGTATGATAACGGAATTAATAGATAAGATTAACTACAGTACAACTAAAAATAAGTTAGAAACTTAACATGTTTCCGAAACAGAAACAGAAATATGTTAGTTAGTACAACCTTTAACACGATATAGCCTAAGAAAGGTTCTGTTGAATAATGTGGACGTAATTTGATCGGAAGCCATTGCCGCCTTAAATAGTAATGGCGCCCTATAAAATTAAGTCCAAATTATTTAATAGTACATTTTATGTTGTGTAGGAAACATGTTAAATTATTTCTTAGCTGTGATGTATATTGATAATCTTTCTCGCATAAATCTGCTTCATCGCGATAACTAAGGAGATACAGGCAAACCTGTTATAAAGACCACCTGTATTCAGAGTCCACCTGCCTTAAGAGACCAATTTCTTCAAATCCAAAAAACAACTAAGCACTATATTTAGACCTCTAATAAAAAGTCAATGTGCCATATGATAGCATCTTTTGATTCTCACGTGCCATGTGATAGCATCTTTTGATTCTCCTGTGTCATATGATACCAACTTTTGATTCTCCTGTGTCATATGATATAGCATCTTTTGTATCTCCTGTGTCATATGATACCAACTTTTGATTCTCCTGTGTCATATGATAGCATCTTTTGATCTTCCTGTGCCATATGATTCCAACTGTTGATTATCCTGTGCCATATGATAGCATCTTTTGATTCTCCTGTGCCATTTGATAGCATCTTTTGATTCTCATGTGCCATGTGGTAGTATCTTTTGATTCTTCAGTGTCGTATGATACCAACCTTTGATTATCCTGTGTCATATGATACCAACTTTTGATTCTCCTGTGTCATATGATAGCATCTTTTGATTCTCCTGTGTCATATGATAGCATCTTTTGATCTTCCTGTGCCATATGATTCCAACTTTTGATTATCCTATGCCATATGATAGCATCTTTTGATTCTCCTATGTCATATGATAGCATCTTTTGATTCTCATGTGCCATGCGATAGCATCTTTTAATCTCCCTGTCCCATATGATAGCATCTTTTGATTCTCCTGTGCCATTTGATAGCATCTTTTGATTCTCATGTGCCATGTGGTAGCATCTTTTGATTCTTCAGTGTCGTATGATACCAACCTTTGATTATCCTGTGTCATATGATACCAACTTTTGATTCTCCTGTGTCATATGATAGCATCTTTTAATCTTCCTGTGCCATATGATAGCATCTTTTGATTCTTCTGTGCCATTTGATAGCATCTTTTGATTCTCCTATGTCATATGATAGCATCTTTTGATTCTCATGTGCCATGCGATAGCATCTTTTAATCTTCCTGTGCCATATGATAGCATCTTTTGATTCTTCTGTGCCATTTGATAGCATCTTTTGATTCTCATGTGCCATGTGATAGCATCTTTTGATTCTTCAGTGTCATATGATACCAACCTTTGATTATCCTGTGTCATATGATACCAACTTTTGATTCTCCTGTGTCATATGATACCAACTTTTGATTATCCTGTGTCATATGATACCAACTTTTGATTCTCCTGTGTCATATGATACCATCTTTTGATACTCCTGTGCCATTCGATAGCATCCTTTGATTCCAATTTTTCCCGGGCTCCTGATAATTAATAGCGGTACAGGTCTGACTGTATATTTATGCGCCAAATCTTGTCAAAACATTTATGTATTTAGTCTTACAAGGTCCTAGCTTTGAAATTATCATCATTATTAATAAACCAATATGATAACTTTGTGATTCTATTTGTATTAGAAAATGAGTGTTTCCTGTTATATATTATGTGTGATTGTATTAATTGCTTAGATGACTTTGTTACTGCATTTTATTAGCTCTATATTAGTGGTGTCTTGAAATTATCGGAATGTGAAATGTACACATATGATAACACACACGCACGCACGCACTCACACACTCACGTACTCACGCGCACATTATATCTCAGCATATTCGTAAACTTGAACACGCGCGCACGCACGCACATGTCGACATATGAATCATTTAAAAATGTGATTATAATTGAGTGATCCAGTTTATCGATCAATCATATGACTTCATAATCAACAACGTCACAAGTAGGCTAATGTCGTAATCAATTGCATCATGAATGACGTGTTTATATCCGTCATAAGCGGTTAATAGTTCATCAAATTGTATGAAGTGTAGGTCATTGCTATTTAGTAACCATCCTGTTAAATATTTCGCAACTAAATTGACTGGGACTGTGTGCTGTAGCTGCCATAGTCAAATTAGTTTCAAAATATTCAACAGCTTACGTGTATTGTTTTCTAGAAATTGAGATTCAGGGAATGCAGGGGTCGATCAATCCCAACAGGCACAAAGCGTGGATGTAGCTTAGCTAGAGATTGGCGGGGAATAGCTAAAACTGGATTCATCCATTTCCGTAATTTGATACTCCCAGCTTATCGCGTACTTCATACAACAATAGTATATTAGCTGCTTACATTTGGCTATTATACCTACTTTCATCTATATTGTTTACCAATCATTACAGAATAAAAATTATTTAGTTTTCAAGCATAAACCATATTGTCGGTTTCACATATTTTAGCTCACCTGGCCAGAAAGGCCAAGTGAGTCTATGCCATGGCGACCGTCCGTCGTGTGTCCGTCCGTCGTCCGGCATCCTTCAACTTTCCATTTAAATGACTTCTCAAGAACCAGAGGGCCGATTTCAGTTATATTTGGCAGGAAGCATTCTTAGGTATAGAGATTCAAGTGTGTTCATACGAAGCTGATTGGCCAATTTGGCCCGCGGCCATCTTGGAATTTGGCCGATTTATAGAAATGTTTTTAAAAACCATTCAATGACGTCACCCTACACTTCACGAAGTTGATCATCAAGACATAAGATTGACTGCCAAACTGGACTCCTCCATTGTATGGATATCTGAATCACACCATGCAATAGAAATGTACTACAGATCACTGGACAAAGTGTTGCTTGAACTAGAAACCCGATACGGGGGGGGGGGGGGGCTCTGGAAATAGACCTTTCCCGTTTAGCTCTGCCCCGCCCATCTCTAGCTAAGCTCCACCAACACATTGGTCGTGTTGGGATCGATGTCTGAAACCCTGACTATCAATTTCCAAAAAAACCTACACAGGTAAGCGGTTAAATATGTTGAAACTAATTTGACCGGACGCTGTTGCTGCCTATTAAATAGCAAAGAATTACAAAGACATACAATTCATACAACGTGTCGGACACTGAGATTTGATGACGGTCTATATGGAACACTTTGTGACGTAATGATTGTGACGTCATAATACACGCGCTGAGCTCATTATGACGTCATACGAGGCCAGATGATGGAGGGATACTCTGGAAAGGTGAATTGTGTGTAGTCTAGCAAGTAGATGTACTACTCAATGAAAAACCAAATGAAAGGAGTGTGGGTGTAATCTCCTCTTTCTGTCACATGGACATGTATCTACTCGAGGCAGACTGCCTTTTTCAGCAATTATAAGTTAGAAAACGAATCAATCCATGCATGCTTTACTACTAGTGTTTTTCTGTATATTTCCCTGTTTGTAATGTATTGTGAATTTGTGATGCATATATCTAAGGGGTCCATAACTTTATAGGCATTGCCTTGGCTGAACCACATGTAGTGTCCGTGAATCTGTACACGAAATACATTTTATTGAACTTGATCAGTAAACTTCACAACTGCATCTCAGGTCAGGAACACCATGTATCCGGCTGACCTGATTCAGATGCTTCGAGACCTGCTGAAAGTGATACAAATATTGCCAGCTCCATGCACAGCCGAACGTTATTGTCGGTTGCGTCAGTGGCTTGCACAGGATGACGACGTACATACCAAGCACCGTGCGATATGGCAGATTAAACAGCATGGCCCTAATAAGCACTGAACGCCCATATGCGTGCAGGTGTCTTTAACATGGCAACGTTTGAAAAGAGGAAATGCTGATATAATTAGTTCTTTTGAATAATGATTAATTGTTTAAATTATCACTCGGCAATATGTGATGGCCAGTGCTATAGTGGACCTAGTTGATAGTGTTTAACTTAGGGACTGGCAGATTTGCAGTCGACAATAATTACAAATGGCTATGGATCGATTATATGACGGAGTAGGGTGGGGTGGGTGTGGGGCGGTGGTGGCGGCATCGGGGTGCACACAATTTCACCATAACAATGAAGGGAAATAGTAACAACTTTAATTTGCATTTTGAAATTTGGTAATTAACACAATATTGACAAATAGATACGCTGCTATTCTGCAGACTTGCTTCTTACATACTAATAACAACATAATTTATTTTCCTTTTACAGTAGTTGGAAGAAAATGCTCATATAGAGGCCTCAATATAAAATGCTTGAATATGTATTATTCGAAATTCAAATCTCACTATTAAGCCATGTAGTTATGGTTCATAAATCTTGAAAATATATTGCACAATTAAGTCTCCAATGCTTCAACTGTTTTTATGTCTACTGCAATGGACCCTTCCAGTTTTAGCAGTGTTCCGCCCATCTCTATATAAGCTCCACCCACACATCGCTCGTGTTGGGATCGAGTGATCGCTGAACTCGTTGACTATCAATTTCCAGAAAACTATACATGTAAGCTGTCGAATATTTTGAAACAAATTTAACTGGGTGCGCCAAGTCAAATTAGTTTGAAAATATTCGACAGAATGTTTATTAAATAGTAAAGACATAGTACGTGTCGGAATATTCAGCGTTTAAGACGGACTATATCGAATCACTCCTAATGTAATGATTAGGGCGTCATCCTGGAAGCAACCCCACCCCGTAATAGACAGGTTTCCTTTCATAAAATGGGCTGCGGCCGCGTTTGCACGATGCCGATGGCTGAGTGGATTATTAGTTCTCCATACATGATTTTTCACGACTCCTTCCTCGTTAAGACAAAGGAAAAGCTACGCATAAAGCTTTCAATTCCTGGAATTTCTTAGAGAAAAATAGCACAGAATACAACCTCACTGATGAACTTGATGACTCATGCTGCAAAGACCGGCATACCCGAAAAGACGATCACTGATAGACTGGAGAACTCGTAGGAAAGCCAGCCATACGCCACAAGATAATGAGCGGCAGAGCTGAGAATATAAAGGTTGCTCGCTCTGTAATCATTGGACCAAACCGCTGTAAGGTTGCTCTCTGGTTGCCTCGCCAACGGCCCCAGTTGATGGCATACATCCCGCTGGATTCAGTAATGATCGGGAATTTGAACTGCAGGACGGTCGGAGCTTTAACCGCTCAGAGCGGGCTGACATTTACATAGGCAGCAGAGCCTTATTGAGAAGGCCACTCTGCAAAAGCGACCAAATTAACAACCTAAATTCCCCCGCCTTCAGCAGCCCTCGCTGCAACCGCACTGCTCAGAAAAATTCTCAGATTTTAAACCTCGCACCAGCTTCAGAAGAAAAGTAGATTCGACTGCACACCGGAAGAACTGTTGGTTCCTCTTGTGCTGGAACATCGGCTAGAATCTCCACTTGCACCCTTCATTTGCTACTAAGAATCTCCAAAAACCTCAATTTGGTAAGCCTCCGACTGAGTTTGGCTACTAACGCTTGATGTTCTCATTCCAAAGAACATTTCTACCGCAACAAAAAGGACTTTTCTTGGACTGCTGATTTTAATTCTACTGCTCCACCCTGTACTGCATTGATGCAGTTAAACTGTGGGATAGATTTAATTCTCCCATGCCACTTTCTTGCGGCTGCCTCCTACGTGAGGAGCCATTAAACTTTCATCCGTTCTTAGAAGTGCTGACTGCCCGGCTTGTTGTGGTCTCTGGCTGTCAATGATTAAGTCACTGCACGACGTTGTGCCTTGGGAATATAACTACCAAGGCTGGTTAAAAGCCAGCAGTGCCCGTAATGGCAAAACTTGGACATCGCGTTCGTGGGACAGTTTCTAACACACTTAGGAATTGAACTGTGCATGATAAAGCCTTAAATATATGCACTAATCTAGTTCTTATTTTTGTTTTGCAGAATCATTAGAGAGTTGCCTTAAGCACCATTTATTACTTTCCACTGCTTTTGAGTAGCTATTCCGTTTTCGCCTCTGGGAACATTCTAAAGGAGATCGGTCATCTTAACCTTTATTTCAGGATGACGTTCTCATCCAGATGATGTTCTCATGCACCATTCAACATGAAGACACACTGTTAGCGGTCTAACGGCGTTGCCTTTGCCAAGTGTTCTTGCAAGTAAGGGTGCTCATCTTTTTGCTGCTTTTGTAAGCTGGTGACATCTCGCTTGGACCTCCTCCAACTAGTATTAACAGTCACCAGCAGACCATCTGCCACTCCTTATGGTTAGCTCCCGCCGAGACTCCTGCAATCGATGCATGTCTTCGATCTTCGCTAATTTGTCCTCTAAGAGTAGGACTCTTCTTTACTTGGAAAGCTGAGTCCCTCGGTTTGCCATGCCTCTCGGTTTGACCTACTTCTACTCGAATCCTCCACTCTGTGGCGACCAGTTTCGATGTCTCGATATTACTTCCCATCACCTAAGACCGCTCCCCATGGATGCGTCTCGTTCAAGTATTCGATTAACCCTTGCCATTCTTTTGACCGTCCCAATGGTTCTTGTGACCCTTATATATATTCTTCTATTGGGAGAGTTTCGCCCCCTACATCTCACAGCCATCAGTAAGATGCACTAAGCGTTCCCATAGGCTGAATAAAGAACACAGTGGCATAATTCCTCCCCCGTTACTTAGGCCGGCGGTCAAGGCAATCGTGGCTTTAATTAGATGATCCTGTGATTAACACTGGTTCTTGCGACTGAACTAGTTAACCGCTGTATCACCGGAATCGCTTCTAAGTTTGTCGCATCTTCTTAGCACCCAATCTCAGCAGCGGTTCCATTACACTCTTTCTTCTTTAATTACACAGGCCTGTTTGCATGTCTGCAACTTTGGAAGACCGTCCCTTGGGGCACGTCAAGCGCTTTTGACGTTGCTCAAGATGGTCTAAAGCCCAGAGTCAAAGATTGCATCCTTCTGCAGCCGCCTGAGGCCTTAGCCCACAAAACATTCTAGATAGCCTAAAACACTGCTACGTGTGGGATCCCCTCTAAAGCCTTAGAGTTAGGAACACACAGAAAGCCCACCTCTGGACGTCTGCTGAGAACTTCGGATAAACTAGGCGGCAACAACTAAAACTTCTCCCCACCCAACGTGTTCCTTAGGACACTAAAGTAGGACTCTCCTCCCATTCCGATTTAAGCGGCCATTTAGGAAATAGTTAGCTTTCAGTGTCATACGACTCTGACAACTAACCAGCCTTATATTTATATATATATATATATATATATATATATATATATATATATATATATATATATATATATATATATATATATATATATATATATATATATATATTAATTTATTTATATATAGACCGACGAAACGAATAGTGACTCTGTTTCTTCCCCACACTCCTCCCACGTAGGACCCTCCTCCTGAGAGACAGCAGTTGCACTCGTCACCTTACAAGCTCCTGCGCCTCAGGAGCGACTTTACTTTTGAATAAAGCCATTTGACGATCAGGGTGTGAATTTCTCCTGTCACCGCATCTTCCCTCCCCCTTCCCCACCAATGACATGCACCAGGCCTTGAAAAACCTAAACGTTAAGTAAAGCCCCACCCTCGCACTTTCTCTCTAGCTTCTGTCCCCTCCTCGATACACTAGCGCCTGAGGGAGAGACGTTTAAAAAGAGATTGGCTCGAATGCAGGATGGAAAGAGTGAAAGCCACCTGCGGCCATTTCCTCCCGTCTTGCACACACTGCATCGGTACGCACCTCACATTCCCCACATAATTAATCCGAATGGATCCCTCTTCTCGGAAGGACCCACTCATCAGCCTGGAGATGCCTTTTAGACTGTGCGCACCTGGGAGGTTTGCCTTCATCATCGCTAACCGAGCCACCGCCAACGCCGCTGCCACTGAAGCTCCCATCAACTGAACCACCGCCAACGCCACCCCCACGGGAACCTCTATCTCTAACACCACCGTCATCGGAACCACTACTGCCTCCTCTGCAACTGCAACCTTTTCAGCCTCCGCCTCAGCTCCTACCACTCACGCCATTCTGCAGGGACGAAGGTAGACATCTGCGCCACCTTCTTCTGCTCGGATTGAAAGAAAAGGGAAGAAAGAAAGAGGGAGGTGCGACCGACCTCATGGGAGGTTCAGGATCCGCATAACCTCCAAGCACTCTGATCTCCCACTGGGGACAAGTGAGGGCGAGACAGACGTACTCTCCGCTGGGGAGGCGCAGACCACGTCGTATATGACTAGTCGTTTTCAGGCAGCTAGCCATACTGGACATGTTCTGCCAAACCTGTGCGTCTCCAAGGAGATGGCTGACCACTCCAGCCAGCACACGTTGGGGGTGGGTGGTGGGTGGGAGGGGGGATGGCCCAAACCCGTGCAACGTGGATGGTGTCGCAAGCCCCGAGACCAGCACGGAGCACCGAAGGACACCCGGGGGTGGGGGGTGACTCACGAGCGCGGGCATCCTCCACCTACGCGAGTGAGCGAGCTCCTCGTCGCTTGACTGGCGCTCATGCAATGGTGGCCAATGGGACGATGGAAGGCAAGGAGGACAGCTTGCATGACGATAGACAGGTAGTTCAGGGGTAGATCAATCGATCCCAAGAAGAGCGAGGTGTGGGTGGACCTTAGCTAGAGATGGGCGGGGCATTCCTTTTACCTTCCTCTAGAAAATGCCATCCTATATCCTGCTAACACGTGTTCAGAAATCTATCTGTCTCATTTAGCATTACGCCATCAATATTTTCTCTCGGAGGGCAGAAAATTGATCTGCATTTGCTCTAATATTTGGCCCTGGAAAAATTACCATATTATGGCAGCTAGTATGACATAAACATGGTTACCCTCTCCCCATAGAGAAAAGAAGATATCGAATCTTTGTCTGTCTGTCTGTCTGTCTGTCTGTCTGTCTGTCTGTCTGTCTGTCTGTCTGTCTGTCTGTCTGTCTGTCTGTCTGTCTGTCTGTCTGTCTGTCTGTCTGTCAGTCGGCCACCCGCCCGCCTGCCTGCCTGCCTGCCTGCCTGCCTGCCTTACTACCTTCCTGCCAGCCCATCCGTCCGTCCGCCCGTCCACCCGCCCACCCGCCCGTCCACTCGCTCGCCCGCCTGCCTGTCTGTCTGTCTGTCCATCCGGTGCGATAATTCCCGTTCTGTTGAAGCCATCTTGGAGAGCCATTGCGCTCAGGGTCCTGGGGAAGTGCATAGATTTCATGTCAAATGGTCTAATGACAAGATCGATGCAATGAAACGGTAGGAAATGTCTAAGGTGATAACACAGTTCAGTTGGCTAGATATTAACCAAACTCGTTGGCCTTTGGTGACCGGAAGGATTATGCCGAATTTGAGGTGAACAGATCAAAGATACTTTATGGTCAAGGATACCAGCAGGAATGTGAGAATCTGAATTCTCGAACTGTTAGGTTTCAGTAAGAGGTCTCCTGGAACATTTAAATCAAATCAGGTAAATGAATGACACGAATTCGTACAATGTAATCCAAATTTAATTTTGAAAAACTTATTTACAGACACATTTGAAATTCAGTATACATTTTCCTTTAACAAAACATTAAATAATCGTGTAAATAATTGGCATTTATGAAAATTAATTAATACATTGATAAATTCATAACGAGTGAAAATGTTGTATTTACAATTAAATAATACAAAGTTTAGTATAGGGTCTAATGCCTGCAAGCGGCTTTTCCCGTACAGCTGATGATCTGGGAAGCAACAGAAGGAATATGTTTGGCTAATTTTAACCCTTTACTGGCTAAATTTACAGGCCAAGAGAATATTATTTCTGAAAATTTACCACTGGAATGACTGGCTCGATTATCGAGCCAGTCATTACGGTGGTAAATTTTCAAAATTAGTATCTTTCTTTGACCTTCAAATGGACATTCCTCAAAACCACTGCACAGGCTGGTTTTGTCAGGCTTCATCATGAACGGGTTAGCCTGCTGCAAACTAGGGTTGGGCTTTGTCAGGAGAAATATATTATCTCCGTGGTGTCTGGAAGTAATCGATCAGATTATAACCAGAGACTACAGAATTATGTTATAAAAGAATATATGATAAAATGTGAGACTAATTGCTGATCTATGCGAATAAGGACTGTATCTCTTCTAGAAGATATACGGCAATGGGGGCATCCGAGCTGTCACTCAATAACTTGAAGCTATAATTGTGTTAGCTCACATCACAATCAAAATGACGTGAGTCCGTCACGAAGGTGGCCATATTACGTCATGACAGTATTCGGAATTGCATGTCTTTGATTAATCTATAATTTAACAACCATTCTTTTAAATATTTTGAAATTAATTTAATTGGGAAGTATGCAGCAACAGACTGCAATCAAATTAGTTTCAAAATATTCAACAACTTGCCTGTAATTAGAAATTTAGATTAAGTGAATTCAGATTTCTAAGTTTCTAATCGATTCCAAACGGGCAAGAGGTGAGCAGAGCTTAGCTTGACATCCCCAGCGACCAGCAAGCCGACAAAACAACAACAACAACAACAACAACAACAACAACAACAGCAACAACAACAACAACAATAACAATAACAACAGTCATTCAATAAAACGAGCAACTAAAACACATATAACAGCACGAACATACCAACAAACAACCAAACCGCCACTCTATCGGTCAATACAAAATCAATATGTAACTGAAGTATGTTTTTTGTTAATTTTAACGTGGATGCAATCTGATCCTGGAGGTTTGTTAGTTTTAACAATTGTTATATTAGGAGACCGCTAGATTACTCCTTTGGTGTTTATGTACTTTGCATCGTATTCAATCAAGCTCCCTGAAAAAATGCAAAAAGACAAGTTGTGAATGAAATCCCGGTTTACCTGGCATTTCCAATTGTTAGTTAGTCAGCCAGCCAGCCAGCCAGCCAGCCAGCCAGCCAGCCAGCCAGCCAGACAGCCAGCCTGCCAGCCAGCCTGCCAGCAACCCTGCCAGCCAGCCAGCCTGCCTACCAGCCACCCTGCCAGCCAGCCTGTCAGCTACCATGCCAGCCAGCCAGCCAGCCTGGCAGCCAGCCAGCAAACCAGCCAGCCTGCCAGCCAGCCAGCCAGCCAGCCAGTCACAAAAGTTTATTTCGGGCGGTAGAACAAACACTACTGATCGGATTTCGCTCAGATTTTAACACAGAGAAGGGACTTGTAGTACAAGACAATATTTAGACAGGGGCCGCGATCCGTATAAAATACTGGGATCCGGAAAGAATCAAATTCTGGACATGTGGATATCTCGGAAACTTCGGTCCCGATTTGTTACAAATCTTAACACAAGAAAGTGTGTGGCCATACACCCGAATTCCACAACTTTTGGCGTGATCCGAAAATATCTGAAAAATCCTTATAAATACAGAAATCCGAACACTCCGGTACCCACAGCTACAGGATTATATCTAGCTTTGTTTTTGTGGACCACACCTTCTATAGTTTTGTACGGCTCAGCTCACAATCCGATCCCTGCATAGTATCCGTTGCGACTCTCTCTCTCTCTCTCTCTCTCTCCCCTCTCCCCTCTCCCCCCCCCCCCTCTCTCTCTCTCTCTCCCCTCTCCCCCCCCCCCCCTCTCTCGCTCTCTCTTTTTCTCTCTCTCTCTCTCTCTCTCTCTGTGTCTGCCAGTCGGTCTGCCAAATTTGTTTTGATACATATAAATTCGCACGCCTGAAAGTGTAGGCCAAGAGAAGACTATTTTGAAGATTTACCACTGGAATGACAGGCTCGATAAATCTTTCCAGTGCTCAATTAAAAAAAGTCTTCTCTTGGTCTACGAGTGGACAGTGACAAAGCATGAATTTTGATTCTGTTGGCATTATCATGTTGGTGGTCAAGCCGGCCAGATCTATCTCTGCAGAGATCACAAGAAATGTCAATTTGCAACACAATGACAAAGCTATTTGTTTTTAAATTCCCATGGTAGATTTACAAAAGAATCGTTTTTCGACCTGCAAATGGACATTCGCTGATCAAATCTTCCAATGGACCTTTCAAATTAATCTATCCATCATCTGACGTCATATGACGTCATAATTAATCTGTGGAATATTTAGAAACTAATTCGCCCAGTCAAATTATGTTCAAACTATTGAACAGCTTACCTGTCTGTCTTTCTGGAAATTGATAGTCAAGGAGTTCAGGGATCAATGATCCCAACACGAGCGAGGTGTAGTGGAGCTTAGCTAGAGTTGAGCGGGGCATAGCTAAAATTAGGAAGGTCAACCCTCTTGAGAAATAGTAATCCATAGATTGGTAAGTAAAGATGCATAGTCACACCAGGATGCTTGAGAATGAAATAGCTAACATTGAATACTTGTGGAGGCTTAAATAATCGACCTCAATGTAATGAAAAGAAATGAATCTTAACAAATGTTTATTTAATTAGGTATAAATTGTTAAATTTAGCCTATGTTGTTGCGAAGTTGAATTCGGGACTCGTGTCTCTGATTCAATTTCATAAGTTAAAAAAGCATATTATTTTAAACCTAATTAACTCGCCATGTGTTAATGTGTATTTCATTTCATTACATTGACGTACACAATTCAATCCGCTAAAAGTATACAATTTTAGCAATTTTATTTTCAAACATTTTAGAATGTATTTGCAGCTTTAACATACATAGCGCTTTGCACGCTTTGAGGCGCTGTGAACACAATGCGGGTGAACCCCATGCGCACCTGAATGTGCTTACACCCTCTTGTTTCAGTTTAATCTTAAACTGGTTAAACCTGCAAAATGGCACCTGAAGTCCTCTTGAGTGGTGTACATTTGCAGGCCCAGAGAAGACAATTTTTGAAAATTTATCACTGGAAAGACTGGCTCGGTAACCGAGCCAGTCATTTCAGTGTTAAAATTTCAAAAATATTTTTCTTCAATTTTCATGTGATTTTCTTTAATATTAACCATTTAATGATCAAGCTGAACAAAACGTGTGGCAACAGAATGTTATTTTTGTAAATTTCTGTGGCAAATTTACACACATTGTCTTCTCTAAATTAACATATACTGTGTGAGAATTGCAAATCTCTTTGAGATATCTAGAGCTTTAAAGGTTTAATTGCTATAGGTAGCATTTTGAGCGCTTTGAGGCGCTGTTGACACAAGCGGGGTTACTATGGAATCCGTATATCATAATTTATCAATGTAATACGATGTTTTAAATAACGCTTTTAGTGTCAACTTGTCCCAGTAATGAGCAAACGATATTCTAAATAATTCTTTTGTCTTACCTTTTTCGGTGCCACGTCGTTCATACCGTCGTTTGCGTATAATATAAATAAATCCGAGGACAAGTACAATAGCCAGTACACCACCTAAGCTTAGTCCGACGATTAATCCGGTATGATCCGGGTTGTGAACAGGCCCAGGAGTGGTAGGACTAGTACGACCTGGAATTAACCACGATAGATTAAATCAATATAGTTATCAATTTCTATCTATGCCCCGCCCATTTCTAATTAAGCTCCGTCCACTTTTTTCCTCGACCTGGAATCAATTCATATGCTTTGAATCCTGAATTCGCAATATCCCAAATTCACAGGTAATATGTAGATTATTTTAAAACTGATTTGACTTGGTGATGCTGCTGCCTATGGCAGCAATAGCACTCAGTCAAAATAGTTTCAAAATATTCAACATAATGTTTATTAAATGGTATCCTATGGCGCCCACATATTGCGCACGTTTGAATTATCGGCTCCTATCAAATAGTCTGAGCAAAAATTGTAATTGTTGAATAAATATAAGAAACTAGCATGGGTTCTTATTCACCTGTATGAAACTTGACTTTTTAATTATCTGTTTAACTAAGATACAGCCCAAAACGAGCAGCTACCGAATCCAATGGCGTACCCTCTTTTTGCGCACAGGCAAAAAGTATTTGTTTTGCAGCATACGCTACCACACTTTTAAAATGTGTTTGACATAAGCACATTGTTACTGCAGCTTAACCAATGAAAACATATGTATCATATATGGAAGGTCCACGAATGCGTAATAAATGTCTGTATTATTTTTAAAGGGGGAAAGAACGTCATCTGAATCTATTTAATTATCAAATATAGGTACACAGCTTAAACTTTTATGCTTCTGGGAATTTTTTTTGGTGATAGTTATTTGAAAATTGTGAAATAATATGACAGTGTCAGAAATCAACAGCACTGCTTTAAACGTATATTGACAAGTAGTCTCACAATTTCAAGCAGAGAAAATCTTGCATGAGCAAAATGAACAATTGTAGATTGACATGTAAACAAATATGTGTGCGTGCTGATCGTGAACAACCCTCACATGAGGCTGAATACATATGCGCAAAGAGAGGGGATGCGCAAATACAGGGAACACAATGATATATCCATCAAAGACATGCAATTCATATACGTGACGAACTGTTCTATGTTCATAACGGTGCTGGACATATCCCTATGTACTGTGACATCAGCCTACATGTGACGTGATTTTGATTATGACGTCAAATACTAGAGTGGCAGGTCGGATCTCCACATTTGAGAGACAGGTGCATGAGAAGGTGTACATTACGACCATTGTAAGGGATATCACAATATGCTCAATTAAACCGGTATTCCATTACAAGACCTCATTTGCACCCGTCTTAAAGAACCATTATAATTTTGTCCCGTAGCTTTTTACGATAGAACGACTGGATTAGAAATGAAATTAGTCAGGGCGTTCAGACATCGATCGATCCCAATACCAGTGAGGTGTGGGTAGAGCTTAGCTAGAGATGGGTGGGGTAATAGCAATCTACCTCACTTAGAAAAGCAAAGGGCTCAAAAGTTCGGACACTTGAACAAAGTGGCTGTAAAGCAACCAGCCTTCAGAGCATGCAACATGATACTCTCATAATTCAAAGCAATTGGAAGACCAAGAAAAAGATGGATTGATGGCGTCACAGAGGTGCGGTAGCGTTTGTCTAGAAACGTAAAACGGATTGGTAATAATGTGTCACTAGATACCAATTTCAGCAGCAATTAGGCAGGAAAATCATCCAGTTAAGTTAATTTCAAAATATGGAGCAGGTTGCCGTAAATTCAGCTTAGCATCGTAGAATTTTAACACTTTAACACATCAATTCTAGTGTCTCAATTGATGAACCCAGTTTACCGATCAATCATATGCCGTCATAATCAACTACGTCACATATGATGACGTCATAATCAATTGCGTCATGAATGGCGCGATCCAGTCCGTCATATACGCTTAATAGTCCGTCGAGTTGTACGAATGTCTACTATTTGATAAACATTAATTTCACACATACATCTAATGAGCAGTGGTTCACGACATGTTTTGTTGAATCCCAGTGGGTCTGCATTGCACATGTACAAGCTGGACTCATTCCCCATGCAGCTCTCCACATTGAGCAACATGGGTCCCGGCGGTACAGTCTCGTTCCTGAGCACTTTAGCACCCTCTCTGTGAAGAAAGAAATGCATATTCGTTGTTGAAATTACATAAACGGATGAAGGAATGAACAACTTCTGGAATTTACACATTAGTGAACAAACGAACGAACGAACGAGCGAGCGAGTGAGCGATAATCCCCGCCATGTCTTGTCCATTGTCAGCATCTTAAGCCCATTTAGGCGAGCCAATCTAGAGCATTAACCCGAAGTATGTCGTTACTCAGAATCGACTCTATAGTGTGAACTCAGTAGTGTTGGGAATTGGTTCTATTTTTGTGTTCGATGATTGGTTTTATATACTAACCAATGGTCAATTCATGATTGATCATAACAGGTTCTAACTTTTTTAAATCAATTTTGAATGCAGTAATTATAGCATGTTCAAGGATAATTACCACTTTCAAACCATGTCGCAGGTATGACAGATTCTTAATAATTTAAGAAATAATCTGGTGAATATTTTGAAACTAATTTAACTGGAAGCTGTTGAAAATATTCAACAGATTATTGGTATGGTTGCTTTTGAAATTAACATACTATTTTAGTGCTGAAAGAAGCATGTCTTAGACCAAGAAGTAATACTATATAGTTGTAACAATTAAATTTTAATTATTTTCCAAAAAGTATTCATTTTCTAGCTTGACCAGTTAAAATATATTAATAAAGTCAATTTATAAACAACCAAAATCGATTTCTGAAATGATGATCGATCGATTGGTTGACCATGCAAACCAATCAATCATCGATCAAATCGATTAATTGGAACAACGCTGGAACACAGCCTAATAGATTACGATCCTTCAGATCTGATCGCAAAAAGCGAGTTTATTCACTGGCGTTGGAAGGACATTTCCACGCCTTGACCATCGCTGTTGCGCTACCTTCACGGATAATTGCGCAGTTTGTACAGTGGTGGGTTTGAGAATAGTCCATGTGGTCAGCAGTAATTTGTGAGGGGTCTCAGGCGGATGCGATGTGGGCCTTTGGGGTCGAGGTGTTGGGGGCTACCCAGCTGTGACAGTTGTAGAACATTAATAAGACACGTGTAGTAGCATTATTAATACCTCTTGAATTTCATGGGAATAATAGATCCTCTAGTCCACATTTCCAGAATGATCGGAAGGCGATGTTTCCGGGTACACCACGATTTGTAATGTCAGGTGAACTGCATAGAACTGAGTCCAGGATTCTTCACCCGCCCCTCTCTTCAACCGAAGTATGGTACCAGCATCATTGATCCCCTTTGTGTATGGCAAGCATGCATGTGTGAACTCGATCCTGGCTTCGTTCATAGAGATGTTTGTAGCTTTGTGATGTTTTGCAGCTATTGCTGCAAATCACCAAGGGAAATCTTTTCTTCATCGATGAAATCTACATCATCTACAGATTCCATCTCTAATGACGTACCTAGTTTGAGATTATAGTGTTTGGCCTTGTCGAATGTTCTCGAACTGATGTTAGAGGTGTCGCATTGATGGCACTGGTGATTAACCATCTAGTTTTGTTGATCTGTTTGATGTGCCACATTTGCAGAAGGCGTTGATTTGACAAAAACAATTAATTTTGTGTTTGCCAGTCGGTCTCTCCAGGGGTGCGTTTAGGAGCGTGAATATTTTCAGTCATGTGGTAGGTTCGCCCATAGGTATCTATGCGCGAACCTACCACGTAACCGAACAAGATTTTCGGCTGACTGAAAATATTCGATCCCGGGGCGTAGCTTGTCATTGTCAAATGCAGCTTGATAGAAGAATTTGAAAATCTGTGATCTCATGACAGTATCAAATGTACGTGGCATGTCGATTCCCATCTTCCCATCTGCCAATGTTTTAATCGATGATCGAGCTACCAATGTTAGCCTACACCGTTCCTAGACTATGCCAGCGCAACTACGTACTCTTAAAGGACGCTGTCTTCGTTTTCTACTGCGTTAATTGTGTTGGCCTTACAATAAATAAAGTCGGCGCTGCGCAGGTCCTCGATGCACCCACACAGTTTGATGGTGATCATGGCGTTTTCGGTCCAAACAGGATAACATCTCCTCAGAAGGACGACAGATTTGGAGAATGTGCTCCGGAATCTGTTTCTCCGTGCCTCATTCACACTGTGCAGTTTCCACAGATCCCATCCTTTTCATGTACTTCTTCAGACCACAATGCGCTGTCCGAAGTCGTAAGATTATTGTATGGTACCATTTCCCCTGCCTCCTGATGTGGTCTTGCTGAGGGTTATCGACATAATTTCTGTTTTGCCAGTGTGTTTTGAAACTCTTTCTAAGGAGGGGTTTTGCGTTTTATAGGAGGTGGCAGTATGGAAGCTGGATTCCTGATTTGGCAAGCTGATCTGCCGTTCCATTGCCCTGGATTACAAGCTGCGCAGGTATCCACTGACGCATGGTATTCTTGTGCATTGAGACTTGACAGTGTATGTAGGCTTCCATGCCACTGTCTTCTGTTGTTATCTGTTGAACCAGACACTATGGACTGGAATAGAAATAACGAGTCTGTGAGGCATACAACGTTTTGAAATTTTTATCTTCTTTCGACAAGAGGGCGCATGGCAGAACTGAAGATCTGCTCTTTGGCTTTGTAATTGGGCCTCGTGTGTCCCACTGGAATGGAGAGGAAGGAAGCTTTTTCATCTCGCTCTTTGGGGAAGATCCCACTTCCAGCATTCCAGATTGTGCTGACCGTGAATTACGCTTGCTCATCAATTCCAGTGTGGGTACTTTCTGCTGAAATGGCAGCTGATCCCCTTTCTGTCAGCCCTGGGATAATGGACCTTTCCAGTTTTAGCTATGCCCCGACCATCTCTAGATAAGCTCCACCCACACCTCGTTCGTTGGGTTTGATAGATCCCTGAACTACCCAACTATCAATTTCCAGAAAACTAGAAAGCAATCTTTGAAATATTTTGAAACTAATTTGACTGTGTGCTGTTGCAGCCTATGGTCGTAACAGCCCCCAGTCAAATTGGCTCCAAAATATTCAACAGAATGTTTATTAAATGGTAACGACACAATTCGTACAACGTGTCGGACTATTAAGCGTTAAAGACGGACTATATCGAGCCATTCATGACGTTATGAAAATGACGTCATCCTACATGTCACATGGTTGATTATGCCGTCATATGACTTCATATGATGGATGGATAAACTTGGAAAGGTCCATTTGGTAAATGAGATGACACTTATGAAAGTGGAAAACTAAATGTAACCATGAACTTACTGGCATTGGCTACTCACCTCGAGTGTCCCAATGCACTACAGGCCACCTTTGCCGCGTTGTCGTCGTTAGCGTCATAGCACACGCTTCCCAACACGTTATTTATCCAGATCTGATAGCGTCCTTTATCACCCAGGACTTGAGGATAGAAAATGTGCCGAGAAGCTTGAGCGAATAACATGAAATTTACAGTTAACTTTGTATGTAACGGACAGGTCTTTGGGACCGCAAGATGTCTACTCAATAAGACGGGTTATTATAAAAAAGCTTTTTATTATTGCCAATTCTCTAAGCCGAAAGCAGATTAGTAGTAGTAGTAGTAGTAGTAGTAGTAGTAGTAGTAGTAGTAGTAGTAGTAGTAGTAGGAGTAGCGGTAGCGGTAGCAGTAGCAGTAGCAGCAGCAGCAGCAACAGCAGCAGCAGCAGCAGCAGTAGCAGTAATAGTAGTAGTAGTAGTAGTAGTAGTAGTAGTAGTAGTAGTAGTAGTAGTAGTAGTAGTAGTAGTAGTAGTAGTAGTAGTAGTAGTAGTAGTAGTAGTAATAGTAGTAGTAGAAGTGAACGCACGCGTTTATTTAGCTCTGCAATTGCTGCCCGAATTTGCTAGTTTCTAGCGCGATTTTGTAGATACATTTTATACAAATATTTCGTATTAGTATTTCCTTTCAAACTTTATGTTTAATTTGTAAATTCTTGTCTTGGTTGGAGCGCATTTTGTGTCTCCATTTTCTAAAGGCACTCCTCTTAGCTGGCGGTTTCAGCCATTTAATAGGTCTCCTCTTACTGTGGTCAATGCAATACTTTTCTCCCGCGCCAGTATGCTATTACTATAGTTCGTTGGCTAGCGCATTATATTTGGCAAGATCGCTTGAGTGAGTGGATTTAATTCCTTTGTCATTTGTAAGCGCAAGCCTAGTACTTTGATTATATAAATCTGTATAGTCAGTTGGCTGTCCCCGGTCAACTCGAACAGACTAACAAATATATGTCTGTAATATGTTAGTATGCATTAGGGAACCACTTTAATCGGTTAGGTGTTAGTGAACCACTTAGAAAGTGGTTCAAACTAACAAATATACGACTGTACTCTCTATTCGTATATTTGTTGGTAGACGTCAGGGTTTCAAAAGACGATACTATTTATTTAGTGTTTAGCTCTTTCCCTGACGTCTTGGTGTTATATTTTTGTATTATATCTTGTAGTAGTATGGGTTTCCTCTTTTTATAAAACACGATGGCAACCTATAAGCGTACCCTAAGCCTTAAGATAACCAAGGGGTGGGGTGTCACGGCTATCGACGTGTATCATGGGTTAAAGGACGTCGTTGGCGCGGGACCTGCTGCTTTGCAGGGGCCTATCAATGTTTCTAAAACTGTATGGAATGTAACAGTGTAAAATGAGTGGGTCAAGGAAAAGCTTCTAGAAGATGTTCTTATTGTAAAAGGCGAAGTTTGTAACGTAGAGGACATCGAGTCAGATAGGTTGCTAGTGAAGATGAAAGTTCTACTAGAAATTCCAGATGACAGAATCATGAATGAACTTAAGAAGTATGACAAAGTGCAAAAGATTGAACGGGAAACGTATCCCTTTGACAGAACGCTAGAAAACGGGGTAAGACGCATCTGGTTTGATAACGTGGATAGCCCGTTACCAAGCAGATTGACGCTTGATGGCAGCTTTGTCCTGCCCTTATGGTATAGAGGGCAAATTAAAGAATGCCGGATCTGCCTAAGTAAGGACCATTTGGCAACAGATTGTCCCAATCGAAACAAATGTTTGCTCTGTGGTTCAGGTGACCATTTTAAATGGCGCTGTCCAAAAAATCAAAACAAGCCCACAGTATCAGGAGATAATCGCCCTTTAAAGGATGCAACTGAGTCAAATGCTTCTGGAGCAATCACTACGGAAGCTGTTGTTGTGGTTCATGCCACTGAAAATGACACAAAAAAATCATCAAATCCTGTTAAAGTAACTACAGTTGATGAAATTCAAGTATTAGAGGAGGGTATAACCTTAAGTCAAGAAAATAATCAAAATGCAGTGGAGCCAAACGTGGATGTAAAAGACACGCAGGAAAATGACGATCTTACAGAAGAGTCAGTTTACGATTCCTTAGAAGATGAATTAAAATTAGGACAGGAAAAGTTTAAGACTCAGAAGACGGAAAGTTCAGTCGATTTTCCGCTAAGCCCACTTGATTTAAGTCAGTATGAAGATATGGTAAATGACGCTCCTGCCAAATGTAACTTAAGTAGCAATAAGCGTCATAAAGAAGACAATAGCTCAGAATCTGAGATTGAAGTAAATGATATGGATGATGATACAATGCCAGTTGCAGAATCAGATGTGTCCATTCAAACACAGAGTTCACAGATGAATTGTAATGTACCGATCAGAAGGGGGTGAAGTGTTAGTGCCATATGTAACGGCGAGAGGCGTGAAATATCGTCTACTGCGCCATGATTCTGATATTTCCAAATATGAATATTTGTCTGTGGTAGAACTAGGAAACATTGAATTCGCGGGCAAATTAGGTATATGGTAAAAAAAAAAGAGCTAAAAACCCAAATCAAGTTAATCTAATGATGGCGGTTGTAAACATAATTTTCAAATTATGATTATCTGCACCATCAATTGCAGAGGATTAAATACCGAATTCAAGCAGCGCCACTTGCTTGAAGAATTAGCAAATGAGAGAGTTGATATTGCTTTTCTACAAGAGACCAAAATTCAAAAAATTGAAGTGTATGAATCGCTCAAAGATATTTCAAAAGGACAGATTTCTTATTCTTTATCACAAGATAATAGCGCGGGAGGGGCCATTCTTATCCTGACCGGCTGTCTCAAATATGTTGATGTTATATCGTCGTCATCAGATACAAATGGACGATGGATTTGTGTATCAATTGATGTACTAAACATAAGTTTAAATTTGAGGTGCCTTTATGCGCCAACCTCTCAACAATTGCGTCGTGAATTTCTAAATGATGTTTCCACAATAATTCAAGACAGAACGCCTGAAAACCTAATTATGGGCGGTGACTTCAATTGCATATTAGATGAAGTTAAAGACAGAAACGCTAGGTCTAATTTTAATGACGCATCTCATAATATTTTGAAACACATCTGTGAATATAAAAGCTCGCTAGACACTTATCGGATTGAAACTCCAGAGGGAAGGGACTTTACTTGGTTTTCAACCGATGGAAAGAAAGCATCCAGATTGGACAGTATCTATGTAGCACGATCATTGAAAGGTTACATGTGTAAAACTAACATAAAACCAGTAACTTTCTCTGATCACAATATGTTTCCATCACATTAGACAGTGCTGACTGGATCAAACGAGGAGATGGATTTTGGAAACTCAATGTAGCGTTGTTACGAGATAGTTGCTATCGCAAATATGTAGAACGTTGTTGGAGGCATTGGGATGAAAAGAGAAGTGTGTATGAATGTATAACAGACTGGTGGGAGGATGTTAAATCCGACCTGAAACATATTTCAAGGCAGTATTCCATCAGGAAAGCACGAGAAATGCGAAAGCGTAAAAATGCCCTTCAGCCGTCGGTGTGTAAAATTAATAAGAAAATTAATGATGGAGAATATAATTATTACGAACTATTAGTTAAATTAAAAGGTAGACTAAATGAAATAGAGCAATATCAGTTGGATGGGGCCAAAATAAGAGCAAGAGCACAAATGCACACCGATGGTAAAAAGCAAGAGGTGTAGAGAAATTAATGCGCTCACTGAAGACTAATGATGGTGTATCAGTGTCCTCAAATGCAGAGATGATGGAAACAGTATCCAAATTTTACAAATCATTGTATAAATCTGAGGGAAGTGATGAAACTGTAACTAGAGATATTTTAGCTAATGTAACGCAAAGACTTCCAGATGCATGTCGCGAAAGTTGTGACCAATCACTAACAATTGATGATTTGACAAAATCCCTCAAAGGTATGAAGTTAGAAAAGTCTCCTGGCTGCGACGGACTTCCAGTCGAATTTTATCAAACATTCTGGCACATATTTGGTCCAGTAGTAGAAGAAATTGCGGCTAGCATTTTTAAGCAAGGGCATCTCCCTCCATCAATGGCCCAAGCATATGTTCGGCTTATATACAAGAGGGGTAACAGAAATAAAATACAGAATTATAGACCAATCGCTACTCTGTGTAGACTATAAGATTATTACTCGGGCACTGACATTAAAACTTGGCGCAGTCCTAGGCGGAGTAATTGATTATGATCAAACGTGCTCTGTACCAGCAAGAACGATATTAAACAACACATTGCTTATACGAGACCTTATTCAATTAGTTGAAAAGGATTGCATCCCAGCAGCAATAATAGGACTTGATAACGAGAAGGCGTTTGACAGACTTGAATGGGACTTCTTGTTTAAGTCTTTAGACCATATTGGCTTTGGTTCCAGATTTATTAAATGGGTCAATATTTTATATACTGATATAACAAGTTGCTATTTAGTAAATAATCATCTATCTGAACCTGTGGTGTTGGAACGAGGTGTCAGACAGGGTTGCTCATTGTCTCCGCTTCTATTCGTCATAGGTATAGAATCGTTGGGGGCCACATTGAGGCAACGTATTTTCAAGGAATATGTATACGTGGCATAGAAAACCCAATAAAGGTGTCTCAATATGCAGATGATACGACTGTGTTTGCAGGTAAAAATTCAGATTTTAGAATTTTAAATGGAATATAATCAGATTTTCAAAAGGCATCAGGGCTTAAGGTCAATAGAGACAAATCTAAGGGAATATTTTTGGCCGATTGGAAGGACAGAACTGACAATGTTATGGATATTAACTGGTCAGATGATGTCATAAAGACATTTTGGGTATGTACTCTAGTAGAGAACAGGATGTAATAATAAACTGGGAAGAAAGGCTATCCAAGCTAAAGTGTGCATTAGTAAATTGGAAACGACGTCGCCTAACTGTATTTGGCAGAACATTTGTCCGTAATAATTTAATTTTATCTGGACTGTCGTATACCGCTTCTGTAGTTCATATGCCCAAATCAGTAGAGTCAAAGATCAACACGTTACTTTTGTCCTTCTTATGGGAGGACAAATCCCATTTAGTATCGCAGTCAATCCTCACCAATGAAAAGCATGATGGAGGCCTGGATTGGGTT
This sequence comes from Chaetoderma sp. LZ-2023a, assembly GCA_034401795.1. Lineage (NCBI taxonomy): Eukaryota > Metazoa > Mollusca > Caudofoveata > Chaetodermatida > Chaetodermatidae > Chaetoderma > Chaetoderma sp. LZ-2023a. Next base: position 33,113,932 of record CM067371.1, on the reverse strand, counting down.
AATATTTTAGCAAAGTGTGCTTCGCTAAAAATGAAATTCTTGAATAAGTTACTCACTTCAAACTCATCTTGGTCAAGTGTTGCAAGGACACTTCTACAAAGGTATGTAGATCCATTTCCAGCAGAATGTTTATTTTTGTGCAATAAACTTCCACCTAACCTTCAGAAGATACCAAACGTATATAAAGAACAGCTCGAAGCCTTAAAGGTATTTACACGATCAATGCCACAACCCAGTTGTTGGGAAGATGCCTTACAGCAACGTCTTTGCGGCAACGAATTGATTCGTGATAATGATGCTGTATTTTATTTGCCCTCTATGGCCAAAATGGTATTTACGTGACTTGGTAAATCCGAAATCTCGTAAATGGATTGCGATGCAAGATGTAGCAAGAATAACATCAATGAGACATATTGATGCTCAGCGCTTATTTGTTAGAATAAAGAATGCAATACCTGCTGAATGGTTCAAATTGCCGAAAGCACGTGGCAACATTGATATGTTGCAACCAACGTTAGTATTTATGTCAGAACATATAAAATACAACATGGCATCTAGAGACTGGTATAGGAATTATAATGCAAAGTCGGAGACAGACTCCTATTGTGGTTAGGCATTGGAACAATTTAGGATGCACGCCAAAGAAGTGGAAAAATGCCTGGAAAGCAATACATCTACCTTGTCTACGAGGAAATGCACAGGACCTGGCATGGCGATTACTCCATCGAAGGCTATGGGTCGGCCATCTTACTTATATGTGTAAAATAACAAGTACAGACCGGTGCTTATTATGTAATACTGAGGAGGAAACGATAGACCATCTATTTACTCTGTGTCGCACAACTACAGGCTTTTGGGTATACATCAATATGCTCCTTGCTAAATTTGGAACCAAATATGTGAATTTAGTGGCTGAAACAATTTTGTTCAAAGATTGCTCAACTATCGGACGAATCATTAATAGCAAGGGGAAAGAATTGTTAATAACCCTGTTATCTGTAGGCGTGTGCGCCATCTGGAAGCATCGGTGTTCAGAGGCCAGAGATAAAACCGGCAACAACCATCAGAGAGCCATACAAGCTATATTTCGATCATTGTTGATAAACTGCATTCATTTTGAATTTTACAGGCTTGTACAACATGGGAGAGAAAGTAGATTTAAAGACGTGTGGTGCAAAACTGGCCTAGTATCAATTGAATACGGATATCTAAAAATATCAGAAGCGGAACTTGTATAAGCTAGCACACTCGCTGCTTGCTGTATATTGATAAATGTTATTTTAATTTAATTTAATTGCCTTTATTTTAAAAATTGTAATGCCTTAGGAGACTTTAATCTTGACGAATATCCTAACCTTGGGATCAGTATATTTAAATATCAAATGAGCATTATGTCAATATTCTGGAGGTGATCCGATTTTCAAGTTAACAGAGTGTGATATATTACAATTAGCTTCCTGTTGTAAATATTTACTGTAGGTGTATTTGTTCCAGGGTAATTTGCAAAAACTTACACTGAAGTAAATTTAGAATGTGAACCCAAAGCGCCATCTAAGTAGTCATAGTTTGTATACTTTTGCTTTGTGCATTATATTAAATAAAGGCTACTACGTCCGCTGGGCATTTAAGAATCGGCTAACTGGCGTTAATGAGTGACTTTTTGTTACTTATTGACTTTTTGTTACTTATTGACGAGTCACCTCGCCACTTGTTGGCGAGCTGCACTCGCCATTTGGCCCTACTACTATACGGCGTGCTACGTTAAACTACATACGATCTACTTAGCCTGCCGGTCATGAATCGGCTCAATGGCATCAATGATTAGCAGTAGCTTACTGCTAATTATTGATGAATCGCTTTACCACTTGTTTGGTTAGCTATGCTCGCCATTTTGGCCTACTACTACACGGTGTGCAAATAGCAATGTCTTTGTTGAATTATGTTATGTTATCAGCTCTTTATTAATTATGTTTTCTATGTAGTTATGCCACGGTTGTGGTATATGATAATAGAGTATTTTAGCATGCGCTGTTTTGACATGTTAGGTTTGTATTGTTATTCTATTAATAAAGCCTGCTATTTCAACCGATTTCTTTATGGGGGTTTGCAAGCCTTTTTAAAGGAGTTCCTCCGTGAAGTGTATCCGACTGCGGATAAGTAGTAGTAGTAGTAGTAGTAGTAGTAGAAGTAGTAGTAGTAGTAGTAGTAGTAGTAGTAGTAGTAGTAGTAGTAGTAGTAGTAGGTGTAGTAGTAGTAGTAGTAGTAGTAGTAGTAGTAGTAGTAGTAGTAGTAGTAGTAGTAGTAGTAGTAGGAGGAGGAGGAGGAGGAGGACGAGGAGGAGGAGGAGGAGGAGGAGGAGGGGAGGGAGAGAGAGAGAGAGAGAGAGAGAGATGAGAGAGGGAGGAGAGAGAGAGAGAGAGAGAGAGAGAGAGGAGAGAGAGGGAGAGAGAGAGAGAGAGAGAGAGAGATACCTGCAGTGCAGCTAATAACAAGATCGTCTTCATGTGTGCAGTTGTTGGTATTATTTGCGTACACCGTGCAGTCAGTAAGGTTGAATTCGTCGCCAGAGCATGAGAAGCCGGACAGAAGGATAGTGTCCCGACGTATTGACAGGGATACCAGACTTCTGGCGGTAGTTATGTCAATGTTGAATCTGTTGGCAGATAACAACATGTGGCAATGTTTCGAGGCAGTTCTTGCAATAGAAACCTGGATGATTTCGAGCCGACAACGTATGTAATGATTGAAAACAATAAATTATGCTTCAAATGGAATAACTTTTACAGAATTATAGGCATATAGCAAGAATTTTCATGGTAGGCCCCTATTCCTTTTACAATCCATATTTCCATACCACTCTGATCAAGGGAGACAATCAACAAGTTACGAATGCCACCCTGGTGTATTACCGCAGCAATGGCTGCTCTAATCGCGCGTTTTCTGCTATTATCGGTGATCGAGAGATCTGTTTCTAGATATGACACGCCCATGCATAAGTAAGCTCCTCCCACTTTGTACGCATGTTGGAATCAATGTGAAACTTTAAAGCCTTAGTTCCAAGAATCTAAATTTCAAGGTAACTCTAGGCCTACAGGTAAGCTTTGAAGAATTTGAAATTAATATGAGCAACAGCTCTCAGTAAAATTGGTTTCAAAATGGTTGCTATAGACTAGGTAAATAATCTCAAAAGGGCTCTAAGATGAAATCGGGGATACCTAAATATTACATGCTGTTATACATGCCAGTAGCTGTTTAGGACTATTTGTCACATAAAAAACTCGATAACATTGTTAGTGAATATTTCACTATGCAATGAGCTATGCTGTTGGTGATATGGCCCATGCACTCGCTATACTGCGATTGTAAATCTACTAATCTAATCCCGCGTTCTCACTAGAGAGTTAATCAGGAATAACTCCATACTTCAGGTATTATTCCGGATTAAGTCTAAGGCCGTGTTCTCACTAGAGACATAACCGACGTAGAGCATTACTGAGGTA
>CM067371.1:33006164-33109932 GCA_034401795.1 Chaetoderma sp. LZ-2023a | reverse complement strand
ATCATACGTGACGTAGTTGATTATGACGGCATATGATTGATCGGTAAACTGGGTTCATCAATTGAGACACTAGAATTGATGTGTTAAAGTGTTAAAATTCTACGATGCTAAGCTGAATTTACGGCAAACTGCTCCATATTTTGAAATTAACTTAACTGGATGATTCTCCTGCCTAACTGCTGCTGAAATTGGTATCTAGTGACACATTATTACCAATCCGTTTTACGTTTCTAGACAAACGCTACCCCACCTCTGTGACGCCATCAATCCATCTTTTTCTTGGTCTTCCAATTGCTTTGAATTCTGAGAGTATCATGTTGCATGCTCTGAAGGCTGGTTGCTTTACAGCCACTTTGTTCAAGTGTCCGAACTTTTGAGCCCTTTGCTTTTCTAAGTGAGGTAGATTGCTATTCCCCCACCCATCTCTAGCTAAGCTCTACCCACACCTCGCTGGTATTGGGATCGATCGATGTCTGAAAGCCCTGACTAATTTCATTTCTAATCCAGTCGTTCTATCGTAAAAAGCTACGGGACAAAATGATAATGGTTCTTTAAGACGGGTGCAAACGAGGTCTCGTAATGCAATACCGGTTTAATTGAGCATATTGTGGTATCCCTTACAATGGTCATAATGTACACCTTCTTATGCACCTGTCTCTCAAATGTGGAGATCCGACCTGCCACTCTAGTATTTGACGTCATAATCAAAAGTACGTCACATGTAGGCTGATGTCACAGTGCATAGGGATATGTCCAGCACCGTTATGAACATAGAACAGTTCGTCACGTATATGAATTGCATGTCTTTGTTGGATATATCATTGTGTTCCCTGTATTTGCGCATCCCCTCTCTTTGCGCATATGTATTCAGCCTCATGTGAGGGTTGCTCACGATCAGCACGCACACATATTTGTTTACATGTCAATCTACAATTGTTCATTTTGCTCATGCAAGATTTTCCCTGCTTGAAATTGTGAAACTACTTGTCAATATACGTTTAAAGCAGTGCTGTTGATTTCTGACACTGTCATATTATTTCACAATTTTCATATAACTATCACAAAAATAAATTCCCAGAAGCATAAAAGTTTAAGCTGTGTACCTATATTTGATAATTAAATAGATTCAGATGACGTTTTTCCCCCTGTAAAAATAATACAGACATTTATTACGCATTCGTGGACCTTCCATATATGATACATATGTTTTCATTGGTTAAGCTGCAGTAACAATGTGCTTATGTCAAACACATTTTAAAAGTGTGGTAGCGTATGCTGCAAAACAAATACTTTTTGCCTGTGCGCAAAAAGAGGGTACGCCATTGGATTCGGTAGCTGCTCGTTTTGGGCTGTATCTTAGTTAAACAGATAATTAAAAAGTCAAGTTTCATACAGGTGAATAAGAACCCATGCTAGTTTCTTATATTTATTCAACAATTAAAATTTTTGCTCAGACTATTTGATAGGAGCCGATAATTCAAACGTGCGCAATATGTGGGCGCCATAGGATACTATTTAATAAACATTATGTTGAATATTTTGAAACTATTTTGACTGAGTGCTATTGCTGCCATAGGCAGCAGCATCACCAAGTCAAATCAGTTTTAAAATAATCTACATATTACCTGTGAATTTGGGATATTGCGAATTCAGGATTCAAAGCATATGAATTGATTCCAGGTCGAGGAAAAAAGTGGACGGGGCTTAATTAGAAATGGGCGGGGCATAGATAGAAATTGATAACTATATTGATTTAATCTATCGTGGTTAATTCCAGGTCGTACTAGTCCTACCACTCCTGGGCCTGTTCACAACCCGGATCATACCGGATTAATCGTCGGACTAAGCTTAGGTGGTGTACTGGCTATTGTGCTTGTCCTCGGATTTATTTATATTATACGCAAACGACGGTATGAACGACTTGGCACCGAAAAAGGTAAGACAAAAGAATTATTTAGAATATCGTTTGCTCATTACTGGGACAAGTTGACACTAAAAGCGTTATTTAAAACATCGTATTACATTGATAAATTATGATATACGGATTCCATATTAACCCCGCTTGTGTCAACAGCGCCTCAAAGCGCTCAAAATGCTACCTATAGCAACTAAACCTTTAAAGCTCTAGATATCTCAAAGAGATTTGCAATTCTCACACAGTATATGTTAATTTAGAGAAGACAATGTGTGTAAATTTGCCACAGAAATTTACAAAAATAACATTCTGTTGCCACACGTTTTGTTCAGCTTGATCATTAAATGGTTAATATTAAAGAAAATCACATGAAAATTGAAGAAAAATATTTTTGAAATTTTAACACTGAAATGACTGGCTCGGTTACCGAGCCAGTCTTTCCAGTGATAAATTTTCAAAAATTGTCTTCTCTGGGCCTGCAAATGTACACCACTCAAGAGGACTTCAGGTGCCATTTTGCAGGTTTAACCAGTTTAAGATTAAACTGAAACAAAAGGGTTTAAGCACATTCAGGCGTGCATGGGGTTCACCCGCATTGTGTTCACAGCGCCTCAAAGCGTGCAAAGCGCTATGTATGTTAAAGCTGCATATACACTCTAAAATGTTTGAAAATAAAATTGTTAAATTGTTAAAATTGTATACTTTTAGCGGATTGAATTGTGTACGTCAATGTAATGAAATGAAATACACATTAGCACATGCCGATTTAATTAGGTTTAAAATACTATGCTTTTTTAACTTATGAAATTGAATCAGAGACACGAGTCCCGAATTCACTAGCTCGTGTTGGGATCATTGATCCCTGAACTCCTTGACTATCAATTTCCAGAAAGACAGACAGGTAAGCTGTTCAATAGTTTGAACATAATTTGACTGGGCGAATTAGTTTCTAAATATTCCACAGATTAATTATGACGTCAGATGATGGATAGATTAATTTGAAAGGTCCATTGGAAGATTTGATCAGCGAATGCCCATTTGCAGGTCGAAAAACGATTCTTTTGTAAATCTACCATGGGAATTTAAAAACAAATAGCTTTGTCATTGTGTTGCAAATTGACATTTCTTGTGATCTCTGCAGAGATAGATCTGGCCGGCTTGACCACCAAAATGATAATGCCAACAGAATCAAAATTCATGCTTTGTCATTGTCCACTCGTAGACCAAGTGAAGACTTTTTTTTTTAATTGAGCACTGGAATGATTTATCGAGCCTGTCATTCCAGTGGTAAATCTTCAAAATAGTCTTCTCTTGGCCTACACTTTCAGGCGTGCGCCTTTATATGTATCAAAACAAATTTGGCAGACCGACTGGCAGACACACACACACAGAGAGAGAGAGAGAGAGAGAGAGAGAGAGAGAGAGAGAGAGAGAGAGAGAGAGAGAGAGAGAGAGAGAGCTCAATGTGTGTCCCAACGGATACTATGCGGCGATCGGATTGTGAGTTGAGCCGTGCAAAACTATAGAAGGTGTGGTAGAGGGAGGGAGGGAGGGAGGGAGGGAGAGAGAGAGAGAGAGAGAGAGGGAGGGAGAGAGAGAGAGAGAGAGAGAGTCGCAACGGATACTATGCGGCGATCGGATTGTGAGCTGAGCAGTACAAAACTATAGAAGGTGTGGTCCACAAAAACAAAGCTCGATATAATCCCGTAGCTGTGGGTACCGGATTGTTCGGATTTCTGTATTTATACGGATTTTTCAGATATTCTCGGATCACGCCAAAAGTTGTGGAATTCTGGTGTAAGGTCACACACTTTCTTGTGTTAAGATTTGTAACAAAACGGGCCCGAAGTTTCCGAGATATCCACATGTCCAGAATTTGATTCTTTCCGGATCCCAGTATTTTATACGGATCGCGGCCCCTGTCTGAATATCGTCTTGTACTACAAGTACCTTCGTTGTGTTAAAATTTGAGCGAAATTCGATCAGTAGTGTTTGTTCTACCGCCCGAAATAAACTTTTGTGACTGGCTGGCTGGCTGGCTGGCAGGCTGGCTTGTTTACTGGCTGGCTGGCAGGATGGCTGGCTGGCTGGCAGGGTAGCTGGCAGGCTGGCTGGCAGTGTGGCTGGCAGGGTGGCTGGCAGGCAGGCTGGCTGGCTGGCTGGCTGGCTGGCTGGCTGGCTGGCAGGCTGGCTGGCTGGCTGGCTGGCTGGGTGGCTGGCTGACTGACTAACTAACAACAGGAAATGCTAGGTAAACTGGGATTTCATTCACAACTTGTCTTTTTGCATTTTTTCAGGGAGCTTGATTGAATACGATGCAAAGTACATAAACACCAAGGGAGTAATCTAGCCGTCTCCTAATACAACAATTGTTAAAACTAACAAACCTCCAGGATCCGATTGCATCCACGTTAAAATTAACAAAAAACATACTTCAGATACATATTGATTTTGCATTGACCGATAGAGTGGGTGTTTGGTTGTTTGTTGGTAGGTTCGTGCTGTTATATGTGTTTTAGTTGCTCGTTTTATTGAATGACTGTTGTTATTGTTATTGTTGCTGTTGTTGTTGTTGTTGTTGTTGTTGTTGTTTTGTCGGCTTGCTGGTAACTGGGCTAATGCGGGGGTCGATGTCAAGCTAAGCTCTGCTCACCTTTTGCCCGTTTGGAATCGATTAGAAACTTAGAAATCTGAATTCACTTAATCTAAATTTCTAATTACAGGCAAGTTGTTGAATATTTTGAAACTAATTTGACTGCAGTCTGTTGCTGCATACTTCCCAATTAAATTAATTTCAAAATATTAAAAAGAATGTTTGTTAAATTATAGATTAATCAAAGATATGCAATTCCGAATACTGTCATGACGTAATATGGCCACCTTCGTGACGGTCTCATGTCATTTTGATTGTGACGTCAGCTACCCGTTATAGCATCAAATTATTGAGTGACAGTTCGGATGCCCCCATTGCCGTATATCTTCTAGAAGAGATACAGTCCTTATTCGCATAGATCAGCAATTAGTCTCACATTTCATCATATATCCTTTTATAACAACATAATCCTGTAGTCTCTGGTTATAATCTGGTCGATTACTTCCAGATACCACAGAGATAATATATTTCTCCTGACGAAGCCCAACCCTACTTTGCAGCAGGATAACCGGTTCATGATGAAGCCGGACAAAACCAGCCTATGCAGTGGTTTTGCGGAATATCCATTTGAAGGTCAAGAGAACACTAATTTTGAAAATTTACCACCGTAATGCCTGGCTCGATAATCGAGCCAGTCATTCCAGTGTTAAATTTTCAGAAATAGCGTTCCCTTGGCCTGTAAATGGCCATTTAATCAACAAATATCTTGATTTTCCTGACCAAATTTTGCCAATAAAGGGTTAAAATTAGCCAAACATATTCCTTCTATTGCTTCCCAGATCATCAGTTGTACGGGAAAAGGCCCTTGCAGGCATTAGACCCTATACTAAACTTTGTATTATTTAATTGTAAATACAACATGTTCACTCGTTATGAATTTATCAACGTATTAATTAATTTTCATAAATGCCAATTATTTGCATAATTATTTAATGTTTTGTTAAAGGAAAATGTATATTGAATTTGAAATGTGTCTGTAAACGTGTATTTAAAAATTAAGTTTAGATTACATTGTACGAATTCGTGTCTTTCATTTACCTGATTTGATTTAAATGATCCAGGAGACCTCTTACTGAAACATAACAGTCAGAAAATTCGGATTCTCGCATTCATGCTGGTATCCTTGGCCATAACGTATCTTTGATCTGTTGCCCTCAAATTCGGCATAATCCTTCGGGTCACCAAAGGCCAACGAGTGTGGTTAATATCTATCCAACTGAACTGTGTTATCACCTTAGATATTTCCTACCGTTTCATTGCGTCGATCTTGTCATTAGACCATTTGACATGAAATCTATGCACTTCCCCAGGACCCTGAGCGCAATTGCTCTCCAAGATGGCTTCAACAGAACGGGAATTATCGCACCGGATGGACAGACAGACAGACAGACAGGCAGTCGGGCGAGCGAGTGAGCGGGCGGGTGGGCGGACGGACGGACGGACGGACGGACGGACGGACTGGCAGGAAGGTAGTAAGGCAGGCGGCCGGGCGGGTTGGTGGGCGGGTGGGCGGGCGGGCGGGCGGGCGGGCGGGCGGGCGGGCGGGCGGGCGGGCGGGTGACCGACCTACAGACAGACAGACAGACAGACAGACAGACAGACAGACAAAGATTCAATATCCTCTTTTCTCAATGGGGAGAGGTTAACCATGTTTATGTCATACTAGCTGCCATAATATGGTAATTTTTGCAGGGCCAAATATTAGAGAAAATGCAGATCAATTTTCTGCCCTCCGAGTGAAAATATTGATGGCGTAATGCTAAATGAGATAGATAGATTTCTGAACACGTGTTAGCAGGATATAGGATGGTATCTTCCAGAGGGAGGTAAAAGGAATGCCCCGCCCATCTCTAGCTAAGGTCCACCCACACCTCGCTCGTCCTGGGATCGATCGATCGATCCCTGAACTACCTGTCTATTGTCATGCAAGCTGTCCTCCTTGCCTTCCATCGTCCCATTGGCCACCATTGCATGAGCGCCAGTCAAGCGACGAGGAGCTCGATCACTCGCGTAGCTGGAGGCTGCCCGCGCTGGTGAGTCAACCCCCCCCCACCCAGCCGGGTGTCCATCAGTGCTCCGTGCTGGTCTCGGGGCTTGCGATACCATTCACGTTGCAAGGGTCCCCCCCAACGTTTGCTGGCTGGAGCAGTCAGCCATCTCCTTGGAGACGCACAGGTTTGGCCGGACATTTCCAATATGGCTAACTGCCTGAAAACGACTAGTCATATACGACGTGGTATGCTCTTCCCCAGCGGCGAGTACGCCTGTCTCGCCCTAACTGGTCCCGAGTGGGAGATCGGAGTGCTTGGCGGTTATGCGGATCCTAAGCCTCCCATGAGGTCGGTCGCGCCTCCCTCTTTCTTTCTTCCCTTTTCTTTCAATCCGAGCAGAGGAAGGTGGCGCAGATGTCTACGTTCGTCCCTGCCGAATGGGTGTGAATGGCGTGAATGGTAGGAGCTCAGGCGGAGGATGAAAAAGTTGCAGTTGCAGAGGCGGCAATTGTGGTTCCGATGACGGTGGTGTCAGAGATAGAGGTTCCTGTGGGGGTGGCGTTGGCCGTGGTTCAGTCGATGGGAGCTTCAGTGGAAGCGGCGTTGGCGGTGGCTCGGTTAGCGATGAGGCACACACAGTCTAAAAGGCATCTCCAGGCTGATGAGTGGGTCCTTCCGAGAAGAGGGATCCATTCGGGTTAATCATGTGGGGAATGGGAGGTGCGTGCAGATGGCCGCAGGTGGCTTTCACTCTTCCATCCTGCATTCGAGCCAATCTCTTTTTAAACGTCTCTCCCTCAGGCGCTAGTGTGTCGAGGAGGGGACAGAAGCGAGAGAGAAGGTGCGAGGGTGTGGTTTTACTTAACGTTTAGGTTTTTCAAAGCCTGGTGCATGTCATTGGCGGGAAAGGGGAGGGAAGAGGCGGTGACAGGAGAAATTCACAACCTGATCTTCAAATGGCGTTATTCAAAAGTAAAGTCGCTCCTGAGGCGCAGGAGCCTGTAAGGTGACGGGTGCAGCCACTGTCTCTCAGGAGGAGGGTCCTAAGTGGGAGGAGTGTGGGGGAAAAACAGAGTCACTATTCGTTTCGTCGGTCTATATATAAATATATATATATATATATATATATATATATATATATATATATATATATATATATATATATATGTATATATAAGGTTGGCTAGTCGTGAGAGTCGTATGACACTGGAAGCTAACTATTTCCTAAATGTCTGCTTAAATCGGAATGGGAGGAGAGTCCTACTTTAGTGTCCTAAGGAACACGTGGGGGTGGGTAGAAGCTTTGGTTGTTGCCGCCTAGTTTATCCGAAGCTCTTAGCAGACGTCCAGCGGTGGGCTTTCTGTGTGTTCCTAACTCTAAGGCTTTAGAGGGGATCCCACACGTAGGGGTGTTTAGGCTATCTAGAATGTTGTGTGGGTTAAGGCATCAGGCGGCTGCAGAAGGATGCAATCTTTGAATCTGGCTTTAGACCATCTTAAGCAACGTCAAAAGCGTTTGACGTGGCCCAAGGGACGGTCTTCCCAAGTTGCAGATACGCAAACAGGCCCGTGTAATTAAAGAGGAAAGAGTTTAATGGAACCTCTGTTGAGTCTGGGTGCTAAGAAGACGCGACAAACTTAGAAGCGATTCCAGTGACACAGCGGTTAACTAGTTCGATTGCAATAACCAGTGTTAATCACAGGATCATCTAATTAAAGCTACGATTGCCTTGACCGCCGGCCTAAGTAACGGGGGAGGAATTACACCACTGTGTGCTTTATTCAGCCTATGGGGACGCTTAGTGCATCTTAGTGATGGGTTTGAGATGTAGGTGGCGAAACTCTCCCAATAGAAGAATATATAAGGGTCACAAGAACCGTTGGGGCGGTCAAAAGGATGGCAGGGGTTAATCTAATACTTAAACGAGAGGCATCCATGGGGAGCGGTCTTAGGTGATGGGAAGTAATATCGCGACATCGAAACTCGTCGCCACAGAGTGGAGGATTCGAATAGAAGTAAGTCAAGCTGAGAGGCGTGGTAAACCGAAGGATTCAGCTTTCCTACTCTTAGGGGACGAAGTAGCGCAGATCGAAGACATGCATCGATTGCAGGAGTCTCGGTGGGAGCTAACTGTAAGGAGTGACAGATGGTCTGCTGGTAACTGTTAATACTAGTTGGAGGAGGTCCAAGCGAGATGTCACCAGCTTACAAAAGCAGCATAAAGTAAAGGTGAGCATCCTTACTTGCAAGAACACTTGGCAAAGGCGACGCTGTTGGAACGCTAACAGTTTGTCTTCATGTTGAATGGTGCATGAGAACATCATCTGGATGAGAACGTCATCCTGAAATTATGGTTAGGATGACCGATCTCCTTTAAAATGTTCCTAGAGGCGAAAACGGAATAGCTACTCAAAAGCAGTGGAAAGTAATAAATGGTGCTTAAGGCAACTCTCTAATGATTCTGCAAAACAAAAATAAGAACTAGGTTAGTGCATATATTCAAGGCTTTATCATGCACAGTTCAATTCCTAAGTGCGTTAGAAACTGTCCCACGAACGCGATGTCCAGGTTTTGCCATTACGGGCACTGCTGGCTTTTAACCAGCCTTGGTAGTTATATTTCCAAGGCTCAACGTCGTGCAGTGACTTAATCATTGACAGCCAGAGACCACAACAAGCCGGGCAGTCAGCACTTCTAAGAACGGATGAAAGTTCAATGGCTCCTCGCGTAGGAGGCAGTCGCGAGAAAGTGGCATGGGAGAATTAAGTCTATCTCACAGCTTAACTGTATCAATGCAGTACAGCGTGGAGCAGTAGAATTAACATCAGCAGTCCAAGAAAAGTCCTTTTTGTTGCAGTAGAAATGTTCTTTGGAACGAGAACATCAAGCGTCAGAAGCCAACCTCAGTCGGAGGCTTACCAAATTGAGGTTTTCGGAGTTTCTTAGTAGCAAACGAAGGGCGCCATTGGAGATTCTAGGCGATGTTCCAGCACAAGAGGAACCAACAGTTCTTCCAGTGTGCAGTAGAATCTACTTCTCTTCTGAAGCTGGTGCGAGGTTTAAAATCTGTGAATTTTTCTGAGCATTGCGGTTGCAGCGAAGGTTGCTGAAGGCGGGGGATTCTAGGTTGTAAATTTGGCCCCTTTTGCAGCGCGGCCTTCTCAATAAGGCTCTGCTGCCTATGTAAATGTCAGCCCGCTCTGAGTGGTTAAAGCCCCGACCGTCCTGCAGTTCAAATTCCGGATCATTACTGAATCCAGCAGGATCTATACCATCAACCGGGGCCGTTGGCGAGGCAACCAGAGAGCAAACTTACAGAGGTTTGGTCGTGATCGCAGAGTGAGCAACTTTTATATTCTCAGCTCTGCCTCTCATTATCTTGTGGCGAATGGGTGGCTTTCCTACGAGTTCTCCAGCCTATCAGTGATCGTCTTTTCGGGTGTGCCGGTCTTTGCAGCATAAGTCATCAAGTTCATCAGCTAGGTTGTATTCTGTGCTATTTTTCTCTAAGAAATTCCAGGAATTGAAAGCTTTACGCGTAGCTTTTCCTTTGTCTTAACTTGACTTACCATCGGGAGTGGAACCTTCACGCATTCTAGAGGTACCATACATTCCCGGAAACTTTTGTGATCCTGGCCCTTACGAGGAAGGAGTCGTGCAGCATCATGTATAGAGAATTAATAATCCACTTAGCCATCGGCATCGCGCACGCGCGGCCGCAGCCCATTTTATGAAAGGAAACCTGTCTATTACGGGGTGGGGTTGCTTCCAGAATGACGCCATAATCATTACATTAGGAGTGATTCGATATATTCCGTCTTAAACGCTGAATATTCCGTCACGTACTGTGTCTTTACTATTTAATAAACATTCTGTCGAGTATTTTCAAACTAATTTGACTTGGCGCTGTTGCTGCCAAAAGCAGCAACAGCATCCAGTTAAATTTGTTTCAAAATATTCGACAGCTTACATGTATAGTTTTCTGGAAATTGATAGTCAACGAGTTCAGCGATCACTCGATCCCAACACGAGCGATGTGTGGGTGGAGCTTATATAGAGATGGGCGGAACATTGCTAAAACTGGAAGGTTTCATTGCGGTAGACATAAAAACAGTTGAAGCATTGGAGACTATTTTAGATTTTGACTCACTTTAAGGAAACGCAGCCATGCATCGTACCGAAATGTTTTTTCTTAATAGTGCAATATATTTTCAAGGTTGATGAACCATAACTACATGGCTTAACAGTGAGATTTGAATTTCCAATAATAAATATTAAAGCAGTTTATATTGAGTCCTCTACATTTTCTTCCAACTACTGTAAAAGGAAAATAAATTATGTTGTTATTGGTACGTAAGCAGCAAGTCTGCAGAATAGCAGCGTATCTATTTGCAAATATTGTGTTAATTACCAACATTTCAAAATGCAAATTCAAGTTGTTACTATTTCCCTTCATTGTTGGGGTGAAATTGTTTGCACCCTGATGCTGCCACCATCTCCCCACCACCACCGCACCCTACCCCGTCATATAATCGATCCATAGCCATTTGTAATTATTGTCGACTGCAAATCGGCCAGTCCCTAAGTTAAACACTATCAACTAGGTCCACTATAGCACTGGCAATCAAATATTGCAGAATGATGCTTTAAAGGATGACTAATCCCATCTCGCAATAGCTATTCAAGTGATCTAACACGCTGGCCATAAACTATCGAGGTATTTTAAGCTTTTTATCACGCCGCTAAGGAAAGATATTCAGGATTTAGTAGTTAAATGTTGATATATTTCTACACCCTATGATGGCTATCATGATTTACTTTTCAACCAATCAGAAAAACCCTAGTGTACCTGCCTCGGTATATACGCTCAGTCATAGTGGCGCCAGGTATAGTTTGGCCACGTGGTATAAAAGCACTCCTACAGGTAAGCTGTTGAATATTTTGAAACCAATTTGATTGGAAGCTGTTGCTGCCATACTTCCAGTCAAATTAGTTTCAAAATATTCAATGGGATGAACATTACATAATAAAGAATGTGATGCATTGGGACTTACATGACATTACACACAATAGCTTGAGGACACAAAATGGTGTCGATCACTGTTCAACATTTACTCGATATTACAAAACAGATAATTGCGGTACAGATCAGGGAATGTGACAGGACATGAATGATATGGAATCTATAAACCATATTCTATCGGTGCAATACAACATTTGATATGAGATTAGCATCGCTTTAAACAAGTAATCATTATTCAAAAGAACTAATTATATCAGCATTTCCTCTATGCAAACGTTGCCATGTTCAAGACACCTGTACGCATATGGGCGTTCAATGTTTATTAGGGCAATGCTGTTTAATTGTATCACAATCCATAAGTTATGGACCCCTTAGATATATGCATCACAAATTCGCAATACATTACAAACAGGGAAATATACAGAAAAACACTAGTAGTAAAGCATGCATGGATTGATTCGTTTTCTAACTTATAATTGCTTAAAAAGGCAGTCTGCCTCGAGTAGATACATGTCCATGTGATAGAAAGAGGAGACTACACACACACTCCTTTCATTTGGGTTTTTATTGAGTAGTATATCCACTTGCTAGACTACAGACAATTCACATTTCCAGAGTATCCCTCCATCATCTGGCCTCGTATGACGTCATAATGAGCTCAGCGCGTGTATGATGACGTCACAATCATTACGTCACAAAGGGTTCCATATAAACCGTCATCAAATCTCAGTGTCAGACACGTTGTATGAATTGTATGTCTTTGTAATTCTTTGCTATTTACTAAACATGATGTTGAATATTTTGAGACTAATTTGACTGGGCGCTGTTGTTCAAAATATTTAACCGCTTACATGTGTAGGTTTTTTTGGAAATTGATAGTCAGGGTTTCAGACATCGATCCCAACACGACCAATGTGTTGGTGGAGCTTAGCTAGAGATGGGCGGGGCATAGCTAAACGGGAAAGGTCTATTTCCAGAGCCCCCCCCCCCCCGGTATCGTGTTTCTAGTTCAAGCAACACTTTGTCCAGTGATCTGTAGTACATTTCTATTGCATGGTGTGATTCAGATATCCATACAATGGAGGAGTCCAGTTTGGCAGTCAATCTTATGTCTTCACGATCAACTTCGTGAAGTGTAGGGTGACATCATTGAATGGTTTTTAAAAACATTTCTATTAATCGGCCAAATTCCAAGATGGCCGCGGGCCAAATTGGCCAATCAGCTTCGTATGAACACACTTGAATCTCTATACCTAAGAATGCTTCCTGCCAAATATAACTGAAATCGGCCCACTGGTTCTTGAGAAGTCATTTAAATGGAAAGTTGAAGGATGCCGGACGACGGACGGACACACGACGGACGGTCGCCATGGCATAAGCTCACTTGGCCTTTCTGGCCAGGTGAGCTAAAATATGTGAAACCGACAATATGATTTATGTTTGAAAACTTACATTATTCTGTAATGATTGGTAAACAATATAGATGAAAGTAGGTATAAAAGCCAAATGTAAGCATCTAATATACTAATGTTGTATGAAGTACGCGATAAGCTAGGAGTATCAAATTACAGAAATGGATGAATCCAGTTTTAGCTATGCCCCGCCAATCTCTAGCTAAGCTACATCCACGCTTTGTGCGTGCTGGGATTGATCGACCCCTGCATTCCCTGAATCTCAATTTCTAGAAAACAATACACGTAACCTGTTGAATATTTTGAAACTAATTTGACTATGGCAGCTACAGCACGCAGTCCCAGTCACTTTAGTTTCGAAATATTTAACAGGATGGTTACTAAATAGCAATGACCTACACTTCGTACAATTTGATGAACTATTAACCGCTTATGACGGATATAAACACGTCATTCATGATGCAATTGATTACGACATTAGCCTACTTGTGACGTTGTTGATTATGAAGTCATATGATTGATCGATAAACTGGATCCCTCAATTAAAATCACATATTTAAATGATTCATATGTCGACATGTGCGTGCGTGCGCGCGTGTTCAAGTTTACGAATATGCTGAGATATAATGTGCGCGTGAGTACGTGAGTGCGTGTGTGTTATCATATGTGTACATTTCACATTCCGATAATTTCAAGACACTACTAATATAGAGCTAATAAAAAGCAGTAACAAAGTCATCTAAAGCAATTAATACAATCATACATAATATATAACAGGAAACACTCATTTTCTAATACAAATAGAATCACAAAGTTATCATATTGGTTTATTAATAATGATGATAATTTCAAAGCTAGGACCTTTAAAGACTAAATTCATATATGTTTTGACAAGATTTGACGCATAAATATACAGTCAGACCTGTACCGGTATTAATTATCAGGAGACCGGGCAAAATTGGAATCAAAGGATGTTATCGTATGGCACATGAGAAACAAAAGATGCTATCACATGGCACATGAGAATCAAAAGATGCTATCGAATGGCACAAGAGAATCAAAAGATGCTATCATATGACACAGGAGAATCAAAAGTTGGTATCATATGACACAGGATAATCAAAAGTTGGTATCATATGACACAGGATAATCAAATGTTGGTATCATATGACACAGGAGAATCAAAAGATGCTATCATATGATACAGGAGTATCAAAAGTTGGTATCATATGACACAGGATAATCAAAGGTTGGTATCATATGACAATGAAGAATCAAAAGATGCTACCACATGGTACATGAGAATCAAAAGATGCTATCAAATGGCACAGGAGAATCAAAAGATGCTATCATATGGCACAGGAAGATTAAAAGATGCTATCGCATGGCAAATGAGAATCAAAAGATGCTATCATATGACACAGGATAATCAAAAGTTGGAATCATATGGCACAGGAAGATCAAAAGATGCTATCATATGACACAGGAGAATCAAGTTGGTATCATATGACACAGGAGATACAAAAGATGCTATATCATATGACACAGGAGAATCAAAAGTTGGTATCATATGACACAGGAGAATCAAAAGATGCTATCACATGGCACAGGAAAATCAAAAGATGCTATCATATGGCACATTGACTTTTTATTAGAGGTCTAAATATAGTGCTTAGTTGTTTTTTGGAATTGAAGATATTGTTCTCTTAAGGCAGGTGGACTCTGAATACAGGTGGTCTTTATAACAGGTTTGCCTGTATCTCCTTAGTTATCGCGATGAAGCAGATTTATGCGAGAAAGATTATCAATATACATCACAGCTAAGAAATAATTTAACATGTTTCCTACACAACATAAAATGTACTATTAAATAATTTGGACTTAATTTTATTGGACGCCATTACCATTTAAGGCGGCAATGGCTTCCGATCAAATTACGTCCAAATTATTCAACAGAACCTTTCTTAGGCTATATCGTGTTAAAAGTTGTACTAACTAACATATTTCTGTTTCTGTTTCGGAAACATGTTAAGTTGTTAACTTATTTTTAGTTGTACTGTAGTTAATCTTATCTATTAATTCCGTTATCATACATGTAAATACAATACATAATTCTTAATCGAAGGTGATGAATCCATGGAATATAAGCAAAAATAGAAATGCAACTTAGAGATATGGAAATATATACGTCAGCCAAATATTTAACCGTCACCATTCCGTGGTACATTAAATAAAGATAGGTTACATTATTTTTTTGTAAGGGAGCACGATACTGCTCATAGATAAGCTGCCATGATTCCAAAACAAAAACTGAAACATGTTAGTTAGTACTATGTTGAACACGAGGTAAGCAATATTCTGTTGCATATTTTGGACTTAATTTGATTGGAGGCCATTACTGCCATCCTTAGGCAGTACTGGCTTCCAATCAAATTAAGTTTAAAATATTCAACAGTGCGTTTTATTTAATTAACTTATTTCTGAGCTGAGCCGTACTACAGTATAATATTAATCAGTTATTAACCATTTAACTCTTGAACACACAATGCCAACACAACTATAAAGCCATTACATATTTTGAAACCAATTCGGCTGGCACCTATTGTTGCCATAATGCTTACATTATACGTGATTTACCCATCCTGGTATGTGAGGATTGTATGGTTAACCATTCTGCATTTGGAATATTTGAATTAGGCTTGCACGATTATGTAATATTTATAATCGCAATCATTTTAGATAAATACTTGTCATTATTCGATTAATCGTAGACGTACTATTGATGGTAGGTTGGGGAGGCAGACAGCTTTCAAAACCGCTGGTATTGGCGAGAGCTGAGACGAATTACAAACTTTACTTGAAACTGGAATTGCTAACCTAGCGATAAGAGAACGAAAATTGGTATCGCTGACGAGACCACTAAAGATGTTTCCAGTCTAGTTGCCAGAGAGTAATAGGCGTTCAGAAATCACAATTAATAAGCTATTATGAACATTAGAGTATGACTTCTGAAAACATTATCGAGACAATCTTGCGAGACCCGAACTGCCCGAATGAAATGAAAATTGAGGTAGATATTTGTTTTTTAAAGTGTGGCACAGTGGTTTTCTAAAGCAACATATTTCTCTACCCGGCTTGTCTACATTTTGGTTAAACATAGATGCTATTAACTAACATAATTACAACAAATTTGGATTGTGCAATACTGTATGTTTAGCGAAAGTGTTTTGGGTTGAAAAGCATTGATATTCCATGCAAATAGGTCGTACTACTGTTGCGAAATGGCACCGGGTTGAGCGCCCAAACTCTTTGTTTGGAAACAAAACAATGGCGGATTTAAACAGTTTCATGTTTTTCTTTCATCGAAACAAATCGCAAAATACGTATAGCAAAATAGATATAACACGGTATTTACAGCCATTTTTCACAGTAACATAGGTGAGTATGACACAAAAATGCACGCCGAAATTACATTTGAAAAACATCATCGAGAATGAAAATCTCCAATTATTCGATTATTTCCTTTTGCGATCATCAACGATCATAATATTAGTAATAATGTGATTACTCGAATAATCGAATGATTGTGCAAGCCTAACGGGAATTTGAAACATGTTTTAAGATGCTTAAGCTATGCTTTTTGTACGTACTTCAATACTGGAAAAGGGGGGTAAACACAGTGATCTGATTTCAGAATTAATATTAGTTCTGATTACTCGATTGAATTTTTCGAGTTTTTATGGCAATGCATTACATTTCATGAGCATTCGTGTCACGTGAAATCTCCTTCGATACGAGGACGAGAAAGTGTTCTGTGTATAATGAATGGCCAATGGCGTAGTAATCCCCCAACCTCACCCCAAACTCTTTAGAATTGAGGGATAAAGGGAATTAAAACTTGAAAGGATACGCGAGTTCCCCTTTTCATACAGGACAATATAATTCCCTATATAATGAGATGATAATTATAAAGATCAGTCTTCTCTATGAAGAAGCGTTAACAGAAAAATAGTCCCTCCTAATTCGTCTTAAAATTCAAAATGGAAGCTCACGAAATACAGACAGGGGCACGAATTTGCTGACATTTAATAGATGGTGATATCACACGAGCCACTGGATGGATCGAGTGGATTTTAACTTCTGTATCAAACTTTTGATACAGGGATTGAGATGGCATCACCAGCAGTACGATCCATGGTGGTGCGTGTACAGTTCCAGTACAGAGAGAGAGCTCATCCCGAAGTAAGGTCTGTGTAAAGTTCTAGTCGTTTTGCTAGTGCAAAATAGTGACCTTTAACGTGAAAAACGTCATGTCACACGACACATGCCCAAGAGAACTTCCTGACGACGGCGAAACCATAGCACTACAGGAACATTAGCTGTTTACTTGTCACATCGCCCATCTCCTCAACAATCACTCTCACTTAACGTGAGGCTCTAACGAGAGAACCCCATTGGATAAGGAGCAGTAAGTATTTGGGGGAAGCATGGGTTAGACAACATGGTCACTAAACTACCAGATGGAAGTGAGCGCATAGCGGGGATTAGGATTGCACCAACGCCATCTATAAGCATCCTGTCCGTGTATGGCCCAGTCAAGTAGAATAATGAAAGGGCCAGGGAACACCTAGATATGGTAGCCAAATGGAGTGAAGTGATAACCAAATATGAGTATACACATACAATTATAATATGCGGGGACCTGAAGGCGCCACTTCGTGCCATAAATCCAGATAACAGACACCATACTGGGAAATACATGTGACGAACTAGCTCTACACATCCACAATGAATTACGCTAAAGCCAGTACATTTAATTCACACGTTGGAGAATCACAGATAAATTACTATTTCAGCATGACCCTGAGATTATTACAAATCTTCAGATTATCAAATACGTGCCTCAACTCCTCAGACCATGAAGCTGTACCAGCTTCAATACAAATAATTAGAGACAATACAAACAGCTGAAAGATAAAGCCGAAACCTACCAACAACTACAGTGGAAGAAAGGTATATATATATATATATTTATATATAAATAAATAAACTAGAAAACAACCTAACCAACATCAACTGGTATTATGAAAGCCTGCATATGTGTATATCATCAGAGATCACATGTATCAATCAGGCTACTAATGGCCCCATAGCAACAACCTCTGGCAAAAAATCTTAAACCAATGTAATCTGGAATTATGAGTGGCAGCTGTTCGGACTAATGATACATCTGCAGCATGGGCAAATAGCGGCAGACCAAATAAGGAGGACCACCATGCACGCAAGAAATATAAAGAACCGAAGAAACTATATCGTCAAAAGCAAACACAGGTGCAAGCAATGGTCAAGGAAAACACAACAAACAAAATCATACAATCTTATGAAGGCAACCAGATTATGTTTTACAACCTAATACGAGCCCAGAGAAAAACAGAGAATACCCCAGCAACATCATCCGTCATATGAAGAAGCTAACATTCTCCAAGGATGTACTGATCATACACACGACCTTAAAACACCAAAGATGGAAACCAATATGACGAGGCATACAGGATGCAAGTTGAAACTGACACGGTAATCAGACGAAATTGTTCGGTCTACCACCAATAACATTGAAACCCTACAAATATCTTCTGGCGAATTTGAAAGAGCAATAAAATTAATAAAATGTGGCAATGTGCAAGACATTTCCGGTATAACTATTGAACACCCTATACCTATGCGATGTATGGTAGAATATATTCAGCTCTACGCTAATGAAGTCGGAGTATCAAAGGCTACTAATGGCATGTACAATTACACCAGTAAATAAATACGGCAAGTCAAATTCCGACCCAGACAACTATAGAGCCATCACCATCACGCCATTACTAGCAAAACCTTTCGCGCAGTTATATTTTAACAGAGAAAAACATATTATATCAGCCACGTAAAGGCCACTTCAGTTTTTGTTCACAGAAGGTAAATCACGAAATGTTGTATCAGTTCTAATGACGAAAGCTATTACCGAAAGCAAACACTGCATGTCAGTCACTCTATGTAGGAATTAAGTGCAGTACAACAGATAAAGGCTACCCCGAAACTCCTATCACTAAAGCAAGAAATATAGTCCATGCTATGTTCGGTGCAGGCCTGAATAGTGCAAAAGGTGTTAATCCGACAGTCTCACACACAATCTGGGTTACTTTCGTCCTACCAAGAGCAATATATGGACGAGAATCCATTAACCTTGGAGCAAAGAGCCAACATGAACTTGGACAAATTGATATTTTCTATGAGAAATTTTAATTTCCTTGAACAAGGTGGTGGAGGGTTAACTTTCCTGGTTACTACGCATTATTGCGATGCTCCTATGCAGGCGGTTCATCCAATCAAAAGAAGATGGCCGTGAATTCGCGGCACGAAGCCATGCCTCTAGTTTTGCATTGCTTTTATGACTTGTGGTACATTTCACAACCGGCAGCGTGGCATCATGGCTAGTAAGTAGATCATCATTTTCTTATTCAGGGTCACACTTTACGAATGTCAGCGACACAATAATGCGACCAAATTTATGCACGTTGTCCAATCGGTCGCGCCAAAGGTCCAAACAGATTTGGAGCGTGCATGCTGCATGACTTCCAGCCATTTTCCATTAAAATGTTGTATCAGTGATTGCAAAACAGGATTTCCGAAAGTTTATCAAATTATCACCTGTACGCGTATGATGTCACAAGATATCTTATTGTATCATACAGTCTTGCGGCATCGTAGAGAAATCGTACCATGTGAGGCTGGATTAATGGCTGATTTTCCCGAAAAATATGTACAGAGTGCTCAACTACACGAATTTCGAGGGTGAGAATGATATGTATTGTTTGCAATAATGTTATACATTGAAGTGTAAGCTTGATTTTTTGGTAAATAGCATTACACTTCGGTGTATGTGGTTGGCTAAGGAAAACGCAAAGATTTCTACAATTTTACAGGATTTAAAACAGAACAAAATTACTCATTTTAAGAAAGGTTGTCCAGTATCACACTTTTATTACGGTAATAACCCCAACTTTGATTGCCTAATCTAACTGTGTGACTAATTTTGGAATTATTATGTGTCCTGAGATAGCAAAAACAAAATTACTCATTTATATGAAAGGCTTTCGTACACATTGGTGAGGGTTAATACCATATTAACCCTTTAACACTTAAGCTAGCCAAAAAACGGCAACGGCCATGAGAAATGCCCATGTGCAGGCCAAGATAAGACTATTTTTGAAACTGTACCACTGCAATGGTTGGTTCGGTTAAATATTTTAAAATAATCTCTTGCTCTGCAAATGGACATTTTCTATGAGAAATTTTAGGTTTTCTTGAACATATGGGGGGAGGGGGGCATTAAAGGATTAATAGCCGATAAATCAGGAACCAAAGGTATTTTCAGTATATCACTTGTTATAGGCATTTAATCCTATGATGAAGGCTTACATGTTTAACAGAATATTCCTGCTCTTTAATGGTTATTGGATTAATAATGACTGGATTCGGGAATGCATTGGGTTATCATATTGAGCAACATTATGCATGGCTGCAAACATATTAACTGGATAATCACCAAAATATTCATAATCAGGATTGTAAATTTGGTCACCAAAACCATAACGTGTGCCTCTTCCGCCTCTTCCACTTACTGGCACTTCTCCCTGACAACTATGACGTTTATATTTCTGCCCATCAGCCGTTTGTTGCAGCTCATTGCCATTAAAGATTTTCCATGATTTTAGATCTCCATTGGCCAGCCTGATTGCACCAAAATACATAATAGTTATGCATAGTGTATACGTTTTCTCTGGCTTCAGAAAGAATGGCGTGTCAAACAGAACATCGAAAGTATTTTTATTAAGACCCACACTCCTACCTATTTCATGACGCATTGCACTATTTGCATACGTCTTAGGAGGTTGCTTCTGTTCCAGCGAGTTTTCCTCAACCAGCCAGAGAGAGAAAATTGTATCAAACCCTGATTTTGAAAAAGATCTATCTCTATTTGTGACAAAGTTTATACCAACAAAGTTTACCCCGCGATTGAATTTAAAGCTTGTTTCCAGACATTTTGCGTGCATTTGTTGATCTGATCGAGTCAACTGTGCTGGAACAGAGCACACCATAGTGCCGGCTCGCTTTGCATTCTCTACAAAGTTCAGTTTTGATACAGTTTTATCATTGTGAAAACGAAAAACCATCAGCATCTCATCCTTAGAAAGCAAGTTTTCTGTTGCCACCACACTAGCAAAATCTGACTGTGGAATATGGCCAATGCGTAACTTGGCGAATGTATTGCCCAAGAATGTTCTCTTCGCCTCGTGTGATGGTTGAACACGTCCTTTTTCACACGCTTTATTGGCCCAGCTGTTAACAGCTTTATAGATTTCTAGTTCAGGTGCCTGTAAACCGGATGCGCCAACAATCATCCTAAGTGCATCTCTGCTTAAAGAAAAGAAGTCTTTCGATTTTATCACTGCCAGTGCGTTTATGTTAATATATTCCATGCATTGCGTTTTTAGCATTTGGAGATCGAAGATTATACAAGTCTCCAGAAGGCTCAAAACATTAGGCGCAGTAACACAGCTCATAAGAATGGCTTCACACTTCTTAACAAAACCTGGGACTCGATACATGTGGCCCACCTGCAAGCACTCCATTGCATTGTCAGGCTGTATCTCAGCAACATCAGTGTACAAAAACCTGAGAAAGAAATAGATTTTGCATTAGTATCCATGACCGGTATCGCACGTGTACACGGCCGTGCGATGGGGAAGTGGGTTGGCTGGCGGTGGACGGACGCACGGAGACAGACAATCAGGAAATTAGACATGCATATTATTATTATTATTATTATTATTATTATTATTAATTTGAGACTAAGCTGCACCTCCTTATCCAAGCGTAGGAGTATATTTATCACAGAAAAATATTCAACAACTGACCTGAGAAATGTAAGAAAACCATCAACTGGAACATCTGATAGCGTTACCTCCATTTTCATTTCTTGAAGTGCTCCATAAAACATTGCTTCAAACACGGGGCTTCTGCAGATAATAGAACGATAAGATTCGATAGGCATAAAGTATTGGCTGCTATATCCAATTCACATCATTGCAACCATGAAATATTTCTGATACACATTGTGATTGTGAGTTGCTTTTTATTATAATGATTCTAAATGTCCGCTTGTTAGTCTATTGTTATTGTACTGATTGTATTTTATTATTTTTTACCCATCGAGCAACGTATTCAACTGTCTAATGTGCATTCCTGATGATGAAGCAAGCTGTGTCTTTTGTACACGCACGCACACATACACGCAGATTGAATTATTAAATATTCTAGGCACATTGGCTTATGGGTACTTAAGTGTAATTGCCCTCAACTTTCTTTCTACCACAGTCACAGATTAACATATTTAGTTAAATTAATAGCAATATAAAAATTCACATGGTTTTAAATGGTTAACACATTAATTGAATATTTAAAAAATAATTGTACTGAATCTGTAATTAAAATTTTGCTGATAAATGATCAATCGTTGATTAATAATGTTAATGCTGAACGATATATTGCAAATTATTGTAGAATGGCCTGGCACTTACTAGGCATCTTCCTGTAAATGATCAGTTGTAAAATTTCCTTTTACTAGTGAATGGACAATATGTGATTAATCTGTGCTGGTTAATGGTCAATCACTGATTAACCTGATTACACCTCCCACTGCTGAATGGTAAATTAATCAGATTATGGCCAGTTTAGACAGACAGCTTTATCTCTCAACGGTCAAAACTCTTACCAAGATACCTTTATTTGGAAGCTAGGCGTGTATGCCTTAGCATCTAATTATTATTATTATTATTATTATTATTATTATTTTTGTACCTGATTGCTAAAAGAAATCGATGTGCGGGAACACGTCTGGGAGGATTAACAGATGTCAGTACAATGGTGACGTCACTCATGTGTTCATTCATGTATAAATGTGAAGTACATTCACTCAGAGAATGATTCAACTGCCAGTCCATTAATTCTGATACACCATTACCAGATTTATTCATGATTGTGATTCAGATTCTGAATTCAAGTTGAAAAATATCAGTACACTAAAGTTTTTTAAATAAAAGCCATCTAAACTATAAAATATATAAGAGAATGTTTAATAAATTATAAATTCACCAAAGACATGTAATGGAACGTTCCAGTTTTAGCTATGCCCCGTTCATCTCTAGCTAAGCTCCACCCACAGTTCACATGTCTTGGGATCGATCGATCCCTGAAATCCCGGACTAGCAATTGCCAAAAACTATACAGGTAAGCTGTTGAATATTTTGAAACGAATTTGACTGCTTGCTGTTTTCTGGCCAGTGTAGCCTCTAGGGGTAAATGCTGCTCCACCAATCCCTCTTGCTCTGCAGCACCCCATGCGTTGGGCCGAGGATGCTGGTTAGCTGGTCTCGGGGTTGCAGATCTGGGTGCGCATATCTCCGAATTATACATAGACCGACCTCGTAAGTCGGTGGAACGTTCACGTTCCAGTGGGGCTGCGCAACCATAGTCGCACAAATGAAATCATACTATATCATCCCGGCTGTTGGTGTCACCGGTATGTTGGTTCCTTACTTAAATTTAGACGTGATATTTTAAATATATTCTAACTAATCTATTATAGGAACAAACGATCGTACTTGTTTGCTGCTATGGAGGGAGTAAGTACATACGACAAATGTAATGTTTACATAATTGGTCCTTGCCAGAGGTACCTCGCTGATCTCTGATCCGTATAATCATCAACGTATCCCCACATGGAGGGTCCTAACGCAGTCACTTGATAAGTTTAATATAAACCATTATACCCCTAACACAAATATTATTTGTTTGCGAGAGGAAAGTGCCTCGCGTGGGCCTCCGTCACAGGAAAATGGCCACAAAGCTGAAGCGGAGGAAGCGAGATGGCATAAATGCTCGGTGCAGGTATGGTAACCCTCATGGTGCATCCCCCTCAGAGAGACAGCGTACGGACATGTTACGCAGTGGCAGCTCTAGAATCATATAGCGATCTTGTCACTCACCATCCCACAACCACATATAGCAGCACAGTGACAAGCCACATTACATAAGCATTTACAAGCACATATAAGTTTATGGTGGGAGGTAAGAGGCAGCTATCCAAATATGGTGACCTTCCAGTGGTGGCGTGGTGGTTTCCAAGACTTCACCCCGTCACTTTATGGAGTTAGATGGAGATCTGTGCCCCGTCCGTCACCTAGTGTGTCAGGAGCGGACCATGTGAGATCCGCACCCTGGTACTTCACATTTACCTGTCTTTAGGGTATTGTAGATTGCCCAAAGAATGCACTGCTGGTCGGTTAATAAATATATATGTTTTCGCAGTGATTGCTACTTTGACATGGATGTCTAAGCTAACCAGTATCCGTAGATACAGGGGAGGTGTATGCGGCTATCGTCACTTTGTTTCTAACCACTCTGAAACCCCACTAGTTTCACAAAATTGATGCTGTGTGGGGAACAAGGTGGTGCGGATGTTTTTACTGTATAGTGTACCCTAATGATACTGCGGTCCAAAAGTTCTATAAAATAAGCAAAACAATATAACTTGGATGGCTACTGCTATATTACGAACTTATCACAATACAGTAAAATGAGAGGTCACACGACCTTGGCGGTGCCTGTTAGTCATCGGCACAAAATAAGAATACTTATATACAACTAAAAATGTGTAAACTATAAAAATGCGGTCTTAGACGAGCATGCGGTACCTGTTAGTCATCAGTACCTGTTGTAAAAGGATGCAAATATAATGATACAGTTGTGGATTAACTATTGGTCATTGGTACGGAAAAGTTCTGATGTTCGAGGCCGAGATGGCACGATGCTGAAGCTAGTTGCTAGAGGTATATCTGCAGGCAAACTTGTTAATGCTGCTCACGGGAGAACTGTTGCGGATGTAGATGGCTAGTAGATAGTCTCTTTTAAGCTCACATACTATATAATGTATGCAGATCATGAGAAAGTTCCATAAGTTTGCGGATTTTGAAGTTGTCCCTTAATCATGAAGGGCTACGTTTAGCAGTTGATGGATGCATGAATATTCTAGTGGATTTAAGGCGAGAGGCACCGCATAACGTGTGCAGTGCACCAGGCAATGTCCTTTCTAGACTGTGGTCAAAATGTTAAAAGTTGTACACAATCTATGTGCAGAATTTGTATCGCAGACTTTTCAGCGTGGTTTGGCAGATCTGGCGAATTATCCGTAATCACCACTGTCTCACATACTAATTTAGAGATCTTACATGATAGTTAAAAAGCCCATCTGCATTAAAGGTCCTTCTGCGGTGTCACTTGGTGAGGGAAGCTTTCTTTAATTTAGTTATAAAATTATTTTGCGGCTGTGGTGAGTGAGCTACAGAAACGAGGACGACTTGGTCTGCTCTGAGAGACTCGCGACCATGGGTCTCTCCCTTCCTCACTGATGATTTCAGATTTTCCGGCGCCTTTTATACTGCTCGTGACGTCACAGCTGGAGCGCCACCGCCAATCGGCGAGTGAACTTCAGAGGCAGGTAAGCAGGTCACGTGACACGCTATCGTATCCATGCACCGAGAGTATGCATGCGCTAAGCCTATGGGGTTCAATATTTTGAAAAGGAATTTGCTGGTTCAATTAAGGATAACTCGGCCATATCTGGACTGGTTTCAAAATGGTAAAAAGATTTGAAATCCTCGTTCCATTCCGGGCATGATCGATACCAAGAACGACGAGGAAGGTATAGTTTAAAGGAATTACATATACCAATTCGGTACAAATTTTTATGCTTTTCGCTCCTACGCTAATGCACATTGGCATGCAATCGCTGACGCCTGCGCATGCGCACTAGGCAATCTCATGGACGTCATCGTTTTTAGATCCTCTCTCATAGGGCTCTATACATGCGTATCATCCTACCCAGGGGGTGTGCTTGGAACGTACCCGGCCAGGCTGTTCCATATCCAGACTGGCTGGAATGGTTTGTACCTGACTGGTCAATCCGCGCTACACCCCCCCCCCCCCCCCAACCCCCCTCCTAGTTTGGCACCTCTGACAAACGATACCGCAATGCGGATCGAATGTCCAGGGCATACGTTAGGTGAGAATTATAGACTTCTCGAGTAGGCGCATAGCCGAGAGGAGTCATGATGCGAGAGATGCGTAGTTTAATAGAGAATCCACATAGACGTGCGAAAGAGTTTGGGAGGGAGACATACTTTTATTTTGATTTTGATTTATAAAAAGAACGTATAAGTTATACAATTTATATTTTACGTATATAAGTTTAAATTATATACATGAAAAAATAATATGCAACCATGTATATATAGTGACAGGTGATTCTCGTCACCTCTTAATAATAACAGTTAAGGTCAATCAGGCAGCCTCAGCAATAGCTGGGAGGGCATGATTTAATGCAAGAATATTCATTGGGGTATGCTGCCTACTTACCCCGCATAAGGCATGTTCTACAGCATAGAAATCCGCAATGAACAATTGGCATATCCAGCCTTGAGGGCAAGTGTGTTTCTGGTTCCCCTGGCTTTCTGTGTCTTGGTGTGATGTTCTGACTGATCACAGGGGCCGGGGGGGGGGGGGGCGGGGGGGGGAAGGGCTTGGTAGGGCGGGTGTGGTCGGGGTTGCCCTTTGGATGGGGATGGACATCTCCCGTTACATGACGGTTGGTACTCTGTCATAGTTTTAAGTACGGGAATAGTCGAGCCGAGAGTCTACTAAACAAGCTGCTCCTCCGCCCACCACCATCCGGAGGGGAAGTGGCTGGTGTGCGGGATGCTCCCTCCTCTGAAACAGCAGACTCTCTCCGAGAATTTCACGTGAGCTTTAATCGCGCTCCTGGTATGAATATTTCATGATAAAAGTGAGAATGAACACTACTCAAAACGAAGCCCTGACCCGTATATCATTATTTTAATGCCACAGATATCATTACATAAGCTAGTTACCACTTGTACAACTGTCACAATCCGACTTGTATATTAATTGTAATACGTGTATTTTAAATCTGTTAAATTTTTCATATTATGTTGTGTGTATGTGTACTCATTCAGCTGGTTCGTATTGTCGTTAGAGCTATTTCTGGTGTGTATATAGTGTGTGTAAAATTCATTGCATTTGCACTGCTGTTGCCAGAAGCATGTTGCCGCTTCTGCGTGTTTGTACGAGTATGGCATTACTCGTGTTTGGATATACTGTTTCTAGATACACGTGCTGACCGTGCCTCAGGTTATATGTAGGTCTATTTTTGCCATTTTCTGTATTATTTCGGTTTTCGATTCCTGTCTGTATGGGTATTGTGTTTTGATACATATGTAATTTGTGTCAAATATTAAATATTGTCATGTGACCTTAGATATTCAGTATTAACAGTATCACTTAGATGTAGCAACTCTTTATGCTGTCGCCGTCAATATTGGAGTCATTGAGATACCATATCCCAGCCATGGTTCTGAACCAGTCACTGAGCCACGGCCTTGACCCTCGACATTTGGATGCAATACTTTTGTCACATAACTTAATTACGCTACTCTAGTCACAATGCTTCCGGCGTTACACGATACCTTTGCCACGAAGCTACATCCATTACGTCATCACTTACATTACGACGCAAACCACGTCACGTCACAGCTCACGCCACGACATCATCTGCATCATAGCCTGGCCTGATGCTACTTACCTCATTATGACACAGCACTTGCCACGACATAACACTCGTCACGACACTACCGACGTGATATCCTCTCCGGATGGTACTCACCTAGTCATGACACTACACACGACACAAAGAATCACTCGTCACGACCCCTATCTACGTCATGCCATGTCCAGATGCTATCTAGCTGTGTGAGGCAGTTAAGGGGGCATTACTCTGGTCACACTTTGGACATTAAGCATGAACTTTTATTATAGGAGTTTATTGCCGGGCATTAGTGAGTGAGTGAGTGAGTGAGTGTGTGTGTGTGTGTGTGTGTGTGTGTGTGTGTGTGTGTGTGTGTGTGTGTGTGTGTGTGTGTGTGTGTGTGTGTGTGTGTGTGTGTGTGTGTGTGTGTGTGTGTGTGTGTGTGTGTGTGTGTGTGTGTGTGTGTGTGTGTGTGTGTGTGTGTGTGTGTGTGTGTGTGTGTGTGTGTGTGTGTGTGTGTGTGTGTGTGTGTGTGTGTGTGTGTGTGTGTGTGTGTGTGTGTGTGTGTGTGTGTGTGTGTGTGTGTGTGTGTGTGTGTGTGTGTGTGTGTGTGTGTGTGTGTGTGTGTGTGTGTGTGTGTGTGTGTGTGTGTGTGTGTGTGTGTGTGTGTGTGTGTGTGTGTGTGTGTGTGTGTGTGTGTGTGTGTGTGTGTGTGTGTGTGTGTGTGTGTGTGTGTGTGTGTGTGTGTGTGTGTGTGTGTGTGTGTGTGTGTGTGTGTGTGTGTGTGTGTGTGTGTGTGTGTGTGTGTGTGTGTGTGTGTGTGTGTGTGTGTGTGTGTGTGTGTGTGTGTGTGTGTGTGTGTGTGTGTGTGTGTGTGTGTGTGTGTGTGTGTGTGTGTGTGTGTGTGTGTGTGTGTGTGTGTGTGTGTGTGTGTGTGTGTGTGTGTGTGTGTGTGTGTGTGTGTGTGTGTGTGTGTGTGTGTGTGTGTGTGTGTGTGTGTGTGTGTGTGTGTGTGTGTGTGTGTGTGTGTGTGTGTGTGTGTGTGTGTGTGTGTGTGTGTGTGTGTGTGTGTGTGTGTGTGTGTGTGTGTGTGTGTGTGTGTGTGTGTGTGTGTGTGTGTGTGTGTGTGTGTGTGTGTGTGTGTGTGTGTGTGTGTGTGTGTGTGTGTGTGTGTGTGTGCTGGTCACACTTTGGACATTAAGCATGAACTTTTATTATAGGAGTTTATTGCCGCGCATTCGTAAATGTCTAATGAGAGAGAGAGTGCGTGCGTGCGTGCGTGCGTGCGTGCGTGCGTGCGTGCGTGCGTGCGTGCGTGCGTGCGTGCAAATATTGCTTAGTAGTAAACACTTATGTGTTGAATATCATTTCATGTTGTTTATCATATTCCTGAGACACACATTTATGACAGACCCGAGAATATAAATAGAGCAGCAGCTGCACCCACAGCAGCAGCAGCGGCACCAGCAGCAGCAGAGCCCGCTGTAGCCGCAGCAGCAGCGGTGCCAGCAGCAGCACCAACCCTAAGAATATAAATTGATGTCATACAGTCAAACTTATATTAAGACACCCACAAAGGAGAATCAGAAGACAATCTCTTATGGTAGCTGACATCTTAATAAATGTTCAAAGGTAGGTCCGTTAACCATTTTACAGCTAAATCATGGTAAAAAACTATATTCTTTATAATATAAACGTTATTTTGTTGAATATTTTGAAATTAATTTTACTCAAAGCCATTGTGCCTTATGCAACAATAGCTTCGAGTCAAATAGATTTCAAAATAGTCAACAGTTTTTCTGTATGCATGGCTTGAAAATGCGATACAGAGAATTCATCATTGAAAGGGTTAGTATAGGTGGTCGTTATAACAGGTTTAACTGAGTGTATTCTAAACCATCCATTTAACACATGTAGATATGGCTGAATGGCCAATGGCCAAGGTAACAGGAGTTGGTTTGAAAATAATTTGACTGAAATTCATTGCTGCCTTAGGTCGTATCAACTTTCTATCAAATGCTTTTCAAAACATTCAACAGAACAGATGTCATTCCGTGGAGGAAAAGGGTTAATCTGTTAATTGTTTTTATCTTGCTTGGCAATAAAATGTATCAGGAGGATAACTCTATGGAGGGTGGAAAACCCCAGTCCAACATTCACTCTATGAATGGATATATAGACAAGCGGCCCGAGGGACCTGTGTCGCTCACCTGGAAAACTCTAATTTGTTGTCAAAATTGTTGGTTGGTGGTTTAGGAGTAGTCTTTTAAATGAGTCTGTGGACATTTTTGAAGTCCAATATTGACGCCACACACGCTACATTTTGATTGTCCCACGGCGGTCATGTTTTTTGACAGCTCAACTTCACTTGAACGAATTTTAAGTCACGAATCATACAGTACAGATCTTAGTTAGCTTTACTGTCTGACGAAGCAAAAGCGAAACAAAATTGCGTCTTTTTCGCGTCAAAACCTCGTAGCGTTTCCAGGCGTGGCCAAACACCAAACACATTTCATTTATTTTATAGGCGCGTCTAACGGAAAGTCTAACCCGTCCTACAATATGTTAAACGTATCATGAAATATTTTAACCCCGTCACGGAAAAAGTCAAACGCGCAATCAAATGTATTCAGTAACGCTACGAAGATTCTTACTACGCGTCATTAAACATAAAGTGGAATCGGTCTGTAGTCTGTCAAGGACCCGTACATGTAAATTTAAATTGCAATTGGAGCCGTATAGGTGTTAAGTACATGCATCGCCTTTAGTTTTTTTTGTGGCTGTAAATGATAATTGTTGAAATGTCATCATCGTAATCAATCGTAATTTTGTATAAAATGGACGTGAGTGAACTCCGTACCTGGGTATTCTTTACTGAGTATGAAGCTAGTGTGATGACTGTGCGTATATTTTAATACATTTTCAACCCACAATTTCTTTTGAAATCTGGATGAATAAACCAAGATATTCTCTGAAATGGGTTTATTACAATATAGTCTAATTTGAGCCGACGTAATAGGCATAACTTTTAAGAACAATATATACACCAGTTGCGACTAGTGTTATGCCAAATTTGCCTTATAACGGAAAGAGAAGCAATTTACAAAATCTGCAAACCTGACATTCGGTTGTTTCGATTTCGCTATTTCATACATAATATGTAACCGAAAATCTCCGCTTTTACATAGACATGCACATGCGTACATAGTTGTTTTACCCGTGCCTGGATGCGTTCAGGAGCGTGAAAAACGTTTTCCGTTATTAACTGAACACTGTACCGCGTAGAACGCGAACGTTCGCCGAACATTCGCCTTTCTGAACCCACTCCAGGAGTATCCGAGTACGTAATGTTGTTCCCGTTTTCGGCAACGGGTATCAGCGTCTGATTGGTCGAGAATACACGCATATTTAATCAGATTTAGCAAAGATGGGTCAACTGTTTAGAAAATAACATATTTTTGTGTGTGCAATTCATCAATCTACGCACATTTCGTGTACGCCACAGACTAAAACCGGGAAACCGGCTCAGCTTCAACATCAGAAACCTCGTAGCTGGGACTCGCTCATTAGGTGTGATGGTACTTTGCTTTGGCTATGCTAAGGTATGCGTGTCGAACACACCAGGTATTCAGCTTGAGCGTGCGTAGAGCACGACTCCTGTCGTCACAGCTGCAACTGCAACCACTACTATAAGCTCTACTGTCTTCTGACCTGTCGATGCTTCACAGTCGAGCGTTGGCTCAGATACAGCCTCGTAGTACTCATCGAGACTCTCATCTGCCTCTTTGATGCTCTGGTTGGCCTGAGCTCGGAGTTGTCATCGGCGTGCCTCCCTCTGGCGCATATGCTTGAGTGCTTTACTGTATTCAAACTTCTCCTTAGACAGCTTCTCCTGGTTATGACGCTCACGCTCAACCTCTGCCACCATCTTGTCGGCGAAGCTGAGTCCCCAGTTCGCTAAGGCAAACACGCCCGCATTCAAGATTGCGGATACCATGCTATATTCTACAGTTTAAAGCTACTATATAGCTGTCCCCAGCGACGGATTCCCAGAGCGATGTATGAACCAGAGGCTTATGAAGAGCCAGTCGATGATATAGATGACGAGCACTATGAGGAGGACTATGATGAGGAGGATTATGATGCAGACTACGATGTCGGTGGTGAGTATGATGATGTAGAGCCTGAATCCTGCAAGCTAGTACACAGAGCAAAAGGAATCTATTGCACTTAAATAAAAGGCTCTATCGGGCCACTGGCAGCAGTTGGGGCTCTGATCGCTCTGTTCACAACGAAGGCTGGCGAGATGGTAAGCAAGATCGCCAACAATGCTCTCCATGGTGTGGAGAATATTTCTGAAGCCATACCAGCCATCGCCTCAGGAGTAGGTACGTTCTTCGGCGTCGCAGGTCCTTGGCTACCGTACATTGCCATAGCACTCACAGCCATCTGGCCCGCCGAACATTTAAGCCATACTATATAAGGATGGTGTCTCTGTATGACCTGGTCAAGATACTTAACTTCCGAGGGTTAATCGATAAACTACCGTTCAGTGAGGATACAGCAGAGACTAGACGCCGGTGTACGGAGGTGTTTGAGGAGGCCTTCAGTGGTAGTCGAATGAATGATGGCCATCTGTTCATCTGTTTAGAGTTTGCCCAGGCCGTGCGTGACAGGACGGGAGTGGACGCCAGTGATAAAATGACCCAGGCCGTGCAAGACAGGATGGGAGTGGACGTCAGTGATGAAATCCGGGAGCTTATCTACCGTCTTTCTTGAGGAACTCTACTATCAGCCTGGTGGATATTACCATGAGCCCCCTCAACTACTCGAGGCTGCACGTCGCAAGGGCCACAACTTCACATTGGAGACATTTAGCCAGTGGCTCAGCCACCAGGCGATGTGGCAGATATACACACCTCGTCCACGGCACATCAGGCATGCCCATTTCGATTAAACTGTCCCGAACAGAGTTCACCAGGCAGATGTTCTATTCCTTCCACATGACTCGGTTGGTTGTAAGACCTACAAGTATGCCCTCACCATCGTCGATGTCGCCAGCAGGTACAAGGCTGCAGCACCGCTCACAGACAAGTCAGCTGGCCAGGTGGCCCAGGCATTCCAGGGTGTCTACGAGGCTTCGGAAAATCCCCTCCAGTGGCCGGAATTGTTGCAGGTGGATGAAGGTAAGGAGTTCAG
The DNA here is from genome assembly GCA_034401795.1 of Chaetoderma sp. LZ-2023a. NCBI lineage: Eukaryota > Metazoa > Mollusca > Caudofoveata > Chaetodermatida > Chaetodermatidae > Chaetoderma > Chaetoderma sp. LZ-2023a. Next base: position 33,077,031 of record CM067371.1, on the reverse strand, counting down.
AGGTGAGACTACAGCCCTCATGTGGAAACATGGTGTGGCAGTTAGGCGAGGCGAGGTAGGGCATCACCGTGCCCAGGCTATCGTTGAGCGGTGGAATCGGACACTGGCAGAGAGACTGTTCCCACACCAATATGCCCAGGAAATGGGCGCACCGAGTGAACGTTCTAGAGTATGGGTGAGAGGATTGCCTGCTGTGGTGGCGAGATCCAATGTCGAGGTTACTAGGCTAATTGGGAAGAAGCCGGTAGAGGCTCTGAGACACTCTGCTGTTGCCAGTCACAGCTCTAGAGGGGCGAACAAGGGAGAGGAGTGCCTACCACCTGATGCTGTGGTTTGGTACCTGCATGAGCCTGGTGAGCTAAAAGGATGTCGACGGCGTGCAACAGATCCTAACTGGTCGATAGATGTTCACAGGCTTGACAGGTATGTGGAGGCGGAGGGGTGGCCTACACTGTACTACACGGAGTGCCTAGGCGACCATTTGTCGTAGAACAGCTAGTAACTGCAGACACACAGCTACCATCTGGCAGCACATGGCGCTTATCATAGTAAGCGGAGAGCCCAAGTTTTTTCTGCTCATACATCAACATACCCTGGTTGCGCATGCGTGGGCCTCGGTTTTTAGCTCTGTCCACCCCGCCATGTAGGTCGTTGTAGAACCTCCACCAAGAGACCTCATTCTACTGCTTTGACATTCCCTTAGCCGACCACTTACTTGCAGCTGTCCTCTCCACGTAGTAGCATTTGGATAAGAGTGCAATACCACGAGATCCGTCGAACTCGAGCTTGAACAGTCCCAGAGTCCGTCCAGCCCATTTGTCCCAAGCTAGCCAGTCCCGCTTATGAGCCTGGTACTCTGCTTGCCTCTCATGGCGAATGACATCGTCGAGGTTAGAGCCTGCTATAGCGATATACGCGGAGTCAGTGTCCATCTGCAGGTACTCGAAACTGTCACGAGTTACGTAGTGATCGAGGAAGTCGTAGTAAAACTCCAGCATTTACAGCTTTGCGAGCTCATAAACGGCTATCCCCACCTGGAAGGGCCTTCGATTAGTGATTCTCGGCTTGCGACACTGGAGCTCGTATGACTCACCAATCTCCTCGAGATCTTCAAACCATGCACTACGCAGGGCCTTGTCTACCATACCTTCATCCTTCGTGAAGCTGGTGTTGCTATGGCGTTCTAGGGCCGCGATGAGCTTCCGGTAGGCACTGTTGCCAAGGAGTTTGAAGAAATCTGTCAAGAATGCTTTGCTCTTATCTACATCTCCCAAGCGGGCCTCCGTAACATTCTCCACGAACCACTCGAATTGGCGCTTGGCCTCATAGTCTATGGTGCGGTATACAGCAGTGATCTCCAGGCCATGGGTTATATACCACTTGAATGTCGGTGCATACAGCAGCCACTTCTTGCCAGAGAGGGCGTCGACCAGTTTCTGGGAGGTGGGTCGCTTCTTCCCTGTATGATGTTTCTGGGAGGTGGGTCGCTTCTGCCCTGTATGATCTAGATATGCCTGCATCTCAGAAGAGACGGCCTCTACCGGGATCTCGCGGTTATAGAAGAGCGGGGGTATTTCCTCGAACAGAGCCTTAGGGACCTCTATATCCACCTCAGCAAATCCAAACCAGCAGTCTGCTAGGAGCTCCTCCTTAAAGCTGACTACACCACTGGCACCGGCCCAACGGCACAATGTCTCCTTATCACAGGGCATCTCTTTGGCCATCGTTGGCAGGTACAGAGCATTTGCGTCGTAGCCGAGTAGACGTTGGCAGACACGCTCACTGTGGCGGATTGAGTCACGCCATCCTCGTGTTATCTGGTGAACACGATGCTGGGACCTCCAACAACACCACCCTTCAGCATCTCATAGGCTTCCTTGCCCGGTGAATAGAGGCTAACATCCGGCATGTGCTGAGAGGTTCCACGTAGGAGGTACTGCAGTGACACACCTGGGAGAGACATGGCATCTTTGAGGATGTCTATTTCTCGTTCTGTGTAGAACTCCTGCATCCGCTCTAGGGCTTCGATGAATGGACTGACGTCAAGCTTGTTGTATTATCACAGCCAGTCGGGGAATGTCCGCATGCGATGCTCGCTGAATGTCTGATTACACTGTTCCCACTCTGATCGCGTCAAGATGTAGCCACCCTTGAGCTTAGATGTCCATGCTAGGTAGTCAGGAAGCGCTGGATAGGTGAGCTTCTCATGTGTGTCAAACCATTCATACGGGAACCAGCTCTTCTGCTTTGTACACCCGTAAACGTTGACCCATACGTCGTATGAGACTCCTAGGCAGAGGTAGTTCAGCACATCGAGAAACCGTAGCTTAGGTGTTATGATGAACATGGTCTGACTAGCCTTCTTGGCGACTTTCACTGTACATATACTGTCAGTCAGCTCATCGACAAAGTAATTCATGATGAGGTTCAGGTCATACCACCCAGAGTTGAACCCCAGCACAGGCACTTGGTCACATCACTCGTTGATCAGTCGCTTTGGGAGCTTGTCCAGGTCTGTCGGTATGTACTGTGCTCTAACCCTTGTCCGGATTAGATATGTTCGCCATTGGATCTCCAGCATGAACTCTCTGATCAGTTCTTTGGGTTCAGGATTGCAGAGGTGAGTGGGCTCACTCGTGGCGCCATCTAAGGAGCAGCCAACTGACACAGAGATAGGTCTGTGAGTACTCTCGATCATGAGAGTTGCCGTAGGATGCGTCTTGATACCATCTAGGAGTGCTTCGAAGTTGTAAACCATCACGTGTGGGTATGGGACAGTCCGAACTCGTTTAGGGATGCTTGGACAGCACTTTATACAGCACTCCCACTCTACCACAAGCGTGCATCCAGATGCTCTCAGCTTCTCCTCTCTAAGGACTGTCTTGCGGTAACTTTGTTCAGCATCCTCACCTTGCTGGTGTTGAGGACACCCGTGCCAGACACAGCCATGGAACTGGTAAACGGTGTTGGTGGTCGGATCATAACCATCTATAGGAGCACCCTCGATCCAACGCTCACCACCGTGCCCACATGCTACATGATGTATGTGTACGCCTCTTTTTCTCAACTCATACACGATCCAACGAGTAGCCGCTGAACTGGATGGTTGAGGCGGATAGAAGGCTTTCTCATACGCAGACTGTGGCACCTCAACCTTCTCGCCAGGACACACAATTGTTGTTTTGCCGCCTGCACAGTGATCAGCGTGGCGTTGAAGATTGCATGCCTGTGTACACCTCTGCTGACAGTGACTGCAGACTAGTGTCTGTGCCAGCTTGGAGATGTTCTTGATGTAGAAGGCATTGTTGTCCCACACTCCGATGGTCATGGTGTCACGGTAGTGAGCCGCTTGCCTGATCAAGTGCCAGGTGCCCTCTTCAGTTGGTTCATACATGCAAATCCCAATCTTGGCGAAGAACTCTATCTTGTCCAGCTGAACCAGCGAGGCCTTGCGGACATCAGGTACTGTCACTGTCTTGCCATAGAACTGTGTGGCAAGCTCTCATGCATGAGCTGTACTTCCATCAGCTCTCGCTCCTCGGTAGACTGATAAACATCTCCAGAGACACATGTTATCCCTGTAGGTGTCGAGGGCAGTCATACTCTTCTTTTGTCGCAGCCAGTCTGGGAGGGGACCTGTCCCAAGCAGAGGTTGGTGGTCGATGACAGCCCTGACCTCAACGTTGATTGATTGAACGAAAGCCCACTTGGTTTTGGGTTGATCGATATTGTCTGTGTCGAGGCGGGCTTGCTCTCTTGCGGCCACCCAGTCCTGAGCTGCTCCTATCGTGTTCAGCCACAGGCTCCCTGAAGCATTCTTGTGGAAGCGCATCACCCTACCATCTTCGATATGATGGATGCGATAGGTATGGGTGTAGCGCAGGTAGAAGGCGTTCTGGACAGTCTGCTGGATCTTTTGCATGATCTGGCCTGTGAGGTCTCCTTCTAGACCTCTGAAGAATGTCCAGTGTACTCACCAGCGTCCTCTATCCTCTGTCTCCCTTTCGCCGAGACGCTGGTCGAGAATGTGTTCACCTTCTCGCTTCATGCTCCGGGCTAAGGGTTCAGACCTCGGCCCCCTCATTACTCGCTTAGCGATCCGGCGTAGGGGAGGTAAGCGCTCCAGTTGATGGGCCACCATGCGCCTCGCTACAGTCTTGGCTCACAAGCTAGCAGTCACCTTGTTCAGTTGACGAAGCTCACGGAGCCGCTGCGTTTTCTTGTGGGGACTCAAAGGATCATCTTTGGTAAGTGCTGGAAACCTTTCCGTCTTCATTGCTCGGGAGAGACGCTTCTGCGACTCCTCGGCACGTGCCTGTCCGATCATCTGGAGCAAGTCGGCTTTCTTGGCCTTAGATGCTCCCCTAAGGCCGAATTGCTTTGCAATATCGCGAGGCTGTGCAACAGTAACCATTGTGTATATCACTGGGGATGCCTGTCTCTAAATGGGGTTCAGATCTATTATGTGTGGGGCTCACAAGACAATCAGTACCTGTGGAGGTCCGTCGATGTGATAGTGGATGCTTGTCTCTAAATGGGCATTAGATGTGTGATGGGTATGGGCTGTCCCAGCTAGGCAGGGTATGGGACGACCTCTCCGGGTGCGTTCGCTTGTCTCTAAATGGGCGTCAGATGTGTGACGGGTACGGGTCGTCCCAGCTAGGCCGGGTATGGTACACCCGTTCCGGGTGTGTTTGCTTGTCTCTAAATGGGTGTCAGATGTGTGATGGGTAAGGGCCGTCCCAGCTAGGCTGGGTAAGGGACGACCGCTCCGGGTGCATTCCAAGCATGCCCCCTGAATAGGATAGTACGCGTGTATAAAGCCCTATGAGAGAGGTATGGCTAAGACATAAGAATGCGTAGCACGCATGCACACGCATCAGATCTTCCCTAGCAACACGTGTCAGTATTGTGAGAGAGTGTATGCCTGTACTAAACCGGATGGATAGATCCATTGTTCGCCCATTACTGGTAAGTTGTCTATTACAGGTAGCTGACTTAGGTCGCCATCTTGGGCCACCAACATTGAGCAGCGCAAAAGACCTGGGGCATTAGACATTTAATTATGTCATGCAGATTTTCACTTGAAGGCACGCAATTTGACGATGGTAATGTCTGAGATATCAGCAGATACTATCAGTCAGATTTCACAAAATCAAATGGGATTCTTGAACTCTTCTTTGCATCACAGCGTGAAAGCAGAGTTAGGATCAATGAAAATTAAATGATGGCTATAATGTCGCTCTTTCAATATTAAAAAATTTTGAACTAAAGGGACATCATTCACATTATTAATATCGATTCTGGTTTCCATACGGTGAATAGAAAAAATCAGTAGGCGTGTAATAAATCTGGTGATGGTCATGTGATACAAATTTGGTCCACATATTTATAAAAGTGGTTCCTCTCATTTTCTGCTAAATCTTATTTATGATTACATGATGTCATCGAGATATGATTTTGGTAATCACTTTTGAGTACAAAGGGCCTAATAGTTTAATGTTCAAAAGGGAGACAAATCCTTACAGCTACGGTTATAGTAACGCATGCTTACCTCCCTTGGCATAACAAACACGTTTTGGCTTATTTACAGCAAAGTATAATGCTGCAATGATATGATAGCAATTTCAAATTACTCCAAGCGAAATTAACACCATTATCATGGCAATACAATGAGTTTTTCTCATGAGCTAAATCATTGAATTTTCTTAAGTAATTTACGATCATGTACTTTAAGATATATTCTAGTGACAATAAACAAGTCATTTTATATGGATGGCATTACAAATTGCGCAATCTCAGTTTAGACATGTGAAGACAGCCGAAATTTCCACTACCTTGGTACTGGGTCATTTTGTTTTAGGGATATAAAACCTCAATGTTTTGCATCCGGAAATGTCATCACTAAAATAGCATCTTCTGCAACATCGATGTTTTTCTGGTTGTTTACATTTTTAATAAAATCTATTGAAATATCGGTCCAAGCTAAGGTTAGGCAGTTTTAATGGTGGGTATAAGCTACTGACTTGCCTAACTCTGGATATTTTTCAACAATTTTTTTCCGACTTCACTAGTTGCATTTAATTCATTATTCATAATAACGAGCTAGGAACCACACATTAAAATTGGGGAATTTTGATTTTTCATTGATTTTTCTTAGAATCAGAGAAGTTTTGATCCAATTTCTGAATTTTGCTATTTGCCTAAATAGTTTTTTCAGATCATTCTACAGTTAAGGACAGTACAGAGGATGGATTATAAACTAACAATATGAATGCTGTATATGTTTTCTTAATTTTCAGGCACATATGTATTGTGCATAAATATTATATGTTTTTCATTTGACATCGACAAATGGACAACCTATATTTTATTTTATTATCCCCATGTTTTAAAAAGATGTCGGGGATATTGTAATCTCCTCCGTCCATCTGTCTGTCCGTCCCTCTGTACATCTGTCTGTCACGCTATCTCCTCCCAAACCATTGGGTGGAATTATATCAAATTTGGTATGTGGGCTACCCATATGACTCCGCTTTGCAAGCCGATATTTAGATTTGGCTCCGCCCGCAGGGGACCATGGCAGACATCAAAAGGTCAAACCAGTTGTAACACAACTCCTCTGAAATCGTTATATGGAACTCAACTAAATTGATGTCTGAGTTACCCATATGATTGCGGAGTGCAAGAGGCCATTTAGATTTGGCTGGGGAGGGGGTCAAAAGGTCAATTTTAACATGCAGAAATTGATTGTAATGCATCTCCTCCAACACCGCTGGACAGAATTCAACCAAATTTGGTCTATGGATTACCCATATCAATGTAGAGTACATGGGAACATTTACATTTTGCCCGGCCCGCAGAGGCGGGTGAGGGGTGGGGGTCAAAATGTAAAAAAAAAAAAGATTGTAATGCCACTCCTCTGACACTGTTGGACGGAATTCAACCAAATTTAGTATGTCAGTTACCCATACTAATGTGAAGTATATGAGCACATTTACATTTGGTCCCGCTCTCAGGGGATGGGGTGGGGGGTCAAAAGGTCATGAAATCGATTGTAATGCAACTCCTCTGAAATCATTAGACGAAACTCAACCAAATTTGATATCTGAGTTACTCCTATGATTGCGGAGTGCAACAGACACTTTAGATTTGGCTCTGCCCCCAGGGGGCGGGAGAGGGGTCAAAAGGTCAAATTTTAACCTGCAGAAATTGATTGTAATGCATCTCCTCAGAAACCATTGGACGGAATTCAACCAGATTTGGTATGTGAGTTACCCATATCAATGTGGAGTGGATGAGCACACTTACATTTGGTCTCGTCCCCATGGGTGGTGATAGGGTCAAAAGGTCATGAAATTGATTGTAATGCATCTCCTGTTGGACGGAATTCAACCAAATTTGGTATGTGAGTTACCCATGTGACTGCGGAGTGCAAAATGACATTTACATTTGGCTCCGCCCTGGGTCTAGCTTGTTGGGTGTGTCCAAAGTTCAAAGCGGTGATTTGCGATGACGTGTCATCGACCGATCAATCTAGTTTGTTTTATATTTATTCCGATCTATCGAGATAACACGTTTTCATTTTATTAGGAAAATATGAATATTTTTCAAAATTTTATTTAAAGTTCACGTGAATGAATAAATAGTGGAATTCCACTTAAAGTATTCATTCATGTCTCAAGAAAATTTTTATTTTTATTTTTTCGTTAAATTTAACCTTAAACCATTTAATGTTTTTATGTCTAATTTAGCTTAAATAAACTAAATACGTGTATAAGTAGTCCCAAACATTGATAGCGAGTTCTATTTTTATTAAATGGGAAATTTTCTCACTCCACCATTTAATTTTTGTCATTGAAAATATATGACAAACATTTTATTTCTATCATATAATCGCGAGATCATACATAGCAAACGTATTTCCATACAAACATGTTAGCCTATGTAACCCGCAACACGTTTGGACCCAAAATCTGCTACAATATAAGTAGACAGATTATCATCAGTCTTGCTCGCTTTCTTGTCAATTGCCTGAAATAAATTACTTCATGTCAATTATAAAATGGTATGGGACATCGGTAATGGTGATTTACACCTGTGTAATTTTATAACATGTAGAGTTTAGATAATAATAATTGTTAATATGATTAGGTTATAATCAATATAGATTTCTTTATTTATAATATGTATGGAGTCTAGGTTGATTATTAAAAATATTATGTTAGGGTACACTAATCAAAATGCTGTAATATATCTGCGTGATCCAGACAGATCACAGTGTGTGTGTGTGTGCGTGCGTGCGTGTTTAGAACACCGCCTCGGCGGGCATTTCGGTTGTTGGCTTTTGCATGTGATTTTCAGGATTTAGTGAAGTATGTGATATAGGCAGCCATCATCTCACGTTGTACATAATTCTGTGTCGGCCCTATAGACAGACCGGCATAGCTGTGCCAATGAAGATTTGAACATTAAGAGTTATACAGTAAAGGATTAGTCAGTCTTCTGAACATTTATGTTATAAGACATATCAATATGGTCTTTATCTTTCAGATGATATATGTTATAAGACATATCAATATGGTCTTAGCAAATCAGTGTGGCTTGAACAGACTATACATTGAAACAGAAAGGTGGCACCGACCGATTGCAATACCTCTACAAGAGTGAAAATGTCAGATGTGTGACGATATAGAGGACAAATATAACTTTTTAATTCTATGCCCAACATACACTGGAATGCGAAAACAATATAAAAATACTGGAAAAGACCAAATGTTTATAAATATACAGAATTGTTAAAAAGCAATAACAACTCAACAGTACAACAGTTATCAGCTTTTGTCTATAACGCTTTTATGCCAGTGTTCCACCCAAAAGATGCTTACATCCTCTCCCTCCCTCCCTCCCCCCCCCTCTCTCTCTCCCTCTCCCTCTCTCTCTCTCTCTCTCTCTCTCTCTCTTTCTCATTGGCATGCATGTCGGTCCGAAATATTTTTTTCGGTCCAATGAACCTTTTTTAGGAAATCCGGCATAACCACAATATCTTTCCATCATTTGCCGATAGATTATGGTTGGATCGTTTCAGGATTTAATTTCTCTGATCCGGGGCGAAATTGCCTCTTGACGCGGTTTACAGAATTCCGATATCATGAGCGGTTTATGAGATATCCTGATTATTGTAACGTAGACAAATATTTCCATAGGCAATGTATTGGAAATTGATTTGATGATAAATGACCCAGTTTTTTAACTATAACCTCTAAAGGTAATGCACTCTTAGTACGCCTGGGGATATGTAGAGGCCCACTATAGAAATTGGATCGGGTGTATGGTTTCCGAGAAATCCCATTTTCCTTGACCAAAAAAGGCCCATAAGAAATGCATGGGAGCAATATTCGGTCAGCAACTGCTGCTAGTGATCTTTCTCAATCGTCTTAATCTTATTATACCTATATCATCTGTCACCCCCGCATCCTGACGCAAAATATAATCATAAGATTTGTGTTTACATTTTTTTTTTTTTCTGAAATTCTTATTTACATCTTTTTGGATATTGAGTAGTTGTATATATAAGGATTGATGTTAAAATGATCGTATCAGCCCACTGGAAGCGTATTACGGACATGGCTCTCTATATAAAATGTGTAGCTCTATCAGGTAGAGCACGGTTAACTGATTGAATATTCATAATCTTAATATTGATTGTAACGGATTGATCTGGCGAATACTGCGCTATGAAAGTTTCAGAATATGATTTGATCGGTCAGTTTGCCAATCAAATGCAAGGTATAGTTATCATAATAATTATGTATGAGCATGTGCCTGTGCTTGCTTAGTTCTCTAAAAGACACGTACACAGTGATTAGATTATCACTGAGCAGCGGGGAAACGATTTGCTGTGGTGTTAGCTTGATCGACTGGTAATCAGCTGGGTGGGGTTCGAATCCTGTCAGGCGATCAAGTGCCGGATGAGCAATTGGTGGAAACCTAGGCAATCTCCTTCACTCCTCGTTGCCTCTCTCTACCAGGGAGTGGTTGTTGGTGTTGTTCTTGTTTTCGGATATTCCTCCTCTTGATAGGAGCACCGTCTAGGCCGACATCCTAAGCACTCAGTGTGGTTCATTCTCTGCTATACAGTGTGCTATTTACAGGTTCGGATATGGAGCCACTGGCTGCTTGAGCTGTTGACCGAGATACAGTACAGTATTTTAACTTATTTACAGTACTATTTACACTATTAGAGCGTATTCACAACTGAGCTCCCGATACAGGGCCTGTCACTCAGAGCGAGTTCTTTTTACGTCCCCTCCGTAGGACGTGTCAGTTGAATGACGTATGGAATGGCGCGGGTTTTTACACCTTGATCACATGCCTGAACGCGGGATTGAACCCAGCTCTTTGGATTGGAACTCCAAGCATGTGCGGCGCAACGGGTTAGCCAACCAAGCCAATGCACCAGGAGTATAAATGGGTACCAGTGAAAAACTGGGGAAGTTACCAATAATAGACTGTAATAAAAACAGCCTAGATATGGCGTGAATGGGACCTTAAATCAGGGACTCGATAGACGCCAATCAGGCTTAGATTATCACTCGCCGGTCAGCTGATCCTAAGATCAGACTCTATTTTAATAAGAGCTGTGCTAGTACGAAATTGTTATAGCTATTGAATTGTCAGTATTAATATCATCAAGTATAGACGTTAATATGGGAAAATGTATCAAGTTGTTTCCTTAAGTTATCAAGTTGTTTTACAAGTTTAATAAATCTATATTCGTTAATTGTTACCAGTAGTCTTCCTGTTAGTCTTTGAGTAAGACATTATTAATCTGTGTAGAGAGAAAGGCAACCTTTCTCCCGAATCTAAATCTATAAGTTGTCAGTCAAGACAAGTTGATCACAGCCTCCATCCGAGGTCTCAGATAAGCTTAAGTACTATCCAATTTCTTCAACATGTATGATAACTTTTACAGATAAGCTACAATTTTATAAATGCATGTATTGTGTGGTGTGCATAAACCACATCCACCACCAATGGGAATACGTGGCCCTGACCCAGAACTGGTTCATCTGGGATTAGCAGTATTATTAACTATAGTTAGTATCAGTATTTATTACTTTCCTACAGATAAGGAGACCCTTGGATTAATTTAATTGAGAATGCTCATATAAACATTGCACTGAGTGATCTCCCTTTATTTATATGATCGTTTCCCTGATAGGATAATACTTGTGTTGCCTTAGTAATGATTAGCTATAAATCGAAATGATTTTTATTTGAAATGTATCTAGTTTGACTGTTAATGAATAAAGCAGTTTGTATCCAGAATTTCGAGAATACATCACTTTCAGCACACATTGTTTCTACGTATTTCACCATGTCAAGCGAATAGCAAATTTCTAGCTTATAATGAGAATACAATCAACCCAGCCCAATGACTAATGCCAAAGTACGCAGGTAAAAATATGTAATAACATTAAATTCACTGGATACAAGTCGGCATGCGATGTATACTCGCCGTAGAGGGTTAATCTGATATTGTCCAACATCACCCTGTCTGTGATCATGGTCACACTCAACTGCAGAACTCGCTGGCAAAAATTCGAATTTTGGCCTTGTCCCTTCAGCAGTTCAGGAGTTGTTTTCACGAATACTGGGTCATTCAAGATGGGATTCACGGCATTTGGCCCATCATGCTCCCTCGAATAAACCTGGTTCGGATGTTGTTCAAATAAGCTGATCGACCTTGTCTGAACAATCCTGGAATATACGGCCCAAGGATGCTTCCTCCAAAATTTAGCTAAATCAGTCCAGTGGTTAATGAGAAGACATGTTAACTTTCCTATCGTTTTTGTGAGAAAATCCCCAAGATGGCTGAAAAACCATTTATTCCACAGCTTTTCAAGTGGCAAACTTGAAATCAGAATAACATAGTGCTCAACTAGTTGATGAGGAGCAGTACACATTTTACATTCATTAATGCACAACAAGCACCATTGGTCCATCAGGCAAACTTAGCTGTTGACATAGACCAATTTGGGGCAATGGTCCTTAACACCATTACAAACATATGTCCTTGACACCATTGACCAATGGGAAAAGTAGCATTGACCAGTGGGTCAGTCATCCATGACATTATTAACATAGCAGAATACATTTACCAACGGGGCAATGGTCATAGTAAAAAAGTCGGATGTTGAAATGCAACAATATTTGTGTCATTGAGATTATTGACCAATGGGAAAAGTAGCGTTAATCAATTGGCCAGTCAACGCAGACACTATTTGTCAATGGTTCATGTGTAGATCACAGCTACTTACGTAAACGGTAATGCAATGCCTTTAGATTCTGGTTCAGTTATGCGACAGCTATATCCTGTATACTTCGCTCTATCGGTGTTTTAACAAATCTGTTGCGTAAGAGACTCGCTCGGCAGTGACAATTTCGCGGAAACTCAGTTATCGATGAATAAGCAAGGCAGGTCAATATGTTGTAAACGTAGATTTAGAATAGACGTAGATTGCGCATGACACTCTCAAAGGCGCAATCTCAGAGTTGACTATTTTCTCGCCTGATCTATAGTCTCCAAAGTAATTGGCTTTTGTTACTAATTCCGTTACCTAGTCGAATAAAGTGTCAGCTTAATATATCCAATACAATTTTATTTCGGATAAAAAATATGTAAATTTACATCGGCTCAATTTCTCTTACAATTACTAAAAGAGAATTGAGTCCTTTTCGGAGGATATATATATATATATATATATATATATATATATATATATATATATATATATATATATATATATATATATATATATATAAAGAGCGAGATAGAGTTAGCGTAGTAATTTCCCCCGAGAATTTCGGGATTTGCTTTCTTAAATACAAGGACAGTTAAAATGCGAAGAAATTAACTCTGTATGTAACAAAGTATATTATTTAACCTAAAAGGCACCGATGTTAACTGAGCAACCTTCGATATAGACGGTTATTATAGAGAAAATAGTCCCTCTTATTTTCTAGTTATATACAAAATGTCTGCGCCCATGATAAGCAAATATTTTCACGACTCCGAGCTTTCCAAGTGAATATACTTGTGAATTTACTATAAAAATCGACCGAGGCATTTACTGCTACATCCGTCCAAGGGTATTGTATCGCTGTTTTGTCCACGAGATATATCTAAAGCCAGACACAGTATAGCCCAGTGCATGATAACAAGACAACACTATAGTCATCTATTCATTTATCAGTTTACGCAAGGCCAAGATATCTGATAAAGCAGTAAGTATGTAGCATACACCTATGTATTTCTCGGTCGGTCTGTCAGTTGGGCAGGCAGTCGGTCGGTCGGGTCGGTTTTCAAAAATCGTCTTCAAATTTACATTCCTCGACCATTAGTGAACTAGAGACTGGTTTTGGTCGGCTTCACCATGAAAGGGTTAACCATTTCAGCGACAAGTCCAAGTACATTCTTTGCAATATGTAACATATTTTGTCCAGTATTTTGAAATTAATATGACTGAAAGCAGTTGCTGCCTAGCAATGGCTTCCAGTTATATTTATTTTTATTATATCCAGTCGATGTGCTATTTGTTAAAGGACTAAAGGTCACACTGATCATAATCCAGCATTTAGAGTTGCTTTGAAACCTGAGAAATTTGCATTTGTTGGCCAAGAAACTACTTTAGAGAGTCATTCCAGTGGTAAGTTTTCCAAAAATAGTATTTTGGTCTGCCTACAAATGAACATTCATAAAGCAACAGTTTGAATTTTCTTGCGATTGCTAATGGTATGATTCCTTTTATTTAGAACATACATGTAACTTTTTGTTTACATTTCAGGCAACATGCCAATCATAGATGGTTTCATCGCCAGGCATTTGATCAGTTCGTGTGTCCAGCGAAGCATTTACATATGCAAATACAATCCTGTTGGCAATACCACATAATTGTACATTTCAGCATAGCGTATGCTGTACTTTGTGCATTCCGGATGCTACATTGTAGTCAGAAATAGTAGAGGAGAGGCGATAGGGACGGTTATTTTCACACCTTTAAAGTAGTTGCTGTGTCAGAGCAACCAAATAATTTGCATCATTATCTCCTTTTTTCCTTTGATCTTTGCCGCATTTGTGTAACAGTGTGAAAATAACCATCCCTATCTCCTCCATTATGATTGGATGTTAGATGTAGCGGTTGCCCATAAGCCCATCCCCCTCATTAAGTCACGTGCCTCCTGTCATCCAATGAGGTGAGCTTAAAAGGTGATTAGCGTAATGATTGCCAAGAGTTAATGAGGGTAATTAAGGATGATTGACAGGCTACATGTCTAGACTCGTTCGATCGCGAAGCCCCGCCCCTCGTTAAGTCATGTGCCTCCAGGCATCAATGAGGCGATGGTTAATGGTTGTAATTAAGGCTGATCTCTTGGAGCCATGCCAAACGCTCAAGGGTTAATGTATTACATAATGAGGGATGACCAGGTTACGTGTCTGGATACGTCTTTTCCTGGGAACTCGGTCGATAACGAAGCCCCGAAGCCCCGCTGCGTTCTAAGCCACACATCGTAGCGTACTTCCATCAGAACAAAAATAAAATCCTTTAAACCGACATCAGTGATCAACCAGTCAAATTAGTTTCAAAATATTCAGTAACTTACACGTATAGCTTTCTGTAAATCGCTAGTCAGGGTGTATAGCGAGCTGCAGGCAATCGGTTATGCCATTATACTCGCTTAATAGACCGTCAAGTTGTAGGAATTGTATGTCTTTACTGTTTAATAAACATTATGCAAAATACTTTCAAAGTAAATTGACTGGGGCGTTGTTATCGCTATAAGTGGTAACATCATCCAGTCAACAGACCATCAAGTTCCACGAATTGTATGTCTTTACAATTTAATAAACATTATGTAGAATATTTTGATACTAAATTGACTGGGCGATGTTGACGCCATAAGCAATAACATAGCCCAGTTAAATTAGTTTTCAAAATATTCAACAGCTAATGCCTATAGTTTTCTGGAAATCGCTAGTCAGGGAGTTTAGAGATCCATCGATCCCTACACACTCGCGGTGTGGGTGGAGCTTAGCTAGAGATGGGTGGTGCATAGTTGGGTCTATTAGCATGCAGCGTGCAATCAGGTATTCTCTTATAATCGCTTAATAGACCGTCAGTTGTACGAATTGTATGTCTTTAATACTTAATAAGCATTATGCAAAATACTTTGAAAGTAAACTGACTGGGAGTTGTTGCCACCATAAGCAGTAACATCGTCCAGTAAATAGACCGTCAAGTTGCATGTCTTTACAATTTAATAAACATTATGTAGAATATTTTGATGCTAAATTGACCGGCGTTGTTGCAGCCATAAGCAATAACATAGTCCAGTCAATTTAGTTTCAAAATATTCAACAGCTTACACTTATAATTTTCTGGAAATCACTAGTCAGGGAGTTCAGATATCGATCAATCCCAACCCGATTGTGGTGTGGGTGGAGCTTAGTTAGAGCGGGGCGGGGGGTGTGGGGGGGCATAGCTAAAATGGAAAGCTATTAGCGAGCTGCGTGCAATCGGTTATTCTCTTATAATCGTTTAATAGACTGTCAAGTTGTACGAATTGTATGTCTTTACTATTTAATAAACATTATGTAGAATATTTTGAAGCTAACTTGACTGGCATTGTTGCAGCCATAAGCAATAACATAGTCCAGTCAATTTAGTTTCAACATATTCAACAGCTTACACTTATGTGAAACTAAATTGACTGGGCGGTGTTGCAGCCATAAGCAGTAACATCACCAGGTCAATTTACTTTAAAAATATTCAACAGCTTACCGGGATAGTTTTCTGGAAATCGCTAGGCACACATTTTTTCCAATCATAAAAATTGGAATTATAGCTAACACAGTTTCGACAAGATTAAGTTAAACGCCAGCATCTCTTTCACGTCCGTACTTTCTAACTAAACGCTTAGTGACTGAGTATGCGAACATAGCATTCGCCCAAGGCAATATTGGCAACAGCTAGACTAGGCGAGCTACACGTTTCTCTATTCGCCCTCACTCACCCCACCACCCCACAACCCACACACAGAAATTGTCAACACACATCTCCTTATCCTCTTGACAGATTTCAACCAAATTTGGTTAGAATTACATTATGAAGAATGTAAACGAAATTATCAAAAGACATCTCATTAATAGATTTATGGATCTTAACCTAATTTTGACTGGAAGGAGTAGAAGCTAGGATTCTAGCATGCTGGGCGCTAGGACTTCTATTCTGCTTGGTAAATTGTTTGGGTGAAAATCTTAGTTTTTATGAGAAATTTACCGGATATTGTCAAAATGCACCTCTTCCTTAACCACTTGATGGATTTTATTCAAATTTGACTGGAAGGACCCCACGCCCTACTGTAGCAAAATTACCCACCATGCCATGCAAATGGTTCAAATGCTAATGGTTCTGATGAGAGTCACATGCCCTTCTTGCACTGCTTGTTCACGCAGTCTTTCTGTCTCTGCGAGTTGACATTGTCCTAGCCATTAACAGTGTGCAGTAGCACACTTTCAATTAAATACACACAGTATCATTCAAAAGGCACTAATTGAATCTGCAAACTAATGGCTAGTTCCTGATTGTCAGGGTGGCCAAATGTGCTTGTTTCTATAGCCCTGCTGTCTAAGAGCCTGTGCAGCTTTAGCACAGGCCAGTATTTCATTTAACAATATAAACACGTGCGCACACTACAGTTGCAACATTGTCAGAAATGTCACAGATTTGACAGACAAACTAACATACTGACATGCAAGGCACAACTAAAATGACATTTAACAAAATTTCTTCGTCCCCTAAAACCAGTAAAAACTAATTGATCATAGGTACATGATTCAAAGGCTATTTGTTGAGTACCGTTCTCAGGTGAAAACTCACATCTGAAAATGATTATAAAGATTGTGCTAACCATTTTGGTCCTGAATTTCCAGTGTCTCAAACTCTCAATTACAAGACAACTATAGATCTAAGCTGTTGACTATTTTGAAACTAATTTGACTGTGAGCTGTTGAACTTGAAATTAGTTTCAATATATTCAACAAAATATTCCTTAAAGCAAAAATAATTTGTATTGTATGATCTATAACGATGGAAGGGTTAACCCTAATGTAGAATATGATTTTAATTAACCCTTTCAAAATGCAGATCAAATACTATAATGTTTCAAAATGTTTTAATTTTGAGATGAATTTGATTGACTGATGTTTCAGCTTTACCATTCAACCAAACGATTACACGAAAATGCAAATAATTATGTGGATTCCAGGTGTGAATAAGGTTAAGTTGGACTCCTGCACTAATATTGTGGAATGTAGTGATTATATGCAGTGTATCAAGTGTAAATAATTCATTCTGCTACATTTAAGAATCGTTAAATATCAGGAAAAATGTTAGAGTTGTGTTCATTACAACCGCCTTGTTCATTACAGCCCCCACCCCCACCCACCCGTGTTCATTACATTATGAGGGGGTGGCGTATGGTGGTCGGGGTGAGATATGTTGAGAAGAGTTGTCAGTTACCCAAAGTCGCTGGACATTGAAAATTAATACGTCACGGTTACCACATTTGATCCTAAGCATTCCCACTGCGCTCAATGTAGCCCAGACACTTAGCCAGGAGGCACGTAGCCTGCAACAGCAACCCCTCAACCCCCCCCCCCCCGCCTTCTGTGCTCCATTTCAGTTTTGCTCGCAACTCCAGCTACCATAATTCATTAAGTCCAGGACTACCCCACCCAACAACGGATTTGCACACACCTATTCGCGAGTATGGCTACTGTACAGCATTGCTTTATACATGTAGCACAGCTATTTGGAGAGACTGCGGGTGTATGGTGGTGGGGGGGGGGGGTTGAAATCAGAGCAATTTATATATTAAAAAATTGGAGAACCCCGGCACTGCTTGGTAGTGCGCCTCTTAATCGACCCTAGCTACAGTATTCAACACACATCCTGGTTATAATTTTATAATAAACTAATCCATTCGTTTGCGCATTAATTTCATATTAAATATGACATATATATCATGTTAGTTGTCTTTTAGCTCGTTTGTTGACGGATTTCATCAAATTTCACCAGCGACCACCCATTGCTGATGATTGATGACGTAGTACACAACATTTTGCCTCGAAAATCTAGTCCGAGTCTGCGCTGAGTCAACCCACCCATGTGACATATATTTGGAGTGTTGAGTCAGAGCAAGACGCGGACTACGAAAATCATGCAAATTCGATCCGAGCAATTTCGGACCTTGGGACAATTAAATTAATCTTGAAAGACAAGGATGGGTCAATCTTACGTCAATTTTGATGTCAACGCAAGATATTCAATTATTTATGCTGCTTTCATTATTCTCATTTTGGATTACGTTCAGTATTCATTATATTCCCTTTCGTGGGTGAGTGAGCGAGCATGCAGGCAGGTGGGTGGGTGGTCTAGTCGATTGCGCGGTCGGTCAGTCAGTTGCTCACTCACTCGCTCGGTCACTAGCTTGCTCGGTCAGTCAGTAGGGGTCAACTATGGCAAGATAGTCTTCTCCATCTAAATGAAATAAATCATAGGTAACCATCGGCCAGGGTCTCTTTGACATCTCGTGGAACAGCACAGGCTCTTTTGAATTGAGTTAACGTTTTTCAATCTGTTGCCTTGGTGTCGGTACAAAATACAGTGCACTTCCCCAGTCCCATGTCTCATGTATTGATATTCTGCAGAATATCAGATCCCATACTCAATGGTACTAATATTCGGCCACCTTTGTACACCAAATCAGTGAACTCAGCTCAGAAAATCCAGTAGTCTAGATTTGTGTTGCTACATTGTTTCCCGTTATTAGGCCAGCTTGACAGAATAGCATCATTTCTTGCTCTCCTCTGTATACGTGCAGCTGTTGCTTCTCTCAACAGTTGTATCTTCTTGTCAGCAGGTGGCAGGAGACTCATCACTGCATGCACTTGTGTCTCATCTTACTTTCTTTGCTGGCTTGTTTGGAACAGATTGTAACTTGACAATGTAGCACGGATCATGTAGGGCTGGGATAGAATGGCCCGTACCAGCACGGTCATCTTCACCTCTCTAATATGACCATCAGGGTTGTATGCATAGCACCTGTATCAGAGCATGCTTAGAAACCGATAGCGTCCATAAGGTCACCTACCACGATGCGCGATAATCTATATAGGCCAAGCATGCTGTACTGCAGGAATGGAGATGGCGTCTTTTATGCATATATTTCCCGCGTTTGCTAAATTACTAATATGGGTCCCTTTCGCTCCATCTTTGGTCGAATATCAAACAAAATTCACTCAGGAATCCAAATCTGCTATCATTTAAATCCGATACAAGATGGCGAAGCTATTGTCCACTATAAGAAAGGCGCATGTACTACTGCTCGCACTGTGGTTAACCCCAAAGTACATATGCCGTCGCAAACTCATAACTGCTGATTTTGCCTGGTTGTTACAACTCGCATACGGATTGGCTGAAACGGAGTGCTGGGGCATTTTTATTGGTCCCAAAACTATAAAAGGGCATACTTCGGCCCATGAAGATCAGCCGAGATTGAGTGGTTGTCCAGTACGGACGCATATTGTGTTGCACATCTTATACGCATCTACTACAATGCCATACCAGTAAATCAGTGTCGGATGGAGACCCTCACAAACCACTGAGACCCTAATTTTTGTGGCCCAAACCTTGGGCCAAAATCTGAACTGAATAAATCGGCTTGAGCTGAACTGTAGGTCAGCCGCAAGTGCACCAGAATCCTCTGGATGCTGAATACAGAAAAAATACAACTTCCATTGGTACTCAGACACATGAACCATCATATAGGCACGATCATTATCTCGCCATAATTTATCCGTACCACGACTGAAAAGTGGAATAACTACTCATTTTATAGTAGCGCCAAAAACATGATACCTTACTTCTGGCCAATCCATAAACCGAAATACCTGTATCGCTCGCAAAATATTTACAATCGAGCCGATTTTTCTTAGGCTGAACTTAATTCTGCTAATACTGTTGCAGCTTTCTTCACTGTTCTGAACATTGCTTTCCGTGCAGCACCTAAGCTTGCCGCACAGTTCATCTTGTGCCGAACTTCAACTATTTTGCAAAACTTTCATACTTCTTCTCCTCACACACACGCTATGTCCAACGTCATCTGCCTGCTTCATTCCGTGGACCTGGACTTCTTCATACAGTTATTCTACGTTCTACAACCATAATACTTTATTGTCTTCTTCTCTTGTAAAGATGTTCTTCGCATGTAAAACTGCATTTGGACAGCCAATTGTAACCCAACAAAGACTTATCCCTTCTTTTTACCTAACCAATAACTGGATAGAAAAAGCTAAAGGACTTCTTTCAATATGCAACTGGGCGGTTCTCCAACAAATTTATAAATACCTTTTATATGGCAAGAAAAAATAAGTCAACAAGTCAACTACTTTTTAACCTATCTAAATGTCGAAAGCATGGAATATGATTTTCTATTACGGAAATGTAATCGATCGTTCAAATAGATAGATAGATAGATAGATAGATAGATAGACCGACCGACCGACCGTCCGACCGACCGACCGACAGACCGAACGACCGACCGACCGACCGACCGACCGACAGACAGATTTATTACACAATACAGACCATCGGTGAATATAATTGTAAATTATGCATTGCATGGCGGACACACACACACATACACGCTTGCTCTGTGGCGAATAACTAGAACAAGCTAAAGTAGTTAAAATTAGAAATCAAAATTACTGTAATTTGTGTTTCAATTAAACCCTTTATTAGCCAAATTCGGTCAATGAATGAAACAAATAATAATTTGTTTATTCCATGTCCATCCGCGAGCCAACAGGAGACTTACCGAAAATTTACCACCGGAATGGCTGGCGCGGTTATCGAGCCATTTATTCTAGTGGTAAATCTTTACAAACAGTCCCCGCCCGGCACACAAATCGGCACCCCTCAAGACCACTGCACCAGTTTTGTCAGTTTCTGACATGAAGGGGTTAAATGGCAGGTGGCCATTACAATACAGTTATAAACATACAAAATAGAATTATTATGGTATATATTGTCAGTCTAAACTTAAGATTGCTGTCACATATTATCAAAATACAAAGCCTTGGTAAATGATAGTATATAATTGATTTGTATCGCATACTTTATTTCACCTCCTTTTAATCTCTACTTTCACTCGCTCACACCTGCTCGTACGCAGCTCCGCACTCACGCAACTACACCCAACCACCCAGCCCCGCACCCACGCACTCATACTTGGTTGCACGCACTCGCGCACACATGTACGCACGCACACATGGCTCAAAGGGCAAACACGCTTGCGCGCACGCAGAAATGCTTGGACACGATTGATCAGACTTGAGAAATCGTTTACAGTATAAGAAATTATCTAACTGAGTTATTCCGCTTACCTATTGATGCCAAAATATATTATGTTCAAGACAATTAAAGAAAGCACACAAACTAGTACAGATATAAAATAAAACGGATTGTGGAGAAAATGCACGTCACATTCATAAATATACATGACCGCATCCGATAATTGACTCGCATCCGATAATTGACTCGGGGTCAATTATATCCCAATGTAATTAATTACAATTATAACTAGATGATGTAAATCAAATGACCCCCACCCCCACTCCACAATGGCAGTCATGTTAGTGGGATGGCATAATCCCGTTGGTTTGTCATAGACGTATGGATGCACACACTGACATTGTGTGTGTTGGTGGTCGTGGTGGTGGGGTATGGGGGAGGGCTTAATTTCAGTTTTAGCTATGCCTCACATATCTCTAGCTAAGCTCCACCCATACTTTGCCTGTTTGGCTATCGATGTATATGCTTAGAATCCTGAATTTCCAGAATCCCAATTTCGTGGTATAACTATACAGCTAATATGGTGACTATTTTGTAACTAATTTGAGTGGGACTGTTGCTGTCTATGGCAGCGACAGCACCCAATCAATTTAGTTTCAAAATCTTCAACATAAGATTTATTAAATACTAAAAACATATAATTCGTACAACTGACGGACTATTTAAAGTTCATGACGGAGGTAAGGTTTCGACCTGAGTTAATTGTGTTTATAAAATTGTACCTAGATTCAGAAAATAGGGAAATAATTTGATATTGTAGCAACAATTCTTATTAAATTATTTTCAGAATATTTACATTGCATAGTATGCAGACTCAATTGAACTTTCAGAATTAGAGAGATAGATCTTGAGGTTTGTATCTGACCAAATCTAAGGCCGTGTTCTCACTGGAGAGTTAAGCGTGAATAACGCCATACCTCACTATGGTGGTACGCCGGTTAAGTCTCTAGCAACAACACGCCTAAGTCTAACAAATACCCTGGGTACAACAACTGTAATTAAACAATATAATGGATGGATCCAATCTGTCACTCTAGTATATGACGTCATAATCAGTTGATTCATGTGTAAGCTGAAGCTACACTAAAAATGTACAGATTGTATGTCTTTCCTATTTAAGCATTTCACCGATGAAATCCCCATATCCCATTTTCAAGGCAACCATACAGGGATACCGGTGAATATTTTTAGATTAATTTGATTGGAAGTCGTTACTGCCTTAGGCAGCAACCTTTCCCAGTCAAATTAATCTTAAAATATTTAACAGAATAAATTTTATATCGTAAAGAATTTACTTTTTCAGGGATTTGTCCAATTACTTGCAAACAAAATGGCCAATTACAATTACATTGAAATGACATGAAAAAATTAATTAATGTAATTCACAATTACATCAATTATGCTACCCCCCCCCACCCCCAGGGGCGCGAACCCAGTTTTCCGTTACGTAACAGTGTTCAATAATGTGTCGTATACTCGCTTTATACTTGAGTGGAGTAATGTAGACGACAGATTAATGAACACTGTCCCACGAAGAACGCAAACGTTCGCCGAGCATTCGCCTTCCCGAACTCACTCCATCATAGAGTAGGATCTCCCAAATCGCCATAAATTTGTATACTGCTTCACAATCAGTTTCATCCATCTCGTCGGTCTGTAAGTTCTCAGCTATTTTTTAGAATTATCTCAAAATTCTACATCATATAACGATATTGTAAACTCTTGACTTAGGTAGTGAAGGGATTGCAAATCCAGATCTGGATTCGGATCAAATTGGGATCTATGCATTTTTGAAAAGCTAACGCATAGACAAATCTTAGACACACGTGATGTTTTAACATAAAAAATCGGGGTAGATTTTGATTCGGATCGATTCTAAAAAATCTGAAAAGGACTAAATTTTGAAAAAGATGAAACGGTGAGAGATTGCTCGTGTTGGGATCGATGGATCTCTGCACTTTCCTGACTATCAATTTGCAGAAAACTACAGGTAAGTTGTTGAATATTTCGAAAATAATTTGACTGATTGCTGTTGCTGCCATAGACTTATGTCAGAAACAGCACCCAGTCAAATTAGTCTCAATATCTTCAACAGAATGTTTATTAATGGTAAAGACATACAATTCGTACAGCGTGTCCGACTATGAAGTGCTAAAGACGGACTATATTGACTTATTCCTACACGTCACGTAGTTGATTATGACGTCATATATGATAGCTGGATAAACTGGGAAAGGTCCATTACGTTTGGTTTTTCCAAGCGTGTTAAAATGACCGAATTTGAGACGTAATTTTGTCTTTTTAACAGTCGAGATTCTCGAAATCACCTATCTACATCAACTTATGGTACTGACCCCAATATCTTTAGGGGTTAGATAGGCCACTTTATTAATTTGCTGACAAGATAGTCGCCATAGACAGGTATTTCTACAGTTATTAGTAGGCATATTAATAACTTTATAACCTATTTTTTTCTTTCCGTAGGGAATGTGAAATTACTACGCCAGTGTGCTGTGCATAAAGTACTTGGGCTTAAAGGGGGACCTCCTGTCATCCTAATCATAAATTTTTCAAAAACCCTCTTCAATGGCATGAAAGGAACCGTATATGGCCTCAGTTCCGGTAAATCCATGATGCCGACGTTTAATTTCGGTGGAAACCTTATTTCGCTATCTCGTGAACGGTTCGAAGTGCTAGATAAGGCAACTGGAAAGGTTCTGGTGTGTAGAACACAGATCCCAGTAAAACTTGGCTTCGCTCTAACAGCTCACCGAGCCCAAGGACAAACATTGCCATTTGTCGAGGTGGATTGCCAGTCATTCTTTGCTGCAGGGCAGATGGGAGTTGCCATCGGCAGAGCTGTCAACAAAGAGGGGCTTCGAGTCGTAAATTACAATCCCACTGCAGCACGTATCAAACACCCTGATAGTGTATACCATTTTTATGAAAACATAGCAGGTGAAACAGTCCCAGCTAAGTGCTGTAGATCTGTGTGGTATGATGACGATGGCGATTTTGCTGGTAACATGCCTAGCGCAATAACATTGGCAGAGTTGCCATCAACATCAGAAAGTTTGGACATTCTAGCTATTCTTCCAGAAACCGTAGAACGGTGCCCATTTGATTTCTCGGATTTTCTTAAAGAACAAGCCCTGGCACAATTTTAGTCCAGCATACCTAAGGACGTACTAGATTCCGATCGTACAAGCACGCACGTAAATCGTCTCTATTCAATTGTGAGGAAGTTGTACCAGGATCCTCAAAAGACACCAGAGTTTACTAACTTTTATATTCAGCTGAATACATTCCTTTTAAGTAGTGTACACGTAAATCTCTGTCATGAACCTTTTGAAACTACGGCATTGAATTCAGATCAAAACAAATTTTCGACAAAGACAGCCTTTTGGTTAGTGCATACGATAATTCAGGAAGCTACGACTAAGGTACTGGAAAAACAGATAGCAGAACATTCTGAGGCGGCGGAAACAGTATCATCAGAGACAGGAATGGCCAAAATTAGGTATGTTGCAGGGGAAACGATTTTTAGTCTCTAGGAATGTTTGAGGAGATCAGTAACAACAAAACTTAGACTTCCTATGACGGAGAAATCAAGGTTGACAGCCAAAATGGACTACAAAATGCAACAACTAATTAAAACATTGCGGATCTCAGAGGAGGAAGCACTGCAAGAAGGCACGGGTATGTCCGAGATAGTCCAGAAACAGCAAACGTCCCATGGTCTGTTCATACTGTCTAAAACGGTATTAGATTTCTTTACTATCTTGAATTTAAAGATCAACACGATTCTTTCACATGATAAGATCCATATGACGATAGATAATCTGCACGATGAGGCATTGTTAAGCAGCTGGTGTGATTTATTTAGCAGCACCACTGAATCGGATGCTGACATTGAATTGGAGCTCATAACTTCGTTATTGATTGACTTGTTTATTACTGCCACAGAACATTTTATAAGGATATCTATTAGTGACCGTATTAAACAATTCAAAGTGTCATTGCCAAAAATCAAAAAGCAAGCTTTGCGTGTTAAAGTTCAAGCCGGTGGTGAGAGAACTTCAATATCAAAGAAACGACCAGCGCCTGTTGCAGAGAGCAGTGAGTATGTCTGTAAAATTTGTAACTGTGAGTGTAAAGAGGATTTTTCTGATCCTGCAGAAAATAGTATCGCATGCGATTACTGTAATAATTGGTTTCATTACAAGTGTTGCGGTGATAAAGGCACAGACTCATTTGTGAAAAGCGCAAAAGCTTCATGGAAATGTACTTTCTGCAAAGCTCAAAGTAGAAAAAGCGTTAGTGGCAGAGGAAAACAATCACGAAGGTCATAATCATTACCTAGCATACACATTTACAAGGGTAGGGAACGAACACTTTAGCCATGTGTATATCACTGTAAGTTTTATTCAGAAGACGAATCAGACATTGATTTTTGCTTATGTTGTTATAATTTGGTAGACAGCTGTGTATTAAAAGATAACTAATCTCATCTCTCGATTGCTATTCGGGTGATCTAATACAACACTCATAAACTTTGCAGGTAGTTTAAAGCTTTTTATCATGTTACTAAAGAATGCTATTCAGGCTTTAGTAGCTAAATGTTGGTACATTTCTACACCCTATGATGCCTGCCATGATTTACTTTTCAACCAATCAGAAAAACCCTAGCTTTCCCGTCTCTGTATATACGCTTGGTCATAGAGGTGCCAGCTATAATTAGGTAATTGCATAGAAAAGCAATCATACTGGTAAGCTGTTGAATATTTTGAAACTAATTTGACTGTAAGTTGTTGCTAACAAAGGCAGCAACAACGTCCAGTCAAAGTAGTTTCAAAATATTCAACAGGATAAATATTACATAATAATGAATGTATTTCATTGGCACTTGCACGACACCACACACTTGTCGCCCGAGGAGACAACGTGGTGGCGATCACTGTTCAACATTTGCGCGATATTACAAAGCAGATAATTGTGATACAGATAAGGGAATGTGACAGGATATGAATGATATGAAATCTATCAACCATAATCTATCGGTACAATACAACATCTGGGATGAGATTAGCATCCCTTTAATGCATTCACAATATTTGTTGTAATGGATGCTGTCGTCTGTGATAAAACAGGGACTCGCTCGATTTGTCTCTATAGCTGAGATTTTGTAAATAATTGTTATTTCATGCGTTTGACGCAATATTCTAGAACATACACCAGATTTAACATAGCGAAACCTTTAAAATGGATAAAAACTACTTAGGCATGTGTTTCCTATAGTTTCAAGTTTAGGATATGTGGCAAACAGATATATAATATAGTGATATTGTTATAATAAACTTTGTGTATCTGAAAGTTTAATGTCCGACATCAACATCACCTCCATCCCAACCCCTACCCCCGCCTGGTGATTCATTAATAACTATATAATAATAATAATAATAATAATAATAATAATAATAATAATAATAATAATAATAATAATAATAATAAATATAACAATTGTTGTTGTTGTTATTGTTATTATTATTATTATTATTATTATTATTATTATTATTATTATTATTATTATTATTGTGGTACCGTATTATGCTCGTTTTATGTCTGTTCACATGTACATATGTATATTTGTTCACCACATATAGTTGTAAAAGTATGGGTGTAATAAATGAAATGAAATGAACTGATAAATTCAAAGACATCTAACGATATTTATACTTATTGCTCCTAAAATCTATGTTCTGAGATGTCTATTTTATTTTTAATGTCGTCACAACAGTGGCATTGTGGGGCGCAGACATGGGAAAACAAAGTAAGAGCGCCGTATACACGTAACATATATACAATAATTTTACAATGCAACATTTATGGACAAACATTAACCACCACATTCAAGACAATATATTATATATATATATATATATATATATATATATATATATATATATATATATATATATATATATATATATATATATATATATACATACGGTACATGTATACACTCTGACTAGTAGGTGAATTCAGGCTCATGTTGTGTAAGCGGCATCTGCGTGGGAGGGGTGAGCGGATGTGTGTGTGGGGGGGGGGGACTATCCTGGTGGACTCATTTGCTTTTAGTCCGAGGTGCATTTACTATGCAAATGTATGCAATTTCGGAGCCCAGATTCCGTGAATTCCAATTACATTTGCTTAACCACTGAATGCCAGGACATAACACATTAAGGTCCATTAAATCAATTCCAACTCATAGTTATCTCAAGACATGCAGAAAATGAAGTCTCAGTCTGTCGCCACATAAACCCGCCAGTACGCACGCACACACGTGCACGCACACAACAGTTACTGTTAGTGATCCCTTTGGAGCTGAATATGTGATTCCTCATCGGGATCGCTAACAGTAACTGGGACTGTGTGCGTGCGTGCGTGCGTGCGTGCGTGCGTGCGTGCGTGCGTGCGTGCGTGCGTGCGTGCGTGCGTGCGTGCGTGCGTGCGTGCGTGCGTGCGTGCGTGCGTGCGTGCGTGTGTGTAGTGGGGTGGGGGGGGGGGGGGGCGTGCGCGGGCTAATTTGTGTGGTAACAGACTGAGTTGATTTAATGGACCTTAATGTGGTGGTGAATTTCGTTGTATACACGTACATCAGGTTTTGTCCAAAAACTAACAAAAGTATCCTCGAACACCACCCCTTACTATACAGAGGCTTGGGATGCGCTGGGATTAAAATCCGAAGTTATGTGGGTTGTATCGCTTTAAAATACTAATGTAACAAGAGCAATCAGATATTGGAGACCATCGCCCTCCCGTTTTTTGTTACGGATTGTGCTATGTTTTCGGATTGTAGATTTTTTCAGATTTCCGGATTTTTTCACATCGCGTCCAAATTTCTGGAATCCTAGTGCATGGCAACACCCTTTCTTCTATAAAAAAATGTTAGCAAAATCGGGCAAGTAGTTTCAGAGATAGGCCTATATTTACAGATCCAGAATTGGTTCCAAACTGGATTCAGGACAGTTTATCTATGTCATTGCCAACGTCTGGAAATCCTCTTGCACATGGCCTTAATTATTGTGTTATAATCTCAACCAAATCGGATCATTATATTTAAAGTGAGATTATGCCGTGGCAACCGCCCGTCCCCCAACTTTTCCTTTAAATGACTTCTTCTCAAGAACCAGTAGGCCGATTTCAATTATATTTGGCATGATGCATCCTTAGGGTATAGGGAACCAAGTGTGTTCAGAGGAAGCCGATCGGCTAATTTGGACCAACAGTTGAACGTAATTACTTAATTGGTCAAATGCTTCGGTGGCCATCTTGGATAACCTAGTTTTCACGAAAATAACTTCTCCATAACCGCTGAACGGATCGGGCCGAAATTTGGGCGACATGATTAGGGACTATTAACGTTGTTCAAGGGAAGTTGATAGGTAAAAAAACATGATTGCCATGAATCAATCAAAATTTAGCGTTTTTGGCTGCCATGTTGTATTCTTTGCAAATTTCTGAGAAAATCATAGAATGGCTACTTATTATCGGCTGGTAGTAGTAGTGTCGGTAGTAAAATGATACCACCTCCCTCAACTGGCCGCCGTTCGGCGATCCGCGGCCCCCACCGCCCTCTCAATCCCTGGGGCATAGGAATTTGGGACATGTGATGTTCGTGGTCGAGATGGGTGTTGCTGACATGGAAAATAAAACTACCGTGCGGACCCCACTGTCCAGAACCTCCTCAGGATACCGGCCAGTGGCCAGCCTTTCTCTATTATGTGTAGGCTCAGACAAACACGTAGTCTCTGCCAGAGTCGCATCGGCATGATGGGACTGCCCATAGGGGCTTCAAGCTACCTTGACAACGCTCACCTGGGAGGAGGCTAAAGTGATTAGCATGTGAACCATGACAGACTCTGGCATGTTCACATGTTACGCAGAGAATCTGGTGCTGAGCAGTGGTCTCCAGCAGACACCCACAGCCTACCCTCTCCACCCCATAGAAGTGGCAGACAGACTCGATCTCTTTACGTGGGTGAAAGCGGTCGTAAATGATTCTCCGCAAGGGGTCGACCCAAGGATTATACTGGGGGTCAGCCCGGAAGTGGGTCCACTTGGCATCAAATATCATGGCAGTCTCAGCGCCCTGTGCCACTGCTGTAGACGCCAGCATGAGCAGTATGATGAGAAGTGTTAAACTGAACAGAGTGAACCCCTCGAGAAATATCTGTGCCAGATCGAGCTCTGTTCCATCCGGAACGATAGTGATCTTCATCCCCTCAGGGGCAGGGGCTAGCCGTTTCACTCTGCCTCCGGTTAAGAAACGTAGCTCTAGGACTATATGAGTTGTTTGCGGGCTAGTGAGTCTGACTCGCTGAAGCAGTTTAACAGCACCCTTGACTTTGGAGACATGTGACACCCCATCTACACATAGGGTGGCCTCCTGGAGGCTAACAGCTTCTTCTGGTCCATCGAATGGACGATGCAGCAGGAGCTTTCCACCTGTAACCCTGATCCGGTGACCCACCCTCGTCAGGGAGACACCTTCACCTATGTAGGTGAGGAAGGATGATCCCCGATTGTAGAGCTTTCGAACTGTCCCATCTTTTTTGACAACAGTGGAGAGGGGAGTAACCTCTATGTCAATGAGTGCATGAGGCCTATATAGGGGCAGCCATGTTTGCCAGTCACCTCCAGGTCCAGCGCGGTACCACACTTCATTCTTCTCAAATATGAACTGCAGGTTTTTTGCAAGGGTCAATAGCAGGCCATCACGGGCCACCGCTCGAAGAGGGTTTGACCAGATGAAAGCTGAGGTCACTATTTAGGGTGTTGATGTCTGCCACCTCTGTATCCGAGAGCTCAATCAATGGCTCGAGGATGTACTTCCTCTTCGGGAAATCGTACCGAAACACGATCTTGTGCCCATCCATGTTGCGACCCAGGCGCGCCTTCGTCACATCCTTGCTGTCGGTGAGCAGCTCCACCCCATCACCACCAGTGTGGTGGAGGGAGAATGCCTTTGAGCTTGCTTCGTACTGTAGGGCGAATGACTTGCCATCGCTCTCTTCTACCTTGGCAGCATCAACTGCGTACACATCTGCGAGGTGAGCAAGACCAGTCGAGTGAGCAAATATGGGTTCCATAGCACACTATAGGAGGGATTTAAATGAGACATGTAACCCTGCCGATTGTCCGACTGCTGCTCTTCGGTGGTGAGAACGTAATCTCGATCTCTCTAGAGGGGGAGACGGGTGGTACAGTACTGTGTAGAATGGGTCCTCTTCCAACATACATACACGCCGATGTGCTACATCAACCTCCGGGCAGTGCACACAGCAGCTCACTGGTAGAAGTCGGCCAGGATGTGATAGAGTATCTCCC
Source organism: Chaetoderma sp. LZ-2023a (assembly GCA_034401795.1). Taxonomy (NCBI): domain Eukaryota; kingdom Metazoa; phylum Mollusca; class Caudofoveata; order Chaetodermatida; family Chaetodermatidae; genus Chaetoderma; species Chaetoderma sp. LZ-2023a. The sequence continues at coordinate 33,046,162 of CM067371.1, read as the reverse complement.
AGGTGCCAACAGCAACCTATGGAAAGCTATCAGTCCTAGCCAGTTCACACCTGTAAATCACCTGTTTGACAGCCCCTCCATTAACATATATGCTGGCACGGATGGGACATCGGATGCCAATTTAGAGTTTACACTCTTATTACTCCTTGACCTGACGACAACATATCATACCAGGAATATCTTACCTTTGCCGAGATGATGAAAGAGGGTTGCCCCTTCATGACCCCTGCACAAAATGAACAGATGCTCACACTGCAACAAGAAGGAGAGCGACTACAGCGGTATGGTTCTCCAAAATGAAGCCTTCTATGACTCAAATGCAGATTCTGCAGGTGATGCAGGTTTAAGCTTCCAGATATATATGGCAAAATCAGAGTGGCGGAAGCAACCAGAACTATACCCCTCCCTGACTGCTGATGAGGGTGGTACCATCCACTGCTGGCGACTCCAGCAGATAGATACCATCAGGCAGATTCTCGTCCATGAGGTAGAAAAGTACAGCAGAATGTGCAGGCGATATAAGACAGCATACAATGTCCTCGCATGGACAACCACTGCTGCGGGTGTGATTGGAGCCAGTGCAGGTCTGGCAGCTGTGGCCACCCTTGCTCCAGGGGTGGGTACCCTCGTCGCCATCCTGCTGGGTGGTGTGACACTAGCCGCCGCTGTCTTGCCCACAGGCTTGGGAGTGGGGCAGTGGCAGATCACAAGGAGGCTGGAGCAGCATGCTAAGTATGTGACACTGGCACAGAGTATGCTACGGACTATCGACGAGTCTGTCAGCAAAGCTCTCGAGGATGGCCAGGTCACCGATGAAGAGTACCAGCATATATTGAAGGTCCAAGCCCTGTACCGCATGGAGAAACCTAAAGTGTGACAGCAATACCTCAAAGGCTCCAGCGGGCGGGTTGATATGGAGGAGCTAAAAACGAGATGTTACAGCGAGGTCGCCTCACTGGTCTCTGGAGTTGAGATGACTACAAATAGTGTGCTGCTTGTACGGTAGCTTTAAGAACATCAGTATAGATGGCCTTCCCACTGAACCTCACGACAGTTAACCGGAGCCAACCGCCCCTCCTGGGTACACCCTTGACTGTCCTGACAGGTCTACTGGATGATATACCAGAGCTAACACCGTTCTCCATCACAGTGGATGGACGGTCCCGAACCAGCTTCTCCATCAACCCACGACCACTGACAAACCGCTCCATCACCATCAAGGATGCAAAGCAAGCTCATACTTGGATGGCTGCTCCAAGCCTCTCATGCTGGAATCAGCAGCTGAACTTTGCCGTGTGGTGTGCCACGGCGGGATGTGGAGTAAATTCCACCCTGCTTCACTCCTATTCTGGTACTCCTGAATCTGTGCTCATCGCCAGCTGTCTCAGCTTCCACGTGTACTTCACGGTGCGACGAATCCTCCATGAGCTGGCTGCAAGCCTTCCTGATACAAACGACTTTGACACACAGCTCAACAGTCATAGCGTCTCAGCGGCCAGCAGACTACAGAGAGAGTTCAGCGCTCACCCAGACTATTGGTGGCATGGTGGTGACAACAGCAGCCTAGGGGTTATGTACGGTGACCCGAGATGTGACTACTCAGGATTCCCCTATCGAATACCCCAACGAGTAGGCCGCCGGAAGACAGCAACATTCTTGGTCAATCCAGACTCCGACCCTGGAGCGCTGGTGCAAAATATGCACATCACTGGCTTGCGGCAGGACTATCCAGATGTGTGGAAGTACTTTGTCCCACACACCACCTCAGGCATCACACCAACATGGATCGTTCGGATCAAGTAGTCCCTGGAAGCACTGTGCTACTGCCTCCTTACAGCACAGACCAAGCCGTGTCATTCCATAGATGGTGTCAGCAGAGCAGAGGTCCAGGCCATGTTGATCAGTCTCGTTGAGGATATGATCATCGTGGCAGACCCCAGTAGTCATTATTGCTAAGTTCCAGCAGGGGTTGCAGAAGGCCCGTCGCAAACTTGACTTTGCTATTTCACCACACCTACGGTTGATTCCGAGCTACATGATCGTGAACATCGAGGACTTCCAAGTCACGGGCTATAACAACATGATAGTCAAGGGGAGTCCCCCAGTGTCCACTTCGGCTTCAACACTGCTAGCAACGCACCTATGCGTAGTACAGGCCATACAGTCGTTCTGGCCCTGACACTGCAGCCAGTCCACACGACGCTTCCCATGGCAGCTCCGACCCCGACACTGCAGCCAGGCGACACGACACCACTTCCTGTGGTAGCTCTATGAGTGTTGTCAGGCCTAGCTATCATGCCGCTCGGGATCAGCCTACTCCGCCGCTAGCAAATCAGCTATAAGACTATCCTGACTCTCTACAGTAGCAGTGGTGACCACGGTGAGACAGTGAACCAGCTTGGCCTACCCTACAGCCCCTATACACGCTGCCAACATGCATATCCAAGGGCTGGATGGTTCCACAGCACATCCTTTTTCCAGCTTGTAGTATCGCAGAGCTTTGTTCAGCTCTGAGTCAGGTGAGGCCATGGAGGTCTGCAACTGCTGGAACACATCTGACAGATACTCCCGATCCTTGTAGAAACCTTTAGCTCGCAGGAGCTGCTCGACGATACTCCGACCCATGATAAGGTATTCGAGGAAGCAGATCTGCCCCCAAACCTCTGGCAGTCCATTTCGCCAGTAACGTGGCGGCGAATGTGGCCGTGGTGAAGATGACAGGGGGAAATGAGGTTCTTCCTGCCACCACTGCGGCTGTCCTCGCTACAGTGTTGAGTGGGTGGCTGGGCACTGTCTCGGAATAACTCACCCCATCCCAAAGATCACCCTCAATGGTGCCTCCTAGACTGTTGCTGCCAAGATCATGGATGAACGTGTTACACTAATGGAGGCCGCGGTTCTAGGGCTAGCAACGAGTGCATTGGCTGAGATCATCGTCGCCTACGTTTAACCCCTCTGAATAGTGAGAGATGGATCACAAGACCCCTGCAGCATATGAGGCATGGCATGCCAGATGGTGGTGTGTAGCCCATAGTCGAGCACGCGGACTGAGGATCACCAATGCCCGGGAATGGTGGACCACCCACAAGGCATGCACCTGCAGGGAGGGCCAGTACACTAAGCACTGCTACCTATTCCCTTGGCCGACTGTGTGGTCCTCCTATGCCCAACTATTTCACTGGAGGTATGACTAGTGGGTTTAAGCCGTGTATATAGCACTATGACTCTGTCACTCACAGACCTAGAAAGCAAAGAGCTAGGCGATCTTGCTCACTTAGGCGAGGCACGCCTCAGTTCAGAGGACACTGTTGCCCCTATCTCCTTCCTAGACTTCGATGAGAAGAGAGACCAGCGGGAGATACGAGGTACCATCCCAGCCCGAGATCTCATCGGGAACACTAATACAGTAGGACAATCGGCCATTAACAAGGCTAAGACTGTATACAAGGGGATGGACATCAAAGACAGGGCAACGATGCGAGGTATGCCCGGAGTCGATGAGGCTGGTGACATCAAGGATATGGCTGAGTTCTATGCACAAGACCTGGTTAAGGATCTCCTGAAACAACGGACCTCATTCCAACAGGATGGAGAGAATCTCGGGGTAGGCATCATCGGCCTAAGCAATATCACTGTCGATGGCAAAACAGGTGCTACCGCCAGCCTCCAGCTACCAGAGGTGAAGAAGTCAGGGTTCTTTGGTTTGCCGTTCAAGACCACAGGTTAGTCATGGCTTCCCGTGCATGTATCATACAGGTACTGGATGTGCTAGACACTGTGGGTGCTGACACAGGCCCTCTACGCTATCTTCTCAGCTGCTGCTGGGATTTCATGCTTGATGCCTCCATCGCATCCTTCGTATCTGCCGGAGGTGCAGGATTCCCCGCTCTGCAGGCAAAAGAGGTGGTGCAGGAAGTACTGCCGTTTAGTCTCCCAGATATAGACGAGGCTAGCTCCGACCAAGTGCTAACCATCCTCTGCACGCACGTCTGTACTATTCGACAGTAGGCCGGCCGATGCTGGCCAGGTGGTGCTGATCATTGCCCATCAGGACACGGGAAAAACATCTTACTGTGGGCTCTCCTGGCCGAACATCTACATTCTCAATACATCCTTCTGGTGTCTGACTCCGCCGCTGAGGCGGTTGACCGTAATGATCAATGGTACAATGGCCCAATCACCAAGACGCAGAACCTGCAAGCACTGATGGAGAAGCTGCTGGCAGCCCGACTTACAGAACCACTTGTTCCAGTTATCGATGACCCTGCAATGGACCAGAAGACAGTCACCTACCTCAGCAACATCACCAGGTGTATCCGGCACACAAAGATAACTGTCTTCATCCTCTTTCAGAAGTACACCCGCGAGATCTCACCAGACATCCGCCACAATGCCCGGTTGCTATACTTCAGCTCCAAGTGTGGACGTGCTCTGCTCGAGACCATATATACGACAGCCTAACCCTCAAGGAGACCAAAGGGGACTTTATCGCAGGTGTACAGAGGGCAGCTGAGCTGTACCGCTTCATCTTCAGCAACAAGGAGACAGGTGAGCTGTCACACTTCAAGCCATCTCTGGAAAAGGCACAGACCTTCACCTACAAGCTGAATCCAGCCAGGCAACTAGCCTGCTCTATGCGTCATCGCTGACAGACTGTCGCAGCTGCTGCAACGTTTTTCAAGGCTGTGCGGTCTCCGCTACTTCGTCCGCGGTCTCTGCTACTTCGTCAGATGCTAGAAGAACCTTCGTCAGAAACTTGAGGAACTTCGTCCGAAGCTTGAGGAACTTCGTCAAAAGCTTGAGAAACTTCGTCAGAAGCCTGTTGCTGAAACTCTATCCACTGAGGGGCAGATGGTAGGACTCTCTTCTTCTGGACCTTCTCACGGAAGATCCACTTTGTCCATGCGTGATGAGCATCTGACTTGTGAGTGGATTTGATGAGATAGTCCTGGTAGTTATCTGGGAATTTCATAGATGCTGGCAGATTCCTGGCCAGTCTCCTACGCCCTCTTTCGTTGAAGATGGGCTCAACAGTCCCATTGTAGCCAACAGTGAGCCCCTCCTGAGTACCTTCTGCATGATCAGTGGTGTGGCTCTCCACTACAGTGGCACTGACCTCCTCCCTGAAGTAGTTATTTGCTCCAGACTGGAGTCTATCCAGCATCTTTCGCTCTTCCTGGCTATGGAGGCTAAATACAGCAGCCCACATCCCGACTGTTAGTAGATCTTTGGGGTCGACCCTCGCCTTTTGGAGAGCTAGAATCACAGGACTGGTGGTTTCGGTCACAGGTAGGTCGAGTGCCCTGCCCTGGGTGCTGTCAAACTTCCGGTAGAGTAGCCGAGTCAGGAGTTCTTTTGTACTACGAGCTGGTGCTCCTTCCCCTATGGTGGCCAGTAACTCCGCATCAGATGGAGGTGTGACCGTGGCTCGCTCGTGGATAATGATGATGTCACGAAGCAGTTCTCAGACCCTGTCACAGTGGGACAGTGCACGCCGTGGCTGTCATGCTGACTGTCGCGCCGACTTGTCCTGCTGCCTATAGACAATCTGCAGGAGAACTTTAACAAACATAGCAGCCGTTTAAAACCTCTATATACCCAGACCTTAAACATGCTGCAGTATGTGCAACATCCAGATGGGGCCAGTGAACCCACGACATCGCACCGCACTGATCCTCGGAAGGACTGCCTGATGGTCATTCGACCCAGTATATACGATGAGAACCCGTTGTCCACTGCTGGGAAGTACATCGACTTTGCAATCTTGGCACAGATCCACGAGATCAAGAGCATGACACTCGAGTTCAAGCATCAGAGCACAATAGAACAGATGGTAGAGCTCCCGCAGGTTCTGAACAGGTGGGAGATCGTGCAGAGCAACAGCACCGTGTACACCACCTATGTGAACGATGAGTACTGAGTCCTAGGTCCGCTGGCTCGTGGACCAACCTTCTATGCGAAGGGAAAGGGGTACTACGCTGTGGGGCGCAATGAGGGGTTCACGGAATTCGAACTACGGGCAGGTGTCGAGAAGACCATGCCAGTTCCACCCTTAGCCCTCCTCGAGAACACACACATGAATCCGGCTGCCATGCAGGACAGGCTGTTCCTCCGGGTGTACACTGAGCAGCTCGCAGATGCTCCGATGAATGCTCCAAGACTTCATGTCTGGCATGACGAGAATGACCAGGAACTGAAGCAAACGGGTTCCAAGCAGTGGTGAAGAGGTGGCGCGGGAGGTTTATAGTTTTTTATTTTTTATTTTATTTATTTATTTTTTATTTTTTTGTTTCATGACAGTATTACTCTTTACCCGTCATTACCGCATGACATCACGTCAAGACCTTGGCTCTAAATGGGCGTTCAAGTAGTGTGATACTATCTCCCTCTCAACCACCTATGCCCCAGGGATTGAGAGGGCGGTGGGGCCGCGGATCGCCGAACAGTTGAGGGAGGTGGTATCATTTTACTACCAACAATACTACTGCAAGGCCAATTTTAATAAATCTTGGCTAAACCTTCTTTACAGAAATTTGATTGGTAAATCTTTCCAGTGGTCATCGATTGTGCATTGGCCAATAATTCCATGTGAGTGATACAGACCCCTTGGGCCTCTTGTTTCTTTAGATATGGGCTACATTTGGAACGCTCCAACCCCCCCCCCTCCCTTTTCGCAGTGTCAAATCTAGGTCTAGATAGATAGATAGATAGATAGATAGATAGATAGGTAGGTAGGTAGGTAGTAATATGGTTAAGGCGCTGGCTCAGAATTTTCAAAAAATTGAAAATATTTTTTATTTATTTTATGGCCTGAGATTTGTTATTTTTGTTTTATAGAGGCGAGATGGCCTTACAAATATTGGACAACTTTAAGATGATGATGTTTGTCCAGTTACTTTGGATTTTACCAAAATGTCACGTAGATTCGGATTTTTCCTAAATGCTATTACTGGGCGCAAACTGAGAGGCTGTCTTAAATTATTCTGTAATTTATGATATTCATCTTTAAAAATTTCGGAAATTTCTACATTTTTTCGATTATATGTCAGAGTGAATGGAATTATTTCATGCTGATCAGCAAGAACGGGGTCCACTTTTATGCCCCTCGGCCATTCTGTTTATAATTGCTTAATCCAAAATGATTCTCTAAGTTTCCTTTGTTTATCAGTTTCGTCAGTGGTATTAGAGAGAGGTGGTTCAATGGGTATAATTTCGAAGTCCCGAGTGACTGAATGGCCAGGAAGGTTAAAGTGTTCAGCCACATGCGTGTCTTTTTCATGTCCAATATCGCAAAGGTGTCTAGTAGCTCGCCATCTTAAAGGGCATTTGGTTTCACCGACATATTGCTTTTGGCACAATTTACAAGATATTACATAAATCACGTTTTCGGAATCGCAATCTAAATTGGACTGAATTTGAAATTTGTTTTTGTTCTGAAAGCTCAGAAGTTTTTTGATTTGGAAGATGTAGGTCTAATTTACACCTTTTCTTTCCACATTTCCGAGATTCTCCTGCGCATGTGATTGGACGATTGTGACGAATCTTGGTAGGCCTGTGATCCGCAGCATTATCAGGGATAGTTTCCAAATCCTGTAAAGTTTCAGACTTAATTTTGCGCAAAAATCTAGACGAATAGCCTCTCGGCTTGAGGGCCTTGAATAAGAGAGAGCATGCAGATTCAAAGTTTTTTCTATCACTCGAATTTCTATGAAAACGGATGATTTGTGATTTTACAATTCCTTTAAAGGTATGAGGTGGATGGAAAGATTTCTTGTGAAGTAGTTGATGAGAATCTGTGGGCTTAAAATATACCTTATAATCAAGGTGTCCCGTTGTGTCATACTTTACACCTTTGTATAGCGTTACATCTAAAATGTCTACGGACATTTGGTCAATGTTGGCTTTTAGCTTGATATTCGGGTCATGATTGTTCAAAATGGTGAAAAATTCATTAAATTCTTCCTTTGTATGATGCCAAATAATGAAAATATCATCGAGGTACCTGCGATAAAAGAGAGGCTGTTTCGGACATTTGCTAAGCGCATCCTCCTCCCACTCTGCTACATAGATGTTGGCAAAACTCGGACTGAACCGTTTACCCATTGCGCAGCCGCAAATCTGTTGGTATGGTTCACCTGCGAATTCAAAATCATTGCCCTTTAAGCTTAGCTCTAAGAGAGCTAATATTTCGCTAGTGGGCCTATTGTTATCAGGGTATTTTTCAAACGCTTTACGGACAGAATTCAAACCCTTTTCGATGTCAATGTTTGTGTACATTGCATCGATGTCGAGCGTAATCAAAAATGAATTTGGAGGTATCGAGATCTCAGAGACCTGCGATAGAGTCGTCAGTATTTTTCAAGAAGCTAAAATGTCTATTCGCAATTGGTTGTAGGTGATAATCAATGATTTCACTGATCCTATAGGATTCAGAACCACAATCCGATATTATAGGTCGTCCTGGTGGTATCATAGCATCTGTCCAAGAATCAATAGGCTTATGAATTTTGGGCAACAGATAAAATGTACGTGGTTTTGAGTCTCGTTTCGCAATGAGGTATTTAAACTGTTTCTGCGTTAAACTCTTGTTATCAACCATATTTTGGAGAATTTCATTAAAATTGTCACAGTTATTTTGCCAGAGTGGTTCGTCTAATTTTTGGTAATGTTTTGGATTACTGAGTTGACGATGCGCTTCACGAATGTAGTTGTCTTTAAGCATTATTACAGCAGTAGATCCCTTATCAGCAGGTTTAATGACAATGTCATTGTTTTTACGTAATCCTGTTAAGGCTTGACGTTCCTCAAATGACAAACTTTTATGATTTTTCGGAAATTCAACATTTTCAATGCGTTCTTTTACAATTTTTATAGTCGGAGATCGCTGGGTCGACTAATTTTGAGTCTGGTGCCCAGCCAGTTCTTTCAACGAATGGCAGAATATTATTTTTCGAGTTTCGAAAAAAGTCGGCTAATTTGACACGGTGGGAAAATTCAGGAACTTCCATTGAGCCATTATCTAAAAGTGCATCTATGCCTAATTTGGGCCTAGGAGTTGGTACAAATGTTAGGCCACGATTGAGTATTGATTTTTCTGCTTAAGTTAATGTGGCGCCAGTGAGATTAACAATATCACTACCCACCCCGATACCGGGGTGGTTAGTACCCTGACCCTCAGTTAGTTTAAATTAAGAAAAGTTAACCAGCTATAATACAATGCATTAGCAGTTTTTCACTCCAATGGATATTATCCTGGACTACTTCAAACTCAGAAATTGGTCGACTAGGGATGACAGAGACCTTTATACGCAGGGATTCTACAGATGAATTGATAAATGCTACGGTCCTTTTCTGCTTTGCAGTTAGATGTTGAGAGTTGTTCAGTTTAGTGAAATAAACCTTTGCATCTGGAAATTTTGAACGAATCGTACTGAATAAGAGTTGGACTCGTTGGGCAGTTACAGACATAGGTTCATCCGTATCATTTATGCCAATGTGTATGATGATTTTCTCTGGCTGATAGGAGTCCATGTATTTTTTGACAATAGTCCTAGCATGGCACAATGTTGCCCCTGGATAGCAAGCTATCTGGGTGTCTGAATGGGGTTTCACATTTATACGGCTTAGATTGGAGGAGCCAAGGATCAAGATTTTTTTCGTCAAGACAGGGAGTCGCCATTCATTTTTGTGGTCTACCTCATACCGAAATTTCCAGAATGAATTAGCTTCTAAGTGTGTAGTTTTCTTGAGTTTATTTTGATGATTGGTGCGGTTTCTACACGGTGTAGGGGTGAAATTTGGTTGAGGTAGTTTGGCCACTGGCACTGGGGTACTGAGACCCTTCTGAGTCAAAGGTGTAGATCTGGTCCTTAGACCAGATTTTCTGTCATCCTTTGCTCTCTGTGGAAGGGGAGGTAATTCATCTGAAGACAGTGGAGGCGGGGTGTCTGGTAGAGGTATCTTACTAGGATCCACAGGAGTTGATTTGGTCCTTGGACCAGATTTCTGATTAGCATCCACTCTCCGTGGAAGGAGAGGGAATTCCTCTGGAGACAAGGGTGGTGGTGACTCTGGTAGAGGGATCTGAAGAGGGTCCACAGGAGAGTCTAATATGAATATCGGTGATGACCGAGTATCCATTCTCTTCACTGGTGGTGGGCTATCGGTCGGTGACCTGAGCCGTTTTTTAAGTTCTGAAGGCGGTGGAATGACTGGTTCGGTCTCGGATGACCTTGCAGTAGGGGTGTTAACTTGGCAATTTTGTGCTTTCTGTTGAAAGTGTGGGTCAAAATGCCTAATGAATTGATAGAATGCCTCGATTGATTTGACGTGAAGTTTCTTGCCATAGTTGGATTTTGCCCATCTAATGGCTGTTGATTTTGCCTTACCTAAATTAAGGTTTGGTGCGGTCTGAGCTATGATAATTTCGGACATGATGGTGCCTAAACTGAAATTGTAATGGTCTATCATAGCTCGAATGATGGAATTTGCCCAAACAAAGTTAACTTTTTTGATGTCACTTACTACCTCTATATTGGGCATAGCTGGCTTAATGAAACGGCAGAGTTCGCTCACCTTCCTGCTCAGACCGGTTTTATTTAACTATACCTGAAATGGAAGATGAAGGATTAGTAGCATTTTAATATTTAAACATACAATCAATACAATAATAGCAATTAATATATAACTCACAATTTTTGGATACCGTCGTGCTTGGCTGACCGGTTTCGGTTAAGAATAACCTTCTTCAGAGCCTTGCGAACAAATCTGTCCTTCCATCATAATTCCTGTCTATTTATTAGGGTGGCTGGCTTTAGGGGATTGTCTTCGAAAATTACTCAATTGCTTTGAAGTTAGCTAACTTATTTTCAATAAAGATTCAGGCCACCATAGGTGCTAGATTCAATTGTGTTATGCCCTTTGCTATTGATTGAGCTCCAGGGTTTCTAGATAGATAGACAGACAGACAGACAGACAGACAGACAGACAGACAGACAGACAGACTGTCTAACCCCAGAAAGACAGACAGACAGATAGATAGATAGATAGATAGATAGATAGATAGATAGATGGATGGGTTGGTGGATGGCTGGATGGGTGGATGGATGGATGAGTGGATAGATGGATGGAGGGATCGATAGATGGATAGATGGATAGATGGGTGGATGCATAGATGGATATATGGATAGATAGATAGATAGATAGATAGATAGATAGATGGATGGATCGATGGATCCGATCTGGATCCGGATTATTTTATCCAGATCACCGCCAACGTCTGGATATTTGTATGGCATCCTTTACTGTGTTAACATTTGAGCCAAATCGAATCAGTTGGTTTTTTAAAGATAAGGCCTACAGCTTCGCATACACGCACACACATGATCACAATACCCTCTTCTCCTTACGGGAGGAGATTGAATATATCTAAATAGTATTTACCACATGCCTTTGATTTTTCGTCCATCCATATCACTAACACATAGCCCCCTACTACATGTATATATACCTACTATATATAATATATGTAGTAGGGGGCCATGTGGTAGTGATATGGATGGACGAAAATTCAAAGGCCTGTGTATTTACATACCATGATCCCACTTCTATACAGTTGTGAGTCATTGTTCTGTAATGCAACTATAACCAGTTTTGACATGTATATATACCTACTATATATAATATATGTAGTAGGGGGCCATGTGGTAGTGATATGGATGGACGAACATTCAAAGGCCTGTGTATTTATGAATGAGTGAATATTAGTGTTATATAGGGAATAACCAGTATAAGATAAAGTGAAAGAAGCTCAATTCTGGTATAATGGCAAAACTGACACAATATGACCGGCATAAAATTGTAATTATGCATGAAGAAGGTAATTCACAGAGAGCTATATCCCGCCAAACTGGATTTTCTCGATGTGCTATTCAAGGTGTTATTAAGAAATTCAAAGCATCTCGATCTGTTGTAGACAAAAAACGCAGTGGAAGACCGAGGAAACTCTCTGTAGCTGATGAACATTATTTGAAAGTCACTTCCTTGAGGGACAGAAGCAAATCTAGCCAGGCACTTGCTCAAGATCTGGCAGAATCGAGTAACACCAAAGTACATGCTTCGACTGTGAGACGAAGTCTTATCAAAAATGGTCTTGTTGGGCGTGTTGCTGCCAAGAAGCCATACTTAAGGACTGGGAACAAGCAAAAGAGACTACAGTATGCTAAAAAGACATGCCAATTTGGACAGCAGACCAGTGGCGGAATGTCCTGTGGAGTGATGAATCAAAATTCGAAATGTTCGGTTCAAATAGACGCCAGTATGTCAGAAGGGTTGGTGAAAAATACATTGATGCTTGTATACAACTTTCTGTAAAACACGGTGGCTCTGTGATCATTTGGGGATGCATGTCAGCAGATGGAGTAGATCTGGTGAAAATTGATGGAATTATGAATGCTGAGAGACATAGACAGATTCTGATTCATCATGCTGTGCCATCCGGAAAGCGACTTATTGGTAGGAACTTTACATTTCAACATGATAACGATCCCAAACATACTGCCAACATAATTAAAAGGTACTTGGAGCAAAAAACAGCAGACGGTACTCTGACAGTGTTAGAATGGCCACCCCAGAGCCCTGATCTTAATATAATTGAAGCAGTATGGGAACATTTAGACACAGAAAAGAACAAGAAGCAACCAAAGTCCAAAGAAGAGCTCTGGAACGTTCTACAAGACGCATGGAATAACATGCCACAGGATTACTTGAGAAAATTGCAGGAAAGTCTATCAAAGCGGGTTGCAGCAGTTAAGCGTGTCAAGGGAGGCAGCACAAAATACTGATATATGTCTTTAATTATGATTGCCTAGCTATTATTTGTTATATTATTTGTTAAGGATTTTGTTATATCATTTGTTAATGAATTAGAAAATGAAATTATACTTTTCCTATGAAATATAAATACTAGCTGATCAGAAAAATGTTTTGAATCAAAATTTTCTTGGGTGGCCTAAGACTTTTGCACAGTACTGTAGATAGATAGATATTTATTTCCACAATAGGCCAACGGCCCTTGAGTGCACATTGAACACAATATACACATGACGGATACCGTATATAAAATTCAATTAATACATAAGTTTAAGTATACAATGGCTGTAAATATTAACATTCAACTCTGATCTTCAATAATTTATACACACATCCACTCAACCACACAGAAACGCACTCACGTGCACAGACACGCACGTGGCAGACACTCGAACTCACACCACCAACGCATACACACACGCACATGCGGCCGTGCACACTCGTATACACACACGAACTCACACCCAATCATATACATACTTGCAGACGCAATCCCATGTGCAGGCGCTCCTGCGTGTGCGCACACATGCACGCACGCACGCACACACTTTCACACACACACACGCGCACGCACAAAACGCTCATTCCCACGTACGGAGGCGTACGGCGGTGTACAATATATATATATATATATATATATATATATATATATATATATATATATATATATATATATATATATATATATATATATATATATATATATATATATATGTTTTTCAGCGAGTCGGTACAGGATAGCCGAATTAAAAATAAATCCGAATAATATCTTCTAATAACATATTCTATTTCATTCTTTAGTGCCCAATGTTATATGTGAAAGCCACTTTCAATGCCATTGTACTTCTTCTTTAACATACTGCAGCCACCAGCCCCGCTCCCACGCCCACCACCCCCGCCCCCACATCTTCCTCTCACTCAATGACTTAACACTATAGGCCGAGTTTACGTCCCTAGTAGGGTAGCTACTCGAGTTACTAGAGTACCGCCTACACGGCTGGTGTAGGTACTCTAGTACCTACTCGGGGCTACCCACCTATCAGCAAGGGTAAATCGAGTAGTCACGTGTTTGCATTGAAATCAATGTAATTTAAACACGTGCTCATTTGCGCGAGGGTAACTCATCACATGCTCATCTACCCTAGAGTAGCTACGAGAGTTTTCGCCTAAACACGCTAATAACGACCCAGGTATATTTCTGTTTGGTTGCATTCAATAATAACAATAAGACATGACCCTAGATATATATACTGTGAGTGCTGAATGTTTCAATCAATTGTGATAGACTACTAAATATTAAAGTAATGGTCTTCTTTTGTTTTTCTATGTAGGGGTTCATCAAATTATAGACCATGCACAGGATTGCTCATTCCAATCAGTACATATTAAAAGAAAAGGACAAGGGAACTAAAAAATGCTGTTGAATGATAACGTTATATTTATAACAAGAGGCCCAATGGGCATTATAGACCATGCACAGGACCATGCACAAGATGGCCGCCAAACCATTTGGCCAATCAAACGCTCACCTGGAGCACTGCATTTTTGTCCCTGTTTGTTGGTGTGTGGTTTAGAATTAGTCATTTAACTGTGCTTGTGGCCCTTTTTTGCTTGTCCAATATGGCAGCCAAACATGCTACATTTTGATTGGTCCACTTCTGCCACGTTTCTGACTACGCTCCTTCCCTTAAACAAACTTTAATTGCACTCAGTGCCTAATCATATCTCCCAAATTTCGGCCCAATCAGCTCAGTGGTTCTCGAGTTGTTTTGGCAATAGGTTATTCAAGATGGCCGCCAAACCATTTGGCCAATCAAGTCCACTTAAACAAACTTGGTGCAGCTCTTGTCCTAGATGATATTTCATGCGTTTTGAATTGATCCCCCAAATGGTTTTAGAGAAGATCTTTAAAGACATTTCTAAAAATCGAGCAAAATCCAAGATGTGGCGAAAAAACATTTTAAATTTCCCATTGCTTGAGTATGGGAGATTTTGGTGGGTAAATGATCCAAGATGGCCGCTAAACCGTTCATCCGACAGTCTGGAAAATGGGAAATTTGAAATCACAATACGCACAAAAATACATAAAACCAATTTTTGCCTCAAAATCAATCAAATAAAAAAATACAATATGGCCGCCAAACACGCTATATATTTATAGGCCCATAGCGCCCATTTTTTTTTACGGATCAACTTCTCTTGAACAAACATTAATGGCCCTTAGTCCCTAATCATATATCACAAATTTCCGCCTGATAGCTTCAGAGGTTCTGGGGAAGAAATTAGTTTTGTGAAAACGAGGTCATCCAAGATGGCCGCTGAAACATTTGGTCAATCAAGTTCCCTTGAACAAACTTGAGTGAGCTCTTGCCCTAGATCATATTACATGAGGTCTGAATTGATCCCTCAAACGGTTTTAAAGATTTTTAGACATTTCTAAAAATCGGCCAAAATCCAAGATGGCTACCGGCCAAATTGGCCGATCGGCTTCATTTGAACAAAATGAAATCTCTATGCCATGGCCAAATTGGCCGATCGGCTTCATTTGAACAAAATGAAATCTCTATGCCATAAGGATGCTTCCTGCCAAATATACTTCAAATCGGCCCAGTAGTTCTCGAGAAGACATTTTAAATCTCCCATTGCTTTAGTATGGGAGCTTTTGGCGGGAAAGAAATCCAAAATGGCTGCCAAACCGTTTATCCAACTCTTTCGAAAATTGCAAATTTGAGATCAGAAAACCCAAAAAACTATATAAAACGAATTTCGGCTTCAAAATCCTTCAAGTAAAAAAATCCAATATGGCTGCCAAACACACCATATTTTGCTTGGTCCACGGCGGCCATATTTTTTGATGAATCAACTTCTCTTGAGCAAACCTTAATTGCCCTTAGTTGCTCATTATATATCACATATTTCGGCCTGATCGCTTCAGCGGTTCTGGGGAAGAAGTCGTTTTTGTGAAAACTGGGTCATCCAAGATGGCTGCTGAACCATTTGATCATTAAAGGTTCGCTTGAACAAACTTGATTCAGCTCTTACCCTAGATCATATTTCGTGAGTTCTGAATCAATCCCTCTAACAGTTTGGGAGAAAATTTTTAAAGACATTTCTAAAAATCGGCCGAAATCCAGGATGGTCGCCGGCCAAATTGGCCGATTGGGTTCGTTTGGACAGACTTGAATCGCTATGCCTTAAGGATGCTTCATGCCAAATATAATTGAAATCGGCCCAGTAGTTCTCGAGAAAAAGATATTTTTAATTTCCCATTGCTTTAGTATGGGAGTTTTTGGGCGGGAAAATGATCCAAGATGGCCGCCAAACCGTTTATCCGACAGTTTCGAAATACCAAAGAAACCTATATAAAACCACTTTCAGCCTCAAAATCCCTCAAATAAAAAAGATCCAATATGGCCGTCAAACATGCTATATTTTGATTGGCCCACGACGGCCATGTTTTTTGACGAACCAGCTTCTCTTGAATAAACTGTACTGGCCCTTAGTCCCTAATCATATCTGCCTAATTTCGGCAGCGGTTCTGGAGATGAAGTTATTTTCGCTAAAACTAGGTCAACCAAGCTGGCTGCCGAACCATTTGACCAATTAAGCAGCAGCAGCCCTAATAATATAAATTGAGGTCATACAGTCAAACTTATATCCAGACACCACCCAAAGGCGAAGCAAAGGATAGTCTCTTGCGGCAGCTGGTTTTTTAACAAAGGTTCAAAGGCAGGTGGTGGTCCCTTAACAATTTCACCGATAAATCATGGTAAGTGTATTTTATATAATACAAACGTTATTTTGTTGAATATTTTGAAATTAATTTTACTTAAGGCTTTAGGCAGCAATGGATTCGAGTCAAATTGATTTCAAAATAATCAACAGCTTTTCTGTATGTATGCCTTGAAAATGTGATATAGAGAATTCATCATTGAAAGGTTAATAAAGGTGGTCTTTATAGCAGGTTTAACTGAGTGTATTCCAAACCATCCATTTAACACATGTACATATGGCTGAATGGCCAATGGCAAAGTTAACAGAAGGGGTTGGTTAGAAAATAATTTGACTGAAAGTCATTGCTGCTTTAGGCGGTAACAACTTTCTATCAAATGCTTTTCAAAATATTCAACATTACAGATGTCAGAGCACACAATACATATCTTAAATGTTTAGGCAGTGGAGGAAGAGTTAATCAGTTAATTCTCTTTATCTTGTTTGGCAATAAAATGTATCAGGAGGATAAATCAATGGAGGGTGGGAAAAAACCGGTCTAATATTCCCCCTATGAATGGGTATATAGAAAATATTTTGAAAGTATTTTGACTGAAAATGTCTTTTCCACAATACACAACAGAATATGCTCTATGTTATCCAAAATTGACTGCAAGGGTGAAAGGGTTAACTGAAGCACAAATACATATAGTATGACATTGGAGGAAAATGGGTGGAGATTGTCAACTGCTGATGAAGGTCATATAGGCGAACCGTACAGTGATTTGACAGACCGACCGACCGACTGACTGAGGCAGACAGGTAGCGAGGCAGACAGGCAAGCAAGCGGGCATATTGTCATTCAATTTCAAAATCTGATAGAATTAAGCGCTGATCTCTCTATGGTAGCCACTTTTTGATGGCTCAAACGGTGTGAGCTATAGACAGGTTTTTCTGTATATAGTACAACCTGTCCCCCCCCCTTACAGACACATTATCGACCACTAAGACGTATGTGGTCACTAAAGACACGTGCTTGCTTAAGGCAATTCTTCTGTGGTCCCTGTCTTGAAGGATTGCCATATCAGGGCCTCAAAAGTAAGTGGATGTTATATACAGATTGTTGATTATTTATTAATTAGATAGCATGGTCTTGAAAAGCCACCGCTAGCGCGCACACGCGCGCGTGCGTACGTGCGTATGTGTGTTTGCTCGCTCTGGATTGCGTAACGCCGTTCTCGCGAGATCTCCTACACTAAACGGGAGCAAGATAGCGTATCTCGGCATAGCGCGAAGCTACGGCTCTATGTTTAGATTGATGCCACATTTTGTTTGCGCGCGTGTGTATCTATCTACATTTAGTGTAATATGCAGCGCCAGGGCGCTCCTTCATCGCGCCAGACTCGCCTACAAGCGCTCGGCAAAGAGCGCGCTTCCTCTAGAGAATATATATAGTATCTACAATGTATGTGATTGATACCATTTTTCACTCACGCACTACATGCTTAACCAAACTACACCACTTGTTGCCTGGTATGAGTCTTCATTATAATTTCAACATTTAATTTACACAGATCATAAAATACTCACTTGGTAATGATGAAGAAAATATCAATTATATTTTGTAGGCCCCAACAATGAATGTTGTTGTCCTTGAACAATGACTTCTTCCGGGAATTTATCCGTGATTTATAAACATGTGACTTTATCAACAATTGATATTATGTACCGGTACGTTAGTTATTCTGAGAAAAATTTGACAACGCTGGTGCTGCCTTAGTCAGAAGCGATTGCCAATAAAGTTACTTGAATGATCTTCAGCAAGTCTCGCTGACTTCCCTGTTGGCTATCTTGAGAACAATTCGATTGGAAGTTGTCGCGTCAGCGATTTTCAGCCAAATTGTTATAAAATCATTATTTAGTGTCAATTATGTTATCAGCTGATTATTTTGACAACAATTTGATGGAAAGCTGTTGCATTTTCAGTAAACTTGCTATAAATATGTGTTGTCGCTTGCACCATAGCAAACATACAACTGGTATTGAACTATGCTAGGAACCTACTGTGCGCTCACCATGGAAGCCAGCAGAAGAATAACTAGCATTAATTAACATAAAGCTAGGATTCCATTAACGCGTATGCGCATGCGTATCCGTATGCGTATCCGAATGAGTGATTCCATTTGTACGTATGCGTATCCGAAAGTTGTGATTTTATTCAATCAATTGGACTACTACTACTACTACTACTACTACTACTACTACTACTACTACTACTACTACTACTACTACTACTAGCGTGAATATGTTCTAAAATAGTCTATCAGCCTTTCAGTGTGTTTCACATTCCAGCGCGCTTACTATGAATTTAACTTATATATTCGAACACATGTACAGAATAATAGTGTCGATTTGGGGAAAGCCCATGAATAACTAATGAAAACGTCATTTTCAAGGAATCCCACATCCGAATACTGTCCGTATTCGAATGAAATCGCTACATATAGCGATCGGATTCGGATACGGACAGGTTTCGCACACGCATACGGACTCATACTATCTATTTGTAATGGCGCCCGCAAATATCTATCTAAAACGGCGGCGGCTACAGTCCAAGGTAGTTAGCATCCCTCAAAATTTCAAATATTTTTGGGTCCCGTGTTTTCAGGTCTGCGTAACCAATTGTTCGGTTGCGCAAAATCAGTTTGCGTAACCAATTGGTTGCGCAAATTGGTTACACCATTTTTTATCCAAACCTGCTTTAGCTGAACATATTTCATCTGTATATTAAGTTAATAATGAATTTAAAGTGCATGTTGCTGAATTATCATTAGCATATTGATTACAGCATGGACTTATCCACCAATTACCTAATTGACAGATAAAATATGTTTAGTTACTCAACTATTGACCTCATAATCAATTACATCACATTCGATTTTTTTAATTTATTGATTCCACATTAGGCCATAGGCCCTTGAGTGTACAGAGTATAAACCTACAATGACGGTCAGCTATTATATACGTTCATAAACAATAAATTAATAAATGCATTGATTATCCCTAAAGTCGAAATATGTACACTATACAATAGATTATGCCTGATTATCGATTTCCAGAAAGCTATACAGATGAGCTGTTGGGTATCTTGAGGCTAAGTTGACTGGGCGCCGGTGCTGCCGCAACAGCGCCCAGTCAAACCAGCCTCAAATCATCCAACAGCATGTCTATTAAATAGCAAACAATTACAAAGACATACAATTTATACGTGTCAGACTCTTTGAGATTTGATGACTGTCTATATGGAAACCTTTGTGACGTAACGATTGTGACGTCATCATACACGCGCGGAACTGATTATGACGTCATACTAGGTCAGATGATGAATGGATACTTTGGAAAGGTGAATTCGTACGTGTCAGACTATTAATCGTTTAAGACTGACTATATCGAGGCATTCATCTCATAGTAGTCTGTCAGTAAGTAGTAATTGTATGTCTTTGCAATTTAATAAACATTCTGTTGATTGTTTTGAGGGGAAGTTTGTTTCAAAGTATTCACCAAGTTAGCTGTATAGTTACCATGAAATTGAGATTCTGGGACAAAGCTTGGAGCATAGCTTAGCTACAGATGGGTGGGGAATGACTAAAAGTGGATTCATCCATTGTGATATATTAAGTACTCTAATATTTCTCAAGTAAATTTGTCAAAAAGCAGATTGAGTTTTTGTTTTATGTCCATTCATTCGTTCCATTTACAGACCAAGAAGAATATTTTGGAAAATTTACCCCTGAAATTACAAGCTCGATAACCGAGCCAGTCATTCAGTGTTAAGTCTCCAAAAACAATACTCGTTTGGTCTTGCAAATGTATATTTTCCCTGCCAAAATATCAGTATTTGTATGACAACACTCATTGGTAACATCTTTCCATCTTGCAACAATTTCAGGGTTCATACACCTTGGGCACAATAAAATTCCATACTTTTTCCAAACATATATTTCAAAATTCCAGACCCACTATAATAATTAGTGACTAATGACCCAATATTTATAAATGTCTTAACATCCTCCTCCCACCCCAACCACAAACCCCACTACAAAAACAAAGAATTGAATATCTTACATTGTTGTGGCTTACCTAGTTGAGCAACCCTCTCCAGCCCACCCACCACCACGTTGAAAGCAATGGCTTCCAGTCATATTATTTTCAAAATATTTAAAAGAATATGCTTTAATTTGTAAAGAATTCCACCTGTGTCAAAGAACTACCGTCTTAATTGACCCAAAAACAACAGGGGTTGAAATGTTTATAAAACTGTACCTGTGACGGGTAGATTTTTTTTGTAACTGTTACCAAATATTTGTACTTGTACAAAGCACTAGCAGCGTATATTTCTAATATAAAACAATAACCCGCAAGTCCGCCACAATAAAAAGCCTAACCAGCTCTAAGGCATTTAGTAGATAGCTTGACCCTTCTTAACTTCTACGCTTTAAACTGACAATTTAGTGCAAATGCGATTTACTTGAAAATAAGAGTTACTACGCACCGGTTTTCCTGATATATAGTCCCGTTTTCTCGGTCGCTCCAAAGCAATGCACCACTTAAATATCGGGTGGTATTACTGTCAGAACCTTCCAATAATAATATATTGGGTCATATAACCCATCAAAGTGGGCGCTAACATATTGCTGTACTGCGTTTAAAAGCGGCAGTGACTAGATTTTTCGTTCGCCATTAGCCATCAATATTAATCGCGAGAGTCGCACAGAGATTGGTTGAAATAAATCATGTGATTAATTCGTTATGAATGACAACGAGGAACGTGATCAAAATTTTACTACGATAGTAATTTTCATTCATGCCTATTGAAATCGGATATCCAGCGAGCCAATCAGAAACTACGAGTGCGCATTATCGATTGTTATTAACTACGACTGCGCAGTCACGCGAGACATTTCTCATTACCGATGTATTAGTAGACACCACACACACCCACACCCTAGACTGACTCGTGACATAATTTTTATTGTTGAAATTAGTAACCGGGATTGTGACGGTCTGTAAGAATGGAATGTTTACGTTTTTTGGAAGCGTTTATTTACGAGAATCCAGTTGGATTCCCGTATTTTTCAATTTCGGGAATATTACGAGAATCCCGTCGAATTTCGAGGCCTGAATTATTGCGTCATGGACAAATACACACTGACACAGTAGCTAGGATCTGTGAATGTAACAGTTTAATTTAACAGATAAATTCTTAAACAGCCAACTGAAACTCAAGGAGAATATACTGTGAGACTCACTCAACAATGCATGTCTTCCTATGTTATATCGGGATCCAATCGCGTATATAAAATAATACATCGGGATCCTGCCAGCCGACGGTTGCACGTACTTGCATGCCACGGTTTATAATTGAACAGTCCGTTGTGGATGCATAACGTGTAGCGAGACTAGTTCCCGGCCTATGTAGTAATGCTAGAGGAAATACAACGGAAGTTTGTCTCTGACACATGCGCGCTGTCGCTTATTTATTGACAGACAGATGTTATCGATCTTTTAGGTTTGAAAATGCTAAATTCCGTTGTAAATCGCATGCTTCATATCAAAACGTTGTTGAAACTTCTGTTTTCCACGATCAGCGATAACTTACGCGACCATTTTTTCGTTCACCGTAATTTTACTTCACGTAACCGACACGCGAACGATAAAGTAACAAATAGTTCTAAATTTAGGTAGGATATATATCTTTTATGAATAGATGAGCACATTAATTTGACTTTCTATTGAATATCTTGAGAGTTGAGACTACTCCATACGGGGACTACGATGGACTCGTGTATGCCTATGTTTTCTGTTGCTAACCCTACGATTCGTAGAATACATGTAATGTAGATCACAGGTACTTACGTAAACGTGTAATGCAATTCCCTTTAGATCCGCGTTGAGTTATGCGACTGATCTATCCTGTGTACGACGCACTCTATCCGTGTTCTAACATATTTTGTGTCAGCGGCGGCAGTAACAATTTCGCGGAAACTCAGTTACCGATGACTAAGGCAGTGACAATTTCGCGGAAACTCAGTTACCGATGAATAAGTTAGGCTGGTACCCGACTCCTCATTCCCTCGCTGGCGATTCTCTGGCTCAGGATATGAGCAAAGATAATACCTATAGCTACATCTATTATCTTTGATATGAGGACCGTTATGGGCTGCCATCTTTGTATGCGATTTACGTACATGACGTATTGTGATTATGAGCAATTGAAGTCGGGTACCAGCTTATGAATAAGTGAGGCAGGTCGATTTGTTGTAAACATAGATTTAGAATAACCGTAGATTGCGCATAGCACTCTCAAAGGCGCAATTTCAGAGTTCAGTATTTTCTCGCCTGATCTAGTCTCCAAAGTAATTGGCCTTTGTTACTAATTCCGTTACGTAGTCGAATAAAGTGTCAGATTAATATATCTAAATACAATTTTATTTCTGATAAAAATTTGTAAATTTACGTCAGTTCAATTTCTCCCTACAATTACTAAAAGAGAATTGAGTCCTTTTCGGCGGTTATATATATATATATATATATATATATATATATATATATATATATATATATATATATATATATATATATATATATATATATATATATATCTAATTGCAGCATTAAGCAGACAGTGTCTAAAAACCAGCATTAAGCAGACAATTTTGTATATCTTTACTTATGGCAGATATATTAATTCAAACAGCAAATTCTAAGTACAAATTTTATTTAGCCTAACGTATGAATCCAGTTAATCAACTAAATCAATACTATAAAATATACACGATTTGGTGTCTACTTAAAATCCATATGCATAAAACCAGCATTAAGCAGACAAATGTATATATGTATAAACCAGCATTAAGCAGACAGTGATAAAAACCAGCATTAAGCAGACAGAAATGTATATAAGTAAATATAAATCATGAAATCAGCATTAGGCAGACAAATGCATATACACACCATGACACCAGTATTAGGTAGACAAATGTATATATGTATCCACCAGCATTAGGCAGACAGTGGTATAAACCTGTATTAAGCAGACAGAAATGTATACAAGTATATATAAAAACCAGGATTAAGCAGACAAATGTTAACAACCAGCATTAAGCAAACAGAAATGTATATAATTATATATACATGTACACCATGAAACCAGGATTAAGCAGACAAATGTATATATGTATAAACCAGCATTAGCAGAGAGTGTTAAAAACCAGCATTAAGCAGACAGTGTTAAAAACCAGCATTAAGCAGACAGAAATGTATATAAGTATATATAAACCATGAAACCAGGATTAAGCAGACAAATGTATATATGTATAAACCAGCATTAGCAGAGAGTGTTAAAAACCAGCATTAAGCAGACAGTGTTAAAAACCAGCATTAAGCAGACAGAAAGGTATATAAGTATATATAAACCACGAAACCAGGATTAAGCAGACAAATGTATATATGTATAAACCAACATTAAGCAGACAGTGTTAAAAATCAGCATTAAGCAGACAGAAATGTATATAAGTATATATAAACCACGAAACCAAGATTAAGCAGACAAATGTATATATGTATAAACCAACATTAAGCAGACAGTGTTAAAAACCAACATTAAGCAGACAGTGTTAAAAACCAGCATTAAGCAGACAGAAATGTATATAAGTATATATAAACCACGAAACCAAGATTAAGCAGACAAATGTATATATGTATAAACCAACATTAAGCAGACAGTGTTAAAAACCAACATTAAGCAGACAGTGTTAAAAACCAGCATTAAGCAGACAGTGTTAAAAACCAGCATTAAGCAGACAGAAATGTATATAAGTGTATATAAACCACGAAACCAGGATTAAGCAGACACATGTATATATGTATAAACCAACATTAAGCAGACAGTGTTACAACAGCATCAAGCAGACAGAAATGTATATACGTGTATATAAACCATGAGATCATGATTAAGCAGACAAATTTATATATGTTTAAACGATCATTATGCTACGGTGTTCCATAATTGCCATTGCTACCGCGTCGCTCCCCCCCCCCCTTCCAGGACGCGCGATGCGAACACCACGACGCCCGTAGATAGGCCAGAACTTGATGTACTTTTAGGTTTGAATTCCCGGAACAGTGGAATACTTAGTGTCGGAATTACGTTGTGAATGTATATTCTCGATACCGTGAAAACACACCGGATTCAAATAAGGGGCAAAAGTAAGTATATTCCCAGCTCTTATTTATCGACCGATTCCCTTAAAATGTTCAAAGTTACCTAGTCTCAATAGGAAATCGTCGGACTATCGTAGAAAACCTATAGTGTTCCATCGAGATTTCGAGGGAAACCCCTCGGAAATACATCTCAAAATTGGGCAAAAAACAAGTTAATATAACATTCTATCATAGCTTCATATATTTATATTTGACACCGCTATGAAGTATTGCCGCTGCGGTTATCCACATGCTATAGACCACGCCTACAATTGGTATAAGGTTCCTGTTCCGACATGGTAAATGGGCCTGCGCTTTGACCAACAGACTCGCCAATATACACTTGGTACATGGATCAGGTCCGTTAGCAACGTATCCGATTGGTTATTGGGGCGGTACACATACACGCGTGTTTAAAAAGCTCATTTGAATTTAGTGATATTTTCATGATTGATTTATGTACTGGTCGAATTGCTTTATTCATCAATATTATGATTGGTTAAAATTAAACGCATTTGCCATTTGACTCCCCCAATAAGATTATGAACGGGATATCGATGCTTCTAAATCTACTGTGTAAATAAGGAATTGGTTGATTTAATTTCGCAAAAATAAAAATATTCTTATTGGCTAAATGATTTGTATTTATCATCCAGTAAATAGCTAGAAACAAGTGTCCAAATATTGAGATTTAGTACAGTTTGCAAAATATACTATCTGATAATGACTAATCTCACAATAGCATTCAATCAACGTCAGCAACCGATTTTTATGATTTTGTCACACTTTTTGTTAGTGTCTAATTGATTGCTTAGCCGACTGAATGGCTGATTGATTCATTATCCGATCGATCGCTTGATTGATTATCTGATCGATTGTTTGATTGATTGACTGACGGATTCAGTCATTCATTCATTCTATGATTGATTGAATCGATCGATCAATCTACTTACTCACCTCTTACGACCTATCATATCCGTGTAAGTAGACAGCCATGTACAGTCCTTCATATTTACACGAGTATGTATGTGTGTATTTGCATTCTTACATGAATGTACGTCTGCATGTGCACATATCTTTGCACCTGCACATGCGTATTCGGTTCAGCCGGCCGTGCGTGCGTTAGTACACCCGTGCGTGTGTGTATATGTGTGTTTACATGCGAGTTTGCGTGCATTAAATTGTGTATATACGTGTCGTATCTGTGAGCATGCGTGCACCTGTATGTGAGCCCGTGTATGTGTGCGTGTGTGTAAGCGTGTGTGTGCGTGTATGTGTGTGTGTGTGTGCGTGCGTGTGTGTGAGCGTGTGTGTATGTACGTGCATGTGTGTGCGCGCGTATGTATGTGCACGCGCGCGTACGTGAGTGTGGGGGGGGGGGGGGGGTCAATCCATTGTTTTTGGATTAGACAATTCTTCGCTTCTGGGTTTTCACATCTTCGGTTGTCCTTAACAGGCGAGTTAGCCGGTTATTTCTGTCCGTACGCACGTGGTAATCCAGTTCTGACATTACCGTCATAACAGCTGATCCAGACGTGTTATACTGTTCTATAGGCCTATGCAGAGACACGTTGTTAACTAACTAGTATTACCCGTTGGGTGTGACGCGTCCGGCGTACACAGCTTCTCCGACAGCAACGATCTATCAAATCCACATTTTCAGTACTGATTTTGTCCGGGTGAGAGTATGTCCGGGATTCGATGCGCAAATTGATGGATGGGTAGAATGATGGATAGATGGATGGATGGTGAGTGTGTAGAATGATGGATGGATGGATGGGTAGATGAACCCACCCACCCATCCCACTACCACTCATCCATCCATTCTCACTCAAAAATACCCCATCCATCCACCACTCCATCATTCCACCCACCCTCTCTAAACTACTCTACCACTCTATCCCTCCATCCATCTAAACTTACTTCCATCCATCCATCCATCTATCCACCCATCCATCCACCAACCATATGCGTTCCCACTGTAAATGATAGTAATGTACATCGTTGTGCGCCTGAGTGGGTCCGAGTCGTCTCTTTTTTTGTAATATTTACTGCATAATAGTAGAGACTCATACTCCAAGAAGCATACTATTATGTAGTATTAGTATATATATATTACATAATAGTAGTGGTCTCAAACACGAGACACATACGTCAGATCAAGTTCTACCCAATGCTTTTCATCTGCTTCCACATCCGCCATTTTTACTAAGTTGAGTTATTAAGGCATACGCACGAGTTACGAATATAAAATATTTTTCTTTTCATAAAATAATTGTGTGTTGTGTGTGCGTTATTCTTTAGATTACAATACAAAAATTATAGTTGATTATAATTATTATGTTACAGTAATTTCAGATAAACTTAATGATATGAATGACTGTAATCCGTTTATTTTTTAGGAAAACACTTTTGGAGCAGGAGACATGCCTCCAACAAAGTACACCTCATTATCCCCGGCTGTAGACAGTGAGCAGAAATCAAATATCCTTTCAAGAGGCATAATGTCTGTTTGACTGTGATTCCACGAGATTTGCTTGCCAATCTTTTTCGCGACTGCGAATAGTATAAGTATGTTTGTCGGTCTGTCTGTCGGAATTTAGGACAAATCTGACAAAGCTGCCTAAGTTGCGATTAGGCGCCTTCGCACTTGTTTTAATGCCATCTTTAGGTCAGAAAATGGATGGGAATTTTAATTTTTCCAGTTGGGCATTTTACGGCGTCATTCGTGGTCATTTGTCTAAACTACAGGCATAAAGCATATCAATTTAAACCTTATGATGTCTACGTTACAAATAACACATGTTTGGTGTATGCCCAGAAAACGTGTATAGATTCAATATACAGACAATTTTCATGCTAAACCCCTCATATTATAGTCTAGCTTTCATATATGATATACACGTATGCCTATTCTTCGACATAGTTCTGAGAGATGACCTTGAATGACCCAATAAAATGTCTAAATGAAAAAAAGTAAAATAGCCACCTCAGACCCGTTTATTGAGACTCTAAAGGTGACATTTAAAAAGAAAATAATTTGGCAAACAAATCTCATAGGAGACTATTTTGTGACATGGCCAACCAGACTGTATTCGTTTCTGGTGTAGCTTAACCATTTACAGGGAGAATTTATAAAATATTGTGACCATGTTGTTTACGAAGATTCCATTACTTTTGACACCTCTTTCGTATATTCTGAAACTTTTATCGTATAATTTATTTACAGGTAAACCTGTCTATAAAGGCTACCCTGGGTACCAGGAAAAGGTGGCCTTTATAGACGTGTGGGCTATAGATAGAGGGTAAACTGTAATGCTACAATTTATATAGTTTGCTTGTATATCTACAAAATAGGTTAATGAATCTTTATCATGGTGTCCTTTATAATGTCCCGGGGATAGTACTTTCGCGCTGGGTACACACAGTTAGCAACATGTGCTCTTCTTTATACAAAAGCCGGAATTACATTGAGGTATGTATTTCAGACGTCTGTGTTGTCAAAACTAACATTTTGCGATTGAAAAACAAATCGCTTAAATGCCTACTATTGCAGTGATAAACTCTGTTCATGGTTATGTATCCAGTTAAGACACATTACAAGGATAACGAGGTCAAAGGTTAATGTTGTAATTAGCAGTAATATACATTTCTGTGTGTCTGAGAATGTTCCCGGCCGAATTCGGCAAAAAATGGGAAACGGGTGACTAAGGCTGGTGGAACAGGGGGCGGGGCATGTCCTCACCCAAATAATTGGGGGGGGGGGGTATCGTATGAGAAATCTGTGATTGTGCATGACATGTGCTTTTGGTAGGCATTAGCTAGACCTGAGGTAGTCCTTAAATATGCCTTGGTAGGCACTATTTATGCCTTGGCATGCCGTAGGTAGGTCATAACTAGACCGTAGCCATCCATGTCTTGGTAGACCGAAGGTATGCCTCGGTAGACCGTAACCATACCTATGGTGAGCTGCACCTAGACCTTGGTAGGACATATGCAGGCAGGTGCTAGGGTTTAACAGCCCGTTGATAGGCATTGGGTAGGCCGTAGTTAGGGCTATGCTAGACCTTGGTAGGCCTTAGTTAGGACTGTCATACGCCTTGGATATGTCTTGGTAGGCACTAGGCCTTGTGTTGGCTAAAGTAGGCCTTGCTATGCCTTAAGCAGGCCTATGGTATGCCTAAGATAGTCCTAAACAATACCTTGGTAGGCCTTAGCTAGACAGTAGTATGCCTTAGCCATGCCCTGCCATGCGTTAGCTAGAACTGAGGTAGGCCTTAGCTAGACAGCAGTAGGCATTAGCTATTCCTTGGTAGGTCTTAGCTAGGTCTAAGGTAGGCCTTAGCTAGGCATTGGTAGGCCTTATGTTTGCATTAGCTAGGCTTTGAGTAGACCTTAGGTAGGCCATAGCTAGGCCCAAGCTGGGCGTTGGTTGGCGGTAGATAGGCCTTAGCAACGCATAAGGTAGGCCCTAGCTAGGAAACTGTAGGCCTTAGATAGGCATTAATTAGGCTTTGGTAGAACTTAAGCATGCCTAGGATAAGCCTTAGCCATGCCTTGTAGGCTTTAGATAGGGCTTGGTAGGCCTTAGGTAGGCCTAAGGTAAGCATTATCTAGGCCTTATATATGCCTAGCTAGGCCTTTGTGGGTCTTAATTATGCCTTAGCTAGGCCTAAGGTCGGCTTTGGTAGGCTTTAGCTAGGCTTTAGCGAGTCTAAGTTATGCCTTAGCTGGACATTGGTAGGGCTTAGCTATGCCTTAGTAGGCCTTAGCCAGGCTAAGGTATGCCTTAGATAGCCCTTGGTAGGTTTTAGGTACGCCTGAGCTAGGCCTTGGTAGGCCTTAGGTAGGCCTAAGGCAGACCTTAGCTAGACATTGGGAGGCCTTAGCTAGGCCTAAGGTAGACCAT
This sequence comes from Chaetoderma sp. LZ-2023a, assembly GCA_034401795.1. Taxonomy (NCBI): domain Eukaryota; kingdom Metazoa; phylum Mollusca; class Caudofoveata; order Chaetodermatida; family Chaetodermatidae; genus Chaetoderma; species Chaetoderma sp. LZ-2023a. Next base: position 33,016,410 of record CM067371.1, on the reverse strand, counting down.
ATCCTGACCTTGCCAGACCTTATACAGACCTATGGTAGGCATTAACTAGCCATTAGCTATGCATTAGTAGGCCTTATCTATGACTTGGGTAGGCCATAACTAGACCTTAGCCATGCTTTATGAGGCATTAGCTATACCTTGCTCGGCCTTAGCTAGGCCTAAGGTATGGCTTAGGTAGACCTTAGTGTGTTTTGAATAGGGATTAGTTAGGTTTAAGGTAGACCTTAGCTAGGCATTGTTAGGCCTTAGGTATACATTAGCTTGGCAGTAGTATGACTTAGGTAGGCCTTAGGTAGGGCTTAGCCAGGCATAAAGTAGGCCCTAGCTAAGAATTGGTATGCCTTACGTAGTCATTAATTACGCCTTGGTGGAACTTAAGTAGGCATAGGGTAGGCCGTAGCCATACATTGGTAGGCCTTCGCCAGGCCTTGGTAGGCCATAGTTAGGCCTAAGGTAATCATTAGCTAGGCCTTAGACCGTGTGCGTTAGCGCTTCCTTGCTAGGCCTTAATTATGTCTTAGCTAGGCCTAATGTAGGCTTTGGTCGGCCTTAGCTAGGCCTATGGTAGACCTTAGCCAGCCATTGGTAGGACATAGCCTGGCCTTGCCAGGCCTTATGCAGACCTATGACAGGCCAATGGTAAGAATTATCTAGGCCTAAGGTAGCCCTTAGCTATCCGTTGGTAGGCCTTATCTGTGCCTTGGCAGGCATTAGGTAGGCCATAACCAGACCTTAGCCACGCCCTAGTAGGCATTGGTAGACTATGACGAGCCACAGCTAGGCCTTGGTAGGCCTTATGTAGGCAGGTGTTAGGCGCTGGTAGCCCCTAGCTATGCCTTGGTAGGCCTTATCTATGCCTTGGAACTTGCTAGACTTTACCCATACCTATGCTGAGCCGTAGCTAGGTCTTGGTAGGCCGTATGTAGGCAGGTGCTAGGCCTTAGCTTGGCCTAAGGTTGGCCATATCTAGGCCTTAGGTATGCCTTGGCTATGCCTTAATTATTTCTTAGCTAGGCCTAAGGTACGCTTTGGTAGGCCATAGTTAGGCCTAAGGTAGAACTTAGCTAGACATTGGTAGGCGTTTAGGTAGGTCTGAGGTAGGTCATAGCCTGCCTTGCTGGGCCTTATGTAGACCTATGGTAGGCCTATGGTAGACATTATCTAGGCCTAAGGTAGCCCTTAGCTATCCCTTGTAGGCCTTATCTATGCCTTGGAAGGCATTAGGTCGGCCATAACTAGACCTTAGCCATGCCTTGGTAGGCCTTGCTATACTTTACCTATACCTATGGTGAGCCGCAGCTAGGTCTTGGTAGGCCGTATGTACGCAGGTGCTAGGCCTTGGTAGCCCGTTGTTAGGCCTATGTTAGGCGTTGTGTCGACCGTATTTATGCCTATGCTTGGCATTGGTATGCCTTAGTCTGGATTATTGTCCACCTTGGCTATGCCTTGGTAGGCCTTAGCTACGCCGTGTGTTGGCCTATGGTATGCTTGAGCTATGCATCAAGTAGGTATTAGCTCGACCTTGGTAGGCCTTAGGCAGGCCGAGTGTAGGCATAAGGCCGCAGCTATGCCCTGATAGGCCTTGGTATGTCTTAGGTAGGCCCTAGCTAGGAATTGGTAGGCATTAGTTAGGCCTAAAGTAGGCTTTGGTAGGCCTTAGCTAGGCCTAAGGTATGCCGTAGCTATACATTGGGAGGGCTTAGCTAGGCCTTTGTAGACATTAGCGAGGCTAAGGTATGCCTCAGATAGTCCTTGAGGTCTGGGCAGACCTTAGCTAGGCCTACGGAAGGCCTTAGCTAGGCCATGGTAGGCCCTAGCTAGGCCTTGTAGGCCTTAATTATGCCTTAGCTAGGCCTAAGGTAGACTTTGGTAGGCCTTAGCTAGACCTACGCCTCGCTAGGCGTTATGTAGGACCTAAAGTAGGCCATAGCTAGGAATTGCTAGGCAGTAGGTAGGCATTAGTTAGGCCTTGGCATGACTTGGGTAGGCCTAGGGTAGTCCTTAGCCATGTATTGGTAGTCCTTAGCTAGGCCTTAGCTTGGCCTAAGTTAGGCCTTATCTAGGCATTAGGTATGCCTTGGCTATGCCTTAATTATGTCTTAGCTAGGCCTAAGGTACACTTTGGTAGGCCATAGCTAGGCCTAAGGTATGCCTTAGCTAGACATTGATAGGTCTTAGCTAGGTCTGAGGTATGCCATAGCCTGGCCTTATGCAGACCTATGGTAGGCATTATCTATCCCTAATGTAGCCCTTAGCTATGCATTTGGTGGCCTTATTTATGACGTGTCAGACCTTGGGTAGGCCATAACTAGACCTTAGCCATGCCTTGGTAGGCCTAACGTATGCCTTCGGAGAACTTAGCCATGCCTATGGGGAGCCGCAGCTAGGCCTTGATAGGCCTTATATAGGCAGGTGCTAAGTCTTGGTAGCCCGTTGGTAGGCCTATGTTAGGCCTTGGGTCGGCCGTAATTAGGCCTATGCTTGGCCTTGGTAACCCTTAGTCTGAATTATTGTACGCCGTGGCTATGACTTGTAGGCCATAGCTAAGCCTTGTGTTGCCCTATGGTATGCCTTCGCTAGGCATGAAGTCGGCCTTAGATAGGTCTTAGGTAAGTCTTTGGTAGACCTCAGGTACGCCTTAGCTATACACTGTTAGACCTTAGCTATGCCCTGGTAGGCCTCAGCTAGGCCTAAAGTATGACTTAGCTATGCCTTGGTATGTTTTAAGTGGGCCTAAGCTAGGCCTTGGTAGGACTTAGCTATGCCTTGCGGGCCGTATATATAGATATAGATATATATATAGCTAGACCTAATGTAGGCCTTGGCTAAACAGTAGTAGGCATTAGCTATGCCTTGGTAGGCCTTGGCTAGGACTAAGGTAGGCCTTAGCTAGGCATTGCTAGGCCTTAGGTATGCATTAGCTAGACATTCGTAGGCTTGGGTAGGCCTTAGCTAGGCCTAAGGTAGGCGTTATGTAGGCCTTAGCTACGCCTAAGGTAGGCCCTTGCTAGGAATTGGTACACCTTATTTAGGCATTAATTGGACCTTGGTAGGAATTAAGTAGGAATAGGGTAGGCCTTAGCCATGCATTGGGAGGCCTTCGCTAGGCCTTTGTAGGCCGCAGTTAGGCCTAAGGCAAGCATTAGCTAAGCCTTATGTATGCATTAGCCCTGACTTGGTAGGCCTTAATTATGTCTTAGCTAGGCCAAATGTAGGCCTTAGTAGGCCTAAGGTCGAACTTAGCTAGACATTGGTAGGCCTTAGTTAGGCCTAAGATTGACGATAAACTGGCCTTGCTAGGCCTTATGCAGACCTATGGTAGACCTATGGTATGCATTATCTAGGCCTAAGTTAGCCCTTAGCTCTGCCTTGGCAGGCCTTATCTATGCCTTGGCAAACATTAGGTGCTAAGCCTTAGTAGGCCATTGGTAGGCCTTGGGTCGGCCGTAGTTAGGCCTATGATTGGCCTCGGTAGGCCTTAATCTGGATTATGGTACGTCTTGGCTATGCCTTAGTAGGCCTTAGCTAAGCCTTGTGTTGGCCTATGGTATGCCCTCTCTAGGCCTGATGTCAGCCTTTGATAGGCCTTAGACAGGCCTAGGGTAGGCCTTAGCTATACATTGTTAGACCTTAGCTATGCCCTGATAGCCCTTAGATAGGCCTAAGTTATGTTATGCCTTGATATGTTTTAAGTGGGCCTTAGCTAGGCCTTACTTATCTCTTAGCTAGGCCTAATATAGGCCATAGCTAGGCCTAAGGTAGAACTTAGCTAGGCATTGGTCGCCTTTAGCTAGGCCTCAGGTAGGTCATAGCCTGGCTTTGCTAGGCCTTATCCAGACCTATGTTAGGCATGTGGTAGGCATTATCCAGGCCTAAGGTAGCCCTTAGCTATGCTTTGGTAGGCCTTATCTATGCCTTGGCAAGCATTATTTCGGCCATATCTAGACCGTAGTCCTGCCTTGGTAGGCCATGCTAGACTTTAGCCATACATATGGTGAGCCGCAGCTAGGCTTTCGTAGGCCATATGTAGGCAAGTGCTAGACATTGGTACCCCGTTGTTAGCCCTATGTTAGGCATTGTGTCGACCATATTTATGCATATGCTTGGCATTGGTAGGCCTGAGTCTGGATTATGGTACACCTTGGTACCTTGGTAGACCTTAGCTAAGCCTTGTGTTGGCCTATGGTATGTCTTAGCTAGGCCTGAGGTCAGCCTTTGGTAGACCTTAGCTAGACCTTAGCTATCCCCTGGTAGACCTTAGCTATGCCTTATATGTTTAGTTGGGCCTTAGCTAGGCCTGAGGTAGGCCTTAGCTAGGACTTTGTAGGCCTTAGCTATGCATTCGCAGGCCTTAGCTAGGCCTACATTCGGCCTTGTCTAAACAGTAGCTAGGCCTAAGGTAGGCTTTGGTAGGCCATAGCTAGGCCTAAGGTATGCCTTAGCTAGACATTGCTAAGGCGTAGCTTTGTCTTACTATGCCTTAGCCAGTCCAAGGTATGCCTTAGATAGGCCTTGGTAGGTTTTAGGTAGGCCCTGGCCTACCAAGACCAACCAAGCATATGCCCAACTATGGCCAATCCAAGGCCTAACATAGGCCTACCAACGGGCTACCAAGGCTTTGCAACTGCCTACATAAGGCTTAGCTGTGGCACACCATAGGTATGTCTAAGGTCCACCAAGGCATACCTTAGGCCTGCCAAAGCATGTCTAAGGTCTAGTTCTGGCCTACCCAAGGCCTGCCCAGTCATAGATAACGCCTACCAATGCACAGCTGAAAACGCAGCAGTCATGCCAACCTGCATAGAGGGTTCAGTGCCAGAAGTTCTTGCATGCATGTGGCACACCATAACTGTGAGGGCAATTGCAATTTGGTGCGATCACACAGTTGCATCGCTAATCATGGCGAACTGCTGGGAATTTTACTCTTTGAACATAGCTTCTTGCTTACTTGGTTGTCTAGCCATCTTGGCCTAAGGGTACAGCTCTTAGTGTATTTTTTAATATTTCCATGGTGAGTGCAGTAACATCTTCTGGTTGCTTGTTCAAATTCCCCACTACTCTAGATGGAGACGTGTTTGCCCAGTTCTGTGTTAATCTGAATTTGTAAATCTTAAAGGAGCGTCGCAGAGGTCTCTGAGGTTGTTCGAATAGAGATGACGTATCCGTATTACAATGCCTGTTGAGGTATTTGTAGGTTTTTGTGAGGTCTATCCATTTTTTCCATGTGCTAGTGTAGTAGATGATGTCTACTTTATATAGTTTAAAATATAGATTCTCACTTTCTCTAAAGGTTTAACATCTTTACAGGTACATAGTCAGGCAAATTGTTGCTGACATTTCTGCACGCTGCGGCATGGGGAACATAGCTTTCCAGTCCTTCTAGAAGCTATGGATTCGTAGATCAAAGATGCCCTTGATAAAGAGGCTACATTTATACAATGCAACCTGCGTATCCTTGATGTTGTATAACTGCAACAGCTGGCCAGCTCCAAAGCCAGCTCTAGACAAACTCGATGCCTGCCACTGCAAACATCTACACACCATCACTGGACACCGATGGCCAGACAGCATAATTTCCAACGATGCACTATACAAGATGTGTAATACGTTCACGCTGTCTGTAAAAGTCGCCCAGCAAAGATGGTCCATGTTTGGCCATGTGCTAAGGATGCCAGAAGAGATGCCAGCACAGAGCCTTGGAATTCGCCCTACTCGGAGCCAGCAAATACAAAGCCAGAAGAGGACGCCATTGCATAAATCTGCTAAGCGTGCTACGAGGTGACCTCAAGAAAGCAGGACTCGGTACACTCAAGTCAAGAATGGACCTGAGGAAGCTAAGGATATCGGCTGAGGACAAGACACAGTGGGCAAAAGCGAAGAAGGACTGATTGCAGCTGTAAGATGTTTCTACTACTACAGCCGCAGAATACAGTAATCATACACACAGTCAGGCGAATACACTATCTCAGATTGGTCTTTAAGCTATATAACTCGGTTCACCATTTAAATACAAGACCATCTGAGCATTTAACAACCAGTGAAACGATGTATTATCACCGTTCCAGCGATCGTCAAATACTGCATTTCAGCTTTGTCAATCGATGATTTAGCCATTCTGTATCTATATCGGTAACTCCAGCCTCGAAGGGCTAACCTCTACTCCAGCAGGGTAAGTAGTGACGAATAAAGTCTGTATTTCAATGTCTATTTTAAATATATACGAATATTAAGCTGTTGAATGTGGGTGCTTCTATTTCATGACGTATGACTGTGTAGATATCAGCTAGATATAGCACTCTTGTGTCCATTAACAGTGGACATGTTACTAGGAAATGAGATCTGTCTTCTTTTGACAGCTTGCATAACTGGCATATGTCTGATACTGCATGCTGGTTGTAGCAGCCACGATTAGTTTGAAGGATGTATGTATCAATAGTCGTGCCTTGATTGTTGCTCTTTTGACATCTCTGATTGTATTCTCCGCAGAGTTCCAACAGTGGTGTACTTGGTTTACTGTACACACTTTGACATTAAGGTATTTGAGAGTAGGTTTGGCAATAGCATCCTTTTGCCAGGCTGCGTGTATATTTTCATTGATATGCGAGTAAATAGTTGCCTTCCAGTGATCTTTATCAGGCATACAGTGGATCAGCTGGTACATGCTAGGAAGGTAGTATTTGGCTAGCAAGTGTTGACATTGTATGAACCAGCTATTACTTGTGGTGCTCTTTGCAGCTAATTGTCTCGCAGCTGTCTGATATTCTAGAGAGTATAAATTAACCACGCTTATGTAAATAACAAACTATATTATTGCAAGTTTATAGTAATCTGTCATTACAGGCCAGCATAGCCTTCTCACAGGAAATAGAATGTGATTGATTGATTGATTGATTGATTGATGACCATTTTGCTCGTCTTACCGAAAAACGGAAGAGGGAAATCCAACGCGCATCACGTGACGTTAATATCGGCCATTGTATTTCCGCATTTACTTTCACTTTCGGTTTAGCTTTTGTTAACGACTGATAGCCTGCTGCAAAATTATGTAATCGACTGTATTTAACAGTCACAACTAGAAAATCCTCAAAAACATTTCAATAATTTTCTGTTCCTAGAAATAACAATTGATTCGTGAATTGGTCCACATACTTATCGCACAGGTAATCTGATGTCATGGAACCTGATAACTCTTGACATATTGAAATTCCGCACACGTGATTCCTACTTTAAACCACAGCCATTTGAAGTTTACCCTCTTTTTTCATAGTATTAGCATATTTCATATTACTACTATATATATATAATATAGTAGTAATATGAAATATGCTAATAGTATGAAATAGGAGGGTAAACTTTAAATGCGTGTGTTTAAACAAACGTTTAGCGATTTCTTTTGTTCCTGGGATTTAAGAAAATAATGAAGAGACAACTAAAAAGAGGCTGTCAGAATAGATTTAACTTTGTTAGCGTTGTAGCATTGAGGGCAGCAGCTGTCGTGATATGTGTATTGATAAGAACTGTGTAAATCAAGAGGCAATCCTCCAGCAGCGAAGCATCTGAAGACACTTATCCAGAGACTAATTGATCTATGCGTAAGTGTGCCAGATACATGTGGATGTTTCAGATTGATAGCTCAAACCAATAAAAACTAGATTGAGCGGTTCACAGTTTTGAACTTTAATTCACACCCCACCACGCCCACAACACGCCCGGGTGGGGTGGGGTGTGGAGCCAAATGTAAATGTCCTTTTGCACTCCACAATCGTATGGGTAACTCATATATCAAATTTGGTTGAATTTCGTCCAACAGTGTCAGAGGAGTTGCATTACAACCATTTTCATAACCCTTTGACCCCCATTACCACCACTTGTGGATGGGGCCAAATCTAAATGTGCTCACTCACTCCACATTGATATGGGTAACTCACATACTAAATCTGGTTGAATTCCGTTCAATGGTTTCGGAAGAGTTGCATTACAATCAATTTTGCGACGTTTTGACCCACACACCCACCCACCCCTGGGACAGGGCTAAATACAAATGGGCTCATGTACTCCAGATTGATATGGGTATTTGCACATACCAAATTTGGTTGAATTCTGTCGCACAGTTTCGGATGAGATGCATTACAATGAATTTCTGCAGGTTAAAATTTGACCTTTGACTCAGCCCCTGCGGGCGGAGACAAATGTAAATGGCCGCTTGCACTCCGCAATCATATTGGTAAGTCACATATCAAATTTGGTTGAGTTCCGTGTAACCGTTTCAGAGGTGTTGCGTTACAAGTGATTTGACCTTTGGACACCTGCCCTGCCACCGGGGTAGGGCGAGGTGGGGTGGGCATGGAGCCAAACCTAAATATCGTCTTGCAAAGCGGAATCACATGGGTAACCCACATCACAAATTTGGTTGAATTCCAACCAACGTTTAGTGAGAAGATAGCATGACGGACAGAAGGATGGATAGAAGAATGGAGGCGATTACAATATCCCGTTTTTTTAAAACGTGGGGATAATAACTACGCCATTCCCCGAAGCATTTATTTTGAAATTACAATGCAAAATATTCCCAGTGCCTGCATCGCCCACCTGGAACATAGATGCATTTGAACTAGAAAGGCCCTCGCCTATAAGTAGAACTCGGTTTTGGCCAGATTTGCTACAAGAACAAGGTGTCCTGCCAAATTTGGTTAGAATCGGTTCAGCGGTGCTAAAGGAAACATGGTAAATTTCCCATTGCTTTACTCTGGGAGTTTTTGGTGGTGGAAATATCCAAGATGGCCACAGAACATTTTATCCAAGTTTCGAAAGTGGAAATTTTGAAATCGCCATACTCCCAAAAAACTAAACAAGACATCAGTGTTACACTGTGGCTGATGGGATATTGGTGAAAATCTTAGGTAATCATGTCTCCCAGTTTAGTCTCAATAGGGTGAACCCAACCAAACAATTAGCCGTAATAAACAGTTTTATACCAAGGTCACAGTAACCTTTAACTTCAATATTCGTGTGCTCCATCCTCATCATATACAGAAGCATGTGGCCAAGTTTAATTGCTGAAACATTGGTGAGATATAAAGTTAACCAAGATTGTACACCGACAAACAGACAGACTAATAGAGCCCATTGATATATTGTCGAAAATTATAATGTTCGCCAATAATAAAACCAATTGTGGCTTCAAAATCCATCATATATGTCAATATGGCCGCCAACATGCAGAATTCTGATGGGTTTTTTATCATACTAACCTTCCTTGGACAAACTTGAATGACCATTATTTCCTAATTATACTTCCAAAATTTCATCCTGATCCATTCCAGTATTCGGGAGAAATTATTTCCAGGAAAATTAGGTCATTCATGATGGCTGCTGAAAGATGTGACCAAATTCATGAGTTTCAATCGCCCAAGTGGTTTTAGAGATTTTAATGACGTTTCTAAGAATCGACCAAACTCCAAGATGGGCACCGGCTACATTGGTCAATCTGCTTACTTTGAACAAACTTGGATCCCGATGGCCCCAGGATTCTTTCTACCAAATTCGGTTAAATTCGGTCAGGTGGTTCTCGAGAACTTTTATATTTCTCATTGATTTAGTATAGATTTTCGTGGGGTGGGTGTGGGGTGGTGCAAGATGGCTGGCAAACAGTTAAATTCCAATATCATGAATATGGCGACCAATATGCTGAAATCTGCTTGGTTAATGGTGGCCATGTTTTAATGCACTGACTTAGCTTTGAACAAACTAAGTGCCCTTAATCCCTAATCATACTTCCCAAATTTTAGCCCGATCCTCTCAGCGATTCGGGAGGTTATTTTCACGAAATTTAGGTCAACCAAGATGGCCACGAAGCATTTGGCTCATCAAGCTTTCTCTAACACACTTTGTTCAGCTAGTACCCTACATGTTCCTTTTTGAATTTCGAATCAATCGCCCAAGTGGCTTCGGGGAGGCGATTTTTATCCCTTTAATTACCAAATTTGGTCAAGAAACGACGAATATTTGCTTATTGAATATCCATTTGCAGGCCAAGATAAGACTATTTTTGGAAATTTACCACTGGAATGACTGCCTTGGTTATCGATCCAGTCATTCCAGTGATACATTTTCAAAAACAGTCTTTTCTTGGCCTGTGAATGGACATTCCTCAAGACCATTGCATAGGCCGGCTTTGGCATGAAAGGGTTAAAGACGGTTCTATAAATCGGCCAAATATATATGTCGATGGGCTTCGTTTGAACAA
>CM067371.1:32985072-33005664 GCA_034401795.1 Chaetoderma sp. LZ-2023a | reverse complement strand
ATATCTCTAATTAAGTATGCGATAGTTGTCTTGTCACGTGCTTCATATTTAAGTCGTCTGTAGTTAATGTTTTTAATTTAGTGCACAATGGAAAAAAGAGGACACCAACAATGTGCTAGTATCGCGCAAACTATTGATGCCGTTTGTCGGGCTAAGCTGCTTACCCAAATATTTAATCGTATGGGACTATAGTGGCGTTAGGATGATATTGAACTGATTGACAGTTCACTAACGGCGCACTATTAGTAGAGCTAAGAGTCATCATGTCCCAGTGCCACCATCCATTCAACCTTCAGTTCTCATTCAAGGGGCCATGGATACGGATCATTTCGACCCCAAGGGAAAGTGCCAGTTAGGAATAGAGTGAAGTCACGATACCATTCTCGTCTTGTTTCAAAATCATGATAGTAAAACAGATAATCAAGGCCATCAAATAAGCCCCAGAGCACTGAATAGTGGTAATCCAGAAATATTACAGTATGTCTTAGATTGTCTGACACTGGGAGGAGGACGTGGCGGTGTGTGTGAGTGCGTGCGTGCGTGCGTGCACGAATGCGTGGCGTTGTCACGTGGAACACCCAGAAAGAACGAAGACCTTGTGTTTCCAGCCAATACAGACTTCCTAACTTAGTTTACAGCAAGTGTAGCATGGATCGTTCAGTGTCCAGCCAAAATTGCCCAGCCTGATTTGCTCCAAACTCACCCTTGCAAGCACGGTTCAATAGACCCGCGTGCATAGCCCTGGAGGAATTTATGAGTACAAAAAGACTAAGTACATAAAAGCACACACCACGCATGTGCGTGATAGAGTTTTCCAGGCTTGTGCTGCTGAGGCGTTATGGAGAATGGCTACTTATTATGTATATATTTGCCCGTATTCTCAAATTGCTTACCAATACGAGGCCGATTCCGTTCATCCTTGGATCTATCATAACCAGGATTCGTGGAGAATCACGAATCTTTTTCCAGAACTAATATTAGCACACACAGTACTATTAGACGCCGTAACAAAGGTAAAGGTCATTGTGACGTCATGGCCATGTACTCCCTGCCAGATATGCACTTAGCATGGTAATGCTATCATTGGCTGAAATTGGCCTAAATGGGCTCTGATTGACCATAGAAAGCTATAAAAGTACTCGATCGACTACAGTTCCTCAGTCGGGATGGGCAGGTAGTCCGATGCGGTAGTCATACTACTAAGCTATCTTCAATTATGTACATGCTAGATCGTGACTCGTTGTACGTCCAACATTTGATGACGTGATTTTAAGCTGACACATCATAATGGCGCCGACGAAGTATTAGTAAGGACCTTTGTATAAGGGCCTATAAACCAAAGTAATAGGTTTTTAGACAACTCAAACCGGCTCTCGCACATCGCTCACAAAAACTGATGAATGACTAAACTGCAAACCGGACGCACCGTTTTTGAACTTACCATCCTAAGTTTGACCTATTGGCGGTTTCCAGGACATTTGACAATAGCTCGCCAATACTTGTTCGATCCACACAGAAACATGGTTCCCAGCACACATCTCGTGCTACCCATAGATTAAGAGCTTAGGAATATGTTATATTAAGGCATAGTTCACTGTGAACATTGCATTCAGCGCTGCTTCTGAGCTGCGACGCTGTTCATCTTGTGACGTGCTCTATTAACCATCACTACTAGACACTTCAACTCATATCATACACGTCTTTATCTTCTGTTTTGTATCGGCCACTATACATAATTTTTAGAAACAGAAATCAATCTGCACATCCGCCGATCCTAATTACTCATACAGGAAGTAATTAACTTTTCTGCATATATAAGCTTCTACCCGATCATCTCTTGTCCACGCTATTGACCAAGGCGCCGATAGATAGGACTGATGACTAATAGGTGCTAGGACTAGTAAAGAACTTGTCTGTTAAACTCAACTGCACCAACGCCGAATTTTTTCACTAGGGTCGTTTCTCGCGTCTTTAACTATAGACATGCGAAACGGCATAATTCCCTAAACGTTTTATAAACTCAAATATCTCGTATAGCAATTATCAGTCGTGAGGGATGCCTGCCCCACCGAAAGTGGACTTAAATGTAAAGCCACTTGCATGGCTCCACGACCGTAGCAACAGTCTTAACAGCCTTCAAATTCTCTTGGGCAGTTGTCTCTTCCTATGCCTCTCCAGCCATCTGGCCAAATAATTGTCTTGATAATTCTCTCCGCCGATTTGGTTAGAGCCGATCTTTGAAACTAATGGGGTTTCTCGACAGCTAGAACCAAAGCGGCGACGTCTTACACATTTCCCTAGTACCTTCACTGGTATCAAATAGAGTCTTCTTTAAGCCAAAGTAGGTTTATCACTGCGAACGCATTAATTATAGTAGCACAGCCCTAGTAGTGAACCTTTTGGCATTTTCAACATAACCCTAATGTAACTAAAAGTTAGCTCCCATGGAACGAGTCTAAATGGCTCATTCTCGGCACTTTAGTATGGGGCAGGAGACGTTAAAGCTGATTAACTCTTCGGTGACTGGGAGAGCTATTAGACCGCCATGCCTTTCCAGGTCACCATAGTCAGCTATTCACTTCTTCGGCCCAGCCATAAATAGATATGGTGCTTAATTAATGCTTCTGTCTTGTCTTGTATGCTTGTCCTGTGTTATATCTGATTGTGTCAGACACTTGGTTAGGAGTCGCCCATCGAATTCAGTACCAGTCGCCCTGGCAATCTTATACACGCAGTCGGCCTGGGGTAGTTATTCAATAAGGCAGACCCGAGATGAGGCTCGAGCACATACACCAGGAAGAAGACCTGAGTTAAATATGAAGTAGGAGTAAGCCTTTAGCGGCCTAAAGACCTCTATGTCTGGACATAACACTTAATTGTATAGTTCAACAAGAAGGCCTGGCCCGCCTAAATAAAGCAGCACCTACTAACTTACTGATGGAGATTCGGTCTGGATGACCTCTGTTGAAATCATCTAACTGCGTCTACCAACACGTAATACAGTATGCCTCCCCAAAATAATTCGGACTCACATGAAATTCATCCCCTCTTTTTCATTGTCGGTTTAGGGCAATCAGTAGACTGATCCTCCTCCTCCGCCTGTGGCGTAGAGTTGTTCCTAAGACGGATGCCTGCATGAGGCATTACTCTTGCTGAGGCGACAGCTTCTCATTTTAGAGATGGTTATCATTTGTATTTTGTCGGGGGCCCACACAAGGCAGATAGTGCTCGTAACAAGAAAAATCCTGCCAATGTTTTTTTTATACCTACAAGTTTTTACCCTTTCACCTAGACGGCGTAGGGCCATTCCTCATTAGGGCAACTTAAACGTTCCCTTAAATATATATATATATATATATATATATATATATATATATATATATATATATATATATATATATATATATATATATATATATATATATAAACGAACATGTTAGGGCATTTTTCTTAAAACTAATCAGCCCTCGACTCACTGTGCTCCAAAATCTTATTTTAAAAGGTATTGACAAATTAACTGATTATGCAAAGACATACAGGATACACGAATACCTGGGACGAGAGGGTGTTGGTCACTTTTGGCGGGAATGCTCGCCCGGCCCCACTGGAACATGATTGTTCCACTGGTCATAGAGGCTGCTCTCTGTATCCCCCAGTAGCACACACTCTTCCTCCCACATCCCCGAGTCCGGCTAACCAGCAACAACGTCACGTCGGTACGTACCATGGATACGGGTCAGACGACAAAGACGCCGAGGTGGGATGGCATGGAGCCACCAGAGCTACAAGTGGGGCGCTCAATGTGGAGGCCTGAAATATATACCAACCACCCGATCATGACCCAGAGCTATTCCGGCTACTGTTCCACTCTCATAAGTACGTCAATATTCCCTGTGGGAATACCCTGGCGAGGGAATGGCCCGTATCTCAACACCTAACATGTACCATTATCGTCATGTGTATAGTCCCGTCGGTGAATTCACCTTTTTAAACGGTTTGCAGGCGGACATATGCTACATGATGATATCTGAATACTCATGACACTCCGACCCCGGATTATGAGTTTCGTCACCTAGTCCACCTAGGGGACACCATCCCTGACGTTATGCACACCGCCCACAACACGACTCTCCTTGCAGAAGACGGCAAAGGCCGCAGGAGATCTATAATGACCGCTCGCTGACACCATCTCGCTACACGTCCTAACCAGTGTCAAGGCGTCAGTCAGAGTCGCTGAACCCTCAACACGAACGGCCAGGATGCACCACCACCACCACCACAACACACGCTACACGTAGCTATGCGCCCGCATTCCCACCACACAGACCACCTCCATTTAGGGAGCGTCCTACACAAAGGGCGACAGATCCTCCATGCCCAATGAGCCAGCAGATTTGGGATACAGAGGAGCCATTATGTCGGCCTCTACACAAAAGGTTAAACTCGGAATTGCAGACAAAAGTTCAGGACTTGGCTTATGCATGGGATCGTATAGAGAGGGCACACGCATCAGCAATGGAGATGCACTGGTGGCATTTCTAATTTCCAATGGTATATTTGCCACAAATACAGCTTTCAAACACCCATTCCACCCCCAGACAACATGGACTGGACACATCGCTGATCACAAAGACCCAAAAGGTTCTAAAGCTACAACATCTGTCTTCAACTAAATAGACTGCATACTATGCATGACAGAGACAAGATCCCTACTTCGAAATACTCATTCCTATGGAGGCACATACCTAAATTCCGACCATAAACCAGTCATTGCGCGTCTTCAGATGACCGATCTCTACATAAAATATAAACGCCCTACCAGGCAAAAGGGTAGAGTCACCTACAACGTAACCAAGTGCATCAACGACAATGATACTCAAATGTCATAGAAAAAGGTCATCGGGGAGCAAATAGCTAACATCGAAGTCAGCTCCGATCCAAACGAAGCACTAAGCAAAATACTGAAATCTATGGAGTCATCAGCTACCAGCACCATACACGGTATGTGTTCTTAAAAACAACTAATCTAGGTATACTGGCGACCCGCTAATAGCAAAACTGTCAACAGAGCAGAATGCATTACAGCTGCGCATCTATCAAAGTGGCCAAAGATAGGATCACACCAACCTTTGCCGGGAGCGGAATAACATTCTGCACCACATAAGCGAACATGTACAAGATCTTGCTATTCAACAAGGAGACTCCCTAGCAGATGCAATCTCTGCCATGGATGACTGACACAAAATGCTTTGGGCAGCCAGAGCCCTGAGAGTTACTGACTACACACCACCGCTCACTGTACACAACTCTGAAGAACATGTTATCGGGACTGACCAGGGAAAAGTTGAGGCGATTCAAGAATGGTTCAAGGAACAGTTCACTGACAACAATGATGAGCCATTGCACCTGTTCTCAGGAGAACTCGGGCCGTTACTGACACCGATTAAAACAGCAGAAGTTGAGAAGGCACTTAAAGCCCTGAAAGATGGACGTGCATCTGGACTTGATAGCATGCACAAAGAACTATTCAGATATGCACCTTCCCTCCGACACTGTCAGCCAAGGCACCATTATCGCAATACCAAAGCCTAAGAAGCTACCGGCACCATCCCCACAAGCCAATCGTTGGCCCAATGTTACTCTATATTGCATCCGAGACAAGATCGGTGACTTCACCGGATTATGTCAAAATGTCTTCAAACGTGGATGGAGCTGTGCAGACATTGCATGGGCTCCACGCATGCTGGTGTCGGTAGTCAGGCCCAAGCCCTGGGATTTCCGCAAATTGGGCATTGGCATGTCACCAGCCTTCGACACAATTATGCAATGAAGATGGGCTACGACTAGTGCGACTACTGCTTGCAGACACCACGCTGAGAGTATGAGTAAAGTCTGTAGAGTTTGAGATATAAATCGGCTCCCCACTGGGAGGTAGTCTATCTCTGGTGCTTGTCATCTGTTACCTTGCTGTGGCATTAACATCCATGCCAGAAAGTTCCACAAGACCAAACCACCCAGTGTCAATACTGGGTATGCCACTAAAGATTGAATATGCCGACGATGTGGACTTCATAGACGAGGAAAAGAAACCCCTTGACGAACTTCTCCCAATATCTGCAAGCACACGAAAAATTGATAATCTCTATGTGAACAATCCAAAACAGAGTTCACCCACATATACCTATCTACAAAGCATGAAACTAAAGAAGATGACGATTCACTTCATGGTGGCGAACCATGGCGGAAACGTAAAATCCTCACTGCTTTGCAATACTGCTGACATTGCTACATGCTGTGTCATGGGAACATAGCTTTCCTGTCATTCTAGAAACTACGGATTCGTAGGTCAAAGATGCCCTTGATAAAAAGGCTTTGTTTATACAATGCAATCTGCGTATCCTTGATGCTGTATAACTGTAACAGCTGGGCAGCTCCAAAGGCAGCTCTAGACAAACTCGATGCCTACCACCGCAAGCACTGACGCGCCATCACTGTACACCGATGGCCAGACAGCATAATTTCCAATGATGCACTATAGAAGATGTGTAATACACCGCCGCTGTCTGTAAAAGTCGCCCAGCAAAGATGGTCCATGCTTGGCCAGGTGCTAAATATGCCAGAAGAGACACCATCATAGACAGCCTTGGATTTTTCCCTACTCAGAGCCAGAAAATGCAAAGACAAGAGAGGGAGGACGTCATTGCATAAACCTGCTAAGCATGCTACGAGGTGACCTCAAGAAAGCAGGACAATCTGTACAATCAAGTCAAGAATGGACCTGAGGAAGCTAAGGATTACAGCTGAGGACAAGACACAATGGGCAAATGCGAAGAAGGACTGATTGCAGCTGGAGCATGTTTCTACCACTACAGCTGCAGCATACAGTAATCATGCATACCAATAAGGGGGTCTAAACTACCGGAGCATGCACGTGGTTCAGTAATCCAGGAACGTCGCCACACCACTACATGCCCACATTACAATTATCCACACGACTATACACCACCACCAACATCGGCATTCAGACCGATCTGTGCATCTGTACCACCCGGTTTCGCACCTGTAGTAACTTAGCTACATATAAACGGTTACTCACCCAACAGAGGTCTTGAATCGGCCCGTGGAACCGGCGGCAGATGCGCGTTATTTTGATTCCAAGGTACGATTGCCAGGCATCCGTAGAAATGGCAGGAATCAGCTAGCCCAGCAGCCACGAAACGCGAACTCTGGGATTACGGGATACCGCCAGCACCACACTCTCCCCCGTTTTAAAAAACATGAACTGCCAGTTTAGACATGGACAAATTAATTGAAAATTTATAATCTGTGTGTCCATTGTCTAACTAAAACTTTTGCTAAAAAAAATCTATAGTTAAACAAAACTTCATGTGTAAAATGACCAGAGCTGGCGTAACTGTAACTTGTAACTGACTAACTTATAATTGAAGAATTGTTTTTAAAATTATAAATACAATTGTATGGCCATTGACGCTCAACTGCTAACTTTGAAAGAATTAGAATTGACAAGAATTAATGGTTATCTAAGTTAATGTTTTAATTTATGTGTCCAAAGAGAAAAACAATTTTGGCCATTGTAGATGTCAATCTATTCAGATGGAACAAGACGCTAAAACAGATGGATAGACTGATGGCCACCGGACGAGAAGTCATCATTATAGATTTTAAAACAGCAGAGCATCCCTAACTAAAATTAAGGACAGTTGTTTTCCCACCACGGCAGAAAAATCGTCGGAATTGCCAAATTGATAAATGGAAGTAATAGCAATAATCTCACATGAATTTAATGAAGTGTTATCTGAGATTAAAATATAATGTGAGATTCAACAAAAACTTCTGAATGTTGGTTAAAGTTTTAATTTAGTGATCATCTCTAACTTTAACATATATGCTATAAGACATATATCTCTTATATAACAGAACGATCAGAATTGACAAATTTAGGAAATCCGGAAAACCACTATCCCTATCACAATAAGATATCTGAATGAAGCTAAAATGGAACGGATAATACAGCAGAAGAAAGAAACATGAATTTGCGCTATGACTAACGCATCAATTACTTCGCGCGTTATGAAATGGTAAGGGCAAGAAATACATCTGCACGATTTATGCAGTCTTTGCTAAATGCATATTATAAATATGCTGTCATATGCAGGATTTCTGCATTATAGAGTACTGCACATTACAAATATGCATGAGATATGCATTATAGAGTAATAATGCATCATTGCATCATTTTAACATGTAATTTTTACACGTTTAATAAATGAAATACCTAGATATGGCAGTATACAATATGTTGTCCTAATATAAAATATCTTAACTGACCTATGTAGAATTAATATATCAGGGCTATCCTATACAATATCTGAGCTGGCCTAATAAAACTATATATGTATTTGAGCTACCATATAAAATATCTGAGCTGACAAATGTAGAACTGACATAGTGTAGCTAACCTAAACTGAATTTCACTATACATAGATGAGTTTGCATCATAACTTATGATGCATATACTTATACAAAGCGTGTACATGGATTTAATCCATATACACATAAACAGAGAACATTATTATGACCACACGTCATGACAGACAATAAATACAGTTAACAATACAATGCATATGATTAATGCATAACAATTTACACATCATTTAACAACGCATATTTTTAATGCGTGATCAAGAAATGCGTAAATATAACCACGCATTACTATGCACTATTATTCATGCATCATTTGAAAACGTGTAATTATAATAACACGTTCTGTGAGTCATACAGCGATGGACCCCTGTTGGCTTTTGGTATCTCAAGGAGTATTATTGCTGGAAAAAGCCACTATGTGCTTATGTGTCCAACTAATTTAGTTTCCCAAAAACTTACAAAGAATAGTACATCACGATTTTGCTGTTGCTGAAACTAAAGCTAAGATGGAAATGGAACATAAGCCAATGATTATTACTGTTTTCCGGACAAGTTGAATGTCTTCAGTGCCATGCAGAATATTAAAATTTGAAATTATACTTTCATATCATCTTGATTACAGTAATTCTTTAATGTTGAATTACTGTTACCGTTGTACATTATCACACTACTATTGCAGTACTGTACTATGACTGAAAAGCTAACTGCAGTCCGTAACAGTACCAATACCAAATGAATCCGAAATAAGACGAAACCAGAGGAACATATATGCAGGTGGACATGTAGGGTCCATGAGACTTACATAGTCTAACTCAGGATTGCTTAAGGATCATTCTAATACATTTCATAATCTAGGAACCTGTTGGGAAGACGGCACGGCCTTCTTCCTGTTCGACTCTGAATGGTGTGAGTTTGGAGTTGGTCATCTCTGGGAGATGTGTGATGTGTTTCCCCTCGGACCTGACACCTCATGCGCCTAGGGGAAAAAGTGTGATGTGGTTCCCCTCGGACCTGACACTTCATGCGCCTAGGGGAAGTGTAATGCATTTCTCCTCGGACCTGACACCTCGTGCACCTAGGAGAGTGATGCTGTGTTTGTGGGATGGGTAAAACAGTGTCGATATCCAGGTCATCTGTCAAAACAGCATCTAGATCATCATGCAGAGTTGATGAGGATGGATCAATACCATATTGAATGGTTTCATCCAAATACTCTCCAAAAATGGATACATAAGTCATCATCATCGCCATGATCTTCAGAGCTAATAGCACGTCTCATTCGCAATACCCAGAGAGGTAAATCACGATCTTCGCACAGCTTTAATCTATCATAGTGAACAGCCAGTTCTCGGCGTTGGTTTTTGATACCAAACAATGCTTCTGATATCTTTTTATAAACAATAAATGGACCAGTCCAAGGAGGTTGTAGTTTACTGGACTGCCCTATCTTAGTTGCAGTATTGGCAATATAAACTACATCACTAACATGATAGGCATGCTCATGTAAACGGAGATCATACTCTCTTTTCTGGTGCTTCTGAGCCATTTTAAGGCTATCCCGTGCTATCTCATGAGTTTCGTGCAACGTTTGCTGTAACTGTTGGACGAAGTCACTGGCATCTGAAGGAGCATCCTCTGTAGTCGCAGACACAGGGCATTTGCACATTATGTCAATAGGCTGTAGCACCTCTCGACCAAGCATCATCATGTTGGGAGTATAACCCGTCTGTCGGCTTACAGTAGATCGTATAACTCCAGTGATGAAAGGAATACACTTGTGCCAATCTTTCTGTCTGTCATGCTCTTGCAGGTAACACCGTATACACTGCAAGACCGTACAGTGTATATGTTCAATCTGTCCATTCGAACATGGTCTATAAGCTGTGGTGCGTGTTTTTGAAATCTCCAGTAAATGGCACAGTTCCTTAAATAAATTGCTCTCAAAGTTATGACCCTGGTCGGTGTGTAAGACATATGAACAGCCAAATGTGGTGACAAAACACTCCACATACGTTTTGGCTACCAGTTCGTCACCTTGTTCACGGAGCGCATAGCACTCAACCCATTTAGTGAACTGATCTATGATCATCAACACATATCTATTTCCCAGTGCAGATGTGATAAAGGGGCCCGAAATGTCCATATGTACCCATTCCAAAGGGAAAACCTGCATGGAACTCGCCCAGAGCAGCTCTAGGTCAGATGCAAGCTTTTTTGCTACAGCTACAACTCCGACAGGATTTCACATATGCCACCACATCATGAGAGTATCCATGCCAGATATATTTAGCCTTCATTCTCTCTAATGTCTTCTGCTCACCCATGTGGCTGGCAAGCTTGGAATCATAACAATTTTCCAAAACCGGGTTCTGGAGGGACTTTGGGACTACCAGTAGATTCTGTGTGGTATTTGATTCTGCTCAGAGATAGTGCAAAATGCTATCGCCAAAAATCAATTGATCATGACGAGCCCACCAAAACTTGACAGCTGGACTAGCTAAATATAGCTCCACGTCAGAAGGTGTGTGTGACTGCTCAATCCATGATACAACTGTCTTCAGATCAGGATCCTCCAACTGACGCTCCCTTAGATCTTCCAAAGAGAATGCATCTAACCAGTTTGACCTTCCGATAGCCTGGTCTGTTTGGGTGTCTGTCTGGATAGTCGCTGTCTGTGTCGCTGTCTGCTAGGTCATTATTACTCAATTAAAGGGCCCTTGTGGTTTGAAAAGCCAAGGGGATTACATCATCAACATCTTGTTCAAATTGAGATCATTGCTGCTGAAGCTTGGTACAATATTTGCACCCACCACATGGTAATGATCTAAGATATTGGCCATCTTTATAATGGTGGCAAGGTGACAAATCACTTGGAACTCATGATAGACCATGAGCATTAGAGTGCTGTTTACCGGGCCTGTACTGCATCGTCCTATTATATTGGGTCAGCTCTTCTAGCCATCTAGCTAGTTGTCCTTCGATGTGCTTGAAACTGAGCAGCCAAGTGAGACTGTGATGGTCAGTCCGCACACTAAATGACCATCCTAGCAAGTACATACGGTACTGTCTAGTAAATGCTACCATGGCTAGCAACTCTTTGCATGTAACACAATATTTACGCTGAGCCGGTGTCACCATTTGGCTTGCAAAACCAATAAGCACCTCTTTCCCATTTTGAATTTGGGATAGCTGTGCACCAATAGCAGCCTCTGAAGCATCAGTATCCAGTATGAAGGTACCAACCGTTGTTGGATAACCTAACACTGCCGGGTTGGCCATGGCACCCTGAAGTGTTTCAAAAGCTACCTGATGTTCTAGAGTCCATTCACACTCTACTTTGGAACTGGTAAGTGCAGAGAGAGGAGCAGAAATACCAGCAAAACCCTGTATGTGCTCTCGGTGGTAATTCATGAACCCTGGGAAAGATTCCAGCTCTCCTGGTCTTAGGAACAGGCCAATTAGCGATGCTTTCCATACTGTTTGGCTTAACAGTGATTCCCTTATCACTCACCAACTTACCTAAGAAACAGAGTTCTGTATGGAACAAATTACACTTCTTAGGTTTTAATTTAAGGTTGTGCGACAGGAATCGGGAAAGAACAGCTTTCAAGTTGGTCATATGACTGTCAAAGTCAGTTCCTGTCACTATCACGTCCTCTATATATGCAAGACACGCACACCAGTTAAGACCTTACAACACCAGCTGAACAACCCTCTGAAAGGTAGCTGGGCTGTTGCACGTACCAAATGGCACCCGAACAAATTCAAAGAGCCCATATCTTGTGATAAATGCGAGCTTGTGGCGGTCCTCTGGGTCAACCCTGAGCTGCCAATATCCAGCTGCCATATCACGTGTGCTGATGAATTTAGCACCACCAAGTGCATCCAGACATGTCTCAATCTTTGGTAGGGGTTAAAGGTCTTTGGGAGTTAGAATGTTCAGAGCTCGAAAATCGATGCATTACCGCATGGTACAGTCTTTCTTCTGAACTAATACCGGGGCTGGTGACCACTCAGATTTTAACGGAACTATGATACCTTTCTCTAACATTTCTGTAAGGTGTTTCTCTTCCTCATTGTCAACGCCAAGAGGCGTTCATCTAAGTTTAGAACGAATAGGTTGTGCATTACCTGTGTCAACCTTATGTCTTATCCCCTTGAACAAACCTAAGTCAAGATCATCTTTTGCAAATGCAATCTGATATTCGATTAACATGGATTTAACTGGCAAAGACGGTGTCTCCGATAATCCCAATGTCGACCTCTCATACAGATCCTGTAAGAACACAGGGATGTCCACCTCAGTGGCTGTAGAAGTCTGTAAACCATCCTGGTTTATGGGGTTACCAGCAAGTTGAACTTCTGTTCCAGGGTCTAAAACCTCTTCAATTTCTGTGACAATACCAAGGTTGTGGTCTTGTTCCACAGTAATATATTGGGCCGACAGTTTCTTAACAAAATAGGAATGTGCGAATCTTTGGAAGTGGCCACTGCATGAGGTGTTACAAGACCCTCCAGTTCAGATGAGGGCTGGAGCACAAATTCATTCTGTACCTCCCAATCCAGAGATGCCTGTGGTCTTCACAGCCTCAAAAGGACCAACGACCACTTTCTGCTTCAATGTTACCCGAGCAACTTGGGCTTCCTTCCCATGAGCTCTCAACATTGATGCTTGAACCGGTTCTCCATTAATTGTCAGACACAGTCTAGTCAGATCAATGGTGGCCTTGTGTGCCTTCAAGAAATCCAGGCCTACTATAATCGAATCATTAATATTGGCAAGAAGGACTGGCCAGTTGAACATCATAGAGCCTAATGCAATTGTGACTGGCTCAACACTTTTCGCAGGGATAATATTGTCTCTACCTGCACCTTTCAATGAAATAGACTCCAACTTCTTTAAAGGGTAAGGTAATTTATTTGCAAACAAATTGGCAATTACTGTCACTTGTGCCGCAGTGTCCACTACTGCATTAACGGAAACCCCATTTACCATAAGGGGAATGACTAACGGCATTGGGTCATGGTTAAACTCATACATGCGAACATCATATGATCACACAGGCGAAGATCTCGGTGAAGCAGAAGGTGATGGTGACTGTGTACGCCTTGGCTCCAGACACTCACGGGGAAAATGGATATTTTTAAATTGCAGTTAAGCACTTTCCCGATCTGAGATGAGGAGAAGGGGAATGGGATGGAATAACCTTCCCTCTTGGAGGAGAACGACATGACATCCTAGTGTTATGGTGAGAAACTGATCTGACTCCCTCTTGGTTCCTTAGGGGTATATACCCCCTAGGAGCCAGGTTATCAACTAGGGTCTGTTCACTCCTTTGTCGATTAGTAGAGTTAAGGAGTGCCTTATACTTGATACCTTGAGCTAGCAGTTCCATGTTCAGTCTACATACTTGCTCTTCTAGGGATTCTTCCCTTGGGTGCGAGTCGACCCCTCCAACAGCACCTTCATCATTGATGTCAAATACGACGTCCCCAGCATGGAGCAATCGTTCAAGGACAGTAGCTGTGGCAGGAAGATCAATATCTGCCTTATTGTCGGCCATAGATATGAAACCACCTCTGGACTCCCGGAAACTCACTATGCCAGCAGCTCGAATTTTACCAATATTATGGAATGCACTAAGTTCCTCCACGGTTGCAGTGTTAATACACACAGGTTTCGGCATTATGGCTCACCTGTTGATTTATACCAGGGAAGCGAAATTAATATTCACTAAAAAAGTGATATCACTTACTGAAATAAGTTGTGAGCGTATGCTTACTGAAAAAAATGTAACTCAGTGAGTGGTGATGGTGGTGCAACTCCGGAGAATGTCTAAATGAATCTTCTGAAGCCAGACCAGATTCAGTAGCATACCTGCATGCAAAGCATCCTTCAGAAACTCGAAAGTATAATGATAACGGATGCGTTAACGTGCGATAAATTTTTTACGGAGTATTAACTCTACACTGCATTTGATGGTGTGTACAGCAATATCTGCATTGATTTTCTCAAGTATATCATTGGGAAGAGAGAGTTGGTCATGCAGTTGCAGCTCTTGGTCTTTGAAGGAACAGGGATTCAAATGGTGCAGTTGCTCATTATACAGGACCAGAGAATATGCCGGGATATCGATAAAATTCACCGTTTGGCCATAACGCCTTACTATGTCTATCGCACGGTGATAGTGTTGGCAAATGCGGTCTACTGTGAGTTCATCATCGGCCATCCTTAAATAGACAAAACCATCACCTCGTTTCTCGGTAAGGTTGCAGGTTCCGGCCCAGATATAGAAAACGATACAGTGAAATTTCTGAACGGTGTTGGCTATTCTCGACTGCAAAATATTAACCAGGTCTTGTGTAGTATGACTGCTTTTACACCAATACTCAACAAACCCAGTTTGATCAGCCCTTGTCAAAATGAAACCTTTACTTGTACCCAACAAAATTGCCTTGTGGGTAAAGGATTGATCCACAGAAAACTGTGTGCGAGCCAAAAACGCCTCAGATTTAACTTGAAAAGAAGGAATAAGCTGAGTAGTATTTTAACGGAGTAGCTAGCAATGTGATAATGAACTTTTTGAATTAATAATAACAAGAAAAAGCAAATAATGTTCAGCGTAATTAGTAAACCTAATATTACAATTGAAACATATTTGTTGATTAGAAGGAACCTTACCCTCTAATGTTCAAAAAGTTAATAATAATACTAATAATAATAGTAATAATAATAATAATAATAATAATAATAACAACAACAGTGATTTATATTACTTCTTTATTTCAAATAATTCTGAAATAAACAACGAAATTGTAGTGTAATTAAAGTATAAAGAAATATAAAAAATCCGATGGTTAAACTACAGCTCAGAATCGCGGTTTCCTACATATGACACTGAAGACAACTAACAATAACAATCCAGAAACTATAGGGTTGTTATTCCACGGAATACTGACATAGATGATAGAAACTTAGCACGAAAATATACCTTGATTCAATAGAGCTCAAATAAATAACATTGAATCTTGAATCTATGACGTATGTATGTAAGGTATATTAATCTATATACCCAACATTTGCATGCTATAATACAAATAAATAATATATATTTTACTATAACTCACCTATCATCCGTGATTATTAAATAATAAAATTAAAATAACTATAAAATAATCAAAATGGCGGCCAGAGTCTGTCAGATTGACGTTCGGTCAGGACTAAAGTAGTCCTTATATTGCCGAGAATTCCATCTTTTTAACAGCAAAATCGTGAGTAGAATTTAGAAATAACTAACAATAATTTTTAATTTAGGACCCAAAGTACTCCTGACACCATTTGTAGTAACTTAGCTACATATAAAAGGTTACTCACCCAACAGGGATCTTGAATCGGCCCGTGGAACTGGCGCCAGATGCGCATTATTTGGATTCCAAGGTACGACTGCTGGGCATCTGTAGAAATGGCGGGAATCAGCTAGCCCGGCAGCCGTGAAACGTGAACTCCTGGATTGCAGGATACTGCCAGCACCACACACCCAACCTTCATACCCATGGCAGCAGCTGAGTTATTCTTCCCCCTGAATTCAGTGCGGAAGGTGACTGGGACAACTATCGTTGCCAGTTCGAGATAATTTCTCGAACAAATGGGTGTGATGACCACGAGATGGGGGACTACTTCGCTGCCAAACTATCTGGCAAGGCTGGCGGATTTAGGATCGATCACACCCACCTACATCACACTGAAAAGTGCTTTGTTGGAGCGTTGCAGCGACACAAGCCTTGGGGAAACAGGCCGTCTCCAGCTCAAGAATCTGTGCCATTGCCCTATAGAAATGCTCCCTGGCTAGCCAGTTTGTCAACTGGTCCGACGTCTCCCACTCCACAAGAAGTACACCAACAGGTAAACGATATGTTGAAAACAGGCATTATTGAACGTTCTGCATCTCCCTGCGCCAGTAAAAAGACTGGATCACTGCATTTTTGTATTGACTACATACACTTAAATGACCTTGGCGTTAAGGATGCTTATCCTCTGCCTCGAACTGACCAAGCACTAGATTCGTTGGCAGGTGCTAATTGGTTTTGTACTCTTGACCTGGCGAGTGGCTACTGGTAGGTGGCAATGGAAGGTGCCGATCGTAAAAAGACATGCTGAAACAGCCTGTTTCAATTTCGCAAAATGCCCTACGGTTTGTGCAATGCCCTGGAACATTTGAGCGCTAAACGGAACAGATGCTCTGTAAGCTCCAGTGGCAAATCTACCTATGCTACCTTGATGACGTAATAGTCTTTGGTTTCACGTTTGAGCATACTTTGGCAAACCTAGCAGAGCTATTGGAGCGCTAATCTGAAGCTCAAACCAAAGAAATGTCATTTGTTTAGATGTCAGGTTGTCACTCTGGAACACATCATGTCCGCCGATGGTGTGCCGACACAGTCCGAGAAGACTCACGCCAAGGCAAAATGGAAAACCCCCAAATCTGTCACTGACACTCGCAGCTCCCTCGGACTCTATCAATATTAACATCATTACATCCACTACCTCCAAAAGACAGCAGCCCATTATTTCAGATTACTGAAAAATATTGACTTTGAGTGGACGAGTGAATGTGAGGAGGCTTTCAAGTTGCTGAAAGGACAATTAACAACTGCTCTGATTCTTCCTCATCGTCAGAGGTAGCTGACATTGCCAGGTCACTGGCCAAAGGCGTGCTAACAGTCCGAAATGGTCCGATCAGAAAGAACTCAGAAAATCTTAAATATGTCTAGACAGTTCCCTGGTGACAAAATACTATCACCACAGTAATTGGCGATCAAAACATCGAAGGGCTACATGCTGGGGTGGGTCGGCTGGTGGGGTGACGGAGAGGGAGTTGGGGTCGGTGGGGAGGCGGGGAAGAAGGGAGGGGAGTGGGTGGGCGGATGGTGGGTGGTGTATGGGGTGGGGTGGGGGTGGGGGTGGGGGGGGGGGTGCGGAGGATAAAACCACCAAAAACTTCTATCATCACATCAAACAAATATGTTGCTTAATAATATTTTTTATTTATACAAGACAATCACAGATGAATCGCAAGCAACCGCTATGTAATGAATACTCTAGTTTCTCTGTGAAACAGATATGCAGGCGACCGTCCGATTTGTGTTTACATTTGTATCATTTGTGAAATTGATAATTTGCATCTTCTTGGATATTCAGTAGTCATATAGATATAAGAATTAATGTGAAAATGAGAGTATGGACCCACTGGAAGCGTTTTATGGGCATGGTTCCATATATTAAAGTTATAGCTCTCTCAGGTATAGCTCCTTTAACTGCCTCAATATTCATAATCTTAATATGTATTGTAGCAGATTGATCTGGCAAATATTGCACCATAAGTAAGTTTCGGAATATGATTTGATTGGTCAGTATTTAGGTGTACCCAATCAACTGCAAGAATAGTTATTGTAATAATTGTGTATGCGCATTTGCCTTTGCTTGCTTAGTTCTATATAAGACACTAAAACCATGCTTAAGTTATCACTCACCAATCAGATGGTCCTATGACCAGTCGCTATTGTAATAAGAGATGTGTTAGTACGAAATTGTTATATCTATTTAATTGTCAGTATTAATAATAATATCGTCAATTATAGAAGTTAATATTTGAAAATTGTGTTGCTTCTTCAAGTTATCAATTTGTTTTACAGGTTTAATAAATCTAATTTCGTTAATTGTTACCAGTAGTCTAGTTAGTCTTTGGTAATCTCTGTGGGGAGAAATGCTACCTTTCTCCAGAATCTGAATCTTCAAGACACCAGGCCAAGTCTTGCCCAGTTGATCTTGACTCCCTCCGACGACTCGGATAAGCCTAAGAAGTATTCAATTTCTTCAACATGGCTGTTAATTAAAGATAAATCAATGAAACCTGAAGCTACAATCATATACATGCATGTAGTGGG
The DNA here is from genome assembly GCA_034401795.1 of Chaetoderma sp. LZ-2023a. Classification (NCBI taxonomy): domain Eukaryota; kingdom Metazoa; phylum Mollusca; class Caudofoveata; order Chaetodermatida; family Chaetodermatidae; genus Chaetoderma; species Chaetoderma sp. LZ-2023a. The sequence goes on along the minus strand of CM067371.1, from coordinate 32,987,274 downwards.
TGGTGTGTATAAACCACACCCACCACCAATGCGAATATATGGACTAGACCCAGAACGGTTTCATCTGGGGTTGGCAGTATTATTAACTATAGTTAGTTGTGGTCAGGTAACAGGAAGGACAACCCAACCTGGAACCAGTAATCCGCCTCCCTTGGATACGCTACGGCCGCCCTGCATGCAAGATGACAAGACTGTCTACGACACGATTTGCTCCCTCTGTGCATGCACTGGGCCACTGGGTGTACCCCAGTAATTGACAGGTTTTCTTTCATAGAATGGGACATGGCTATGCTCGTGAAATCCCGATGACTGAGTGGACACTCAGATCTTTATACATGATCTTTGCACGACTTCTTCCTCGTAATGGCGATGACCACAAAAGTTTCCAGGAATGTTTGGTTCCTCTGGAAAGCCTGATGATTCTGCTTCCTCGGTAGGTCCAGACAAGAAGAAAGCAGTGATTCGAGACCCGAATCCTTGAGCGAACTCAGAAAGCATATCATAAGATTCGACCTCACCATCTAGCTCGCTGACTCCTGCTAATGCCACTAACACTGACACACTCGTAAATATGATCACTGATTGGTTGGAGGAATCGTAAGGACGCCAACCATTTGCCAGAAGATAATGACATGCAGATCTGAGAGTATAAAAGCTGCTCGCTTTGCTATTTCGACACAGAGCTACTGAAAGGTTGCTCGTTGAAGCCTCGCCAATGACTCCGGTCGATGGTAATTGTTCCACTTCCATGATGTCAGAGAAATGCACAATGGAACCGTTGAGCTTTACTGCTCGAGGCGGGTCGTCATCTACATAGGCAACAGTGAGGCAAACAATTTGTGAATGGTCCCGAAAGAACGCGGCCTTAAATTTGTTTGCCTTCAGACAGAAAATTCCACCACTCCTGCACTGCTCAAGAAACTCAAGAGTAGACTCGACTGCACCCTGGCAGAACTGGTTGGGTTAGGCTCTGCCGTGTGGCTCCGCCGTATTCCCCGACTTGTGCTGTAGGCCATTTTTCCTGTGACAAAAGGACCTTTTCCTAAGGAAGTGAAAACCATTCTACTGCCTGTTTTGTGCCGCAAATTTGTAAGACTAATGAACCTATTTGTGCCGCTTTTCTTGTGACCGCTTCTCCATGAGGAATCGCTGAACTTTCATCCATTCCAGGATGTACTGCCTGATCGGCTTGTGATCTCTGGCTATAGAGGATTAAGTCACCATGCGATGTTGTGCATCGGGAATATACCTACTGAGGCTGGTTAAAAGACAACAATCCCTGCATCCATGGGACGGCTTTTCGACCATCACTGTGAACCTTTTACCATGCTTTAGGACTTGAACTGTGCATGATAAGTTCCTAAGTGTACTCACTAATCTAGTTCTCTATTTTAACAAAGTTTCTGGATATATTGCCTTAAGCACCTTTTAGCATTCTTTTACCACTTTAGTGACTGTCCCATCCTTCCTTTAAGGGACATTCTAAGCGATTGTCTTAGCCGTAAATTACGTGACAATCTCATGCACCGTTCAATGTAAAGATAAATACTAGCATTGTACGAGAGTCACCCATTCAAATATTTATCGATACGATTAATGGCAGTCACCCTTTTCGCTGCTTTTCTAAGTGGGTGATTCCCCTGGCACTTTGCACAGATCCCATGCCAAAAGGATACTTCGTCTTCTTGTTCAAACACATCTCACTTGGACTGCCTCATAAATGGTGTAATAGTCGCCAGCGGGCTATCCGCCACTCCTCATGGTTAGCTCCCACTGAAACTCTTGCAATCACTAGGACTAGGAAAGCTGTCTCCCAGCTTGCCATATCTCTCAGCTCACCTTACCTCATGCCTACTAAATCCCAGTGCCGATTCCCTTGTGCCACTAAGAATGGTCTTGACGCAGTGAAAATACTTCATGCTATGTGGGAGCATTCACCTCGGATGCCTTCTTACCAAGGCTTCGACTAACCTATGCCATCCTTTTGACTGCTTCTACAGGCCTTGTGAGCCTTACGCTTTGTTTTCTATATGGAAGTTTTTGCCGCCTAAATTTTGCACCAATCACTTTAGGCATATCCCCCATGACTTATGTCAAAAGTATCGTGGCTTAATCTTCTCCATTGCTTACCGAATCTTTTAGTTTTTGAACACTTGGCCAGCGGTCGGGATAAAGGTTGCTTTAATTAAGTGATCCAGCAGT
>CM067371.1:32875104-32984572 GCA_034401795.1 Chaetoderma sp. LZ-2023a | reverse complement strand
AAGCAATCCTGAGTTAGACTATGTAAGTCTCATGGACCCTACATGTCCACCTGCATATATGTTCCTCTGGTTTCGTCTTATTTCGGATTCATTTGGTATTGGTACTGTTACGGACTGCAGTTAGCTTTTCAGTCATAGTACAGTACTGCAATAGTAGTGTGATAATGTACAACGGTAACAGTAATTCAACATTAAAGAATTACTGTAATCAAGATGATATGAAAGTATAATTTCAAATTTTAATATTCTGCATGGCACTGAAGACATTCAACTTGTCCGGAAAACAGTAATAATCATTGGCTTATGTTCCATTTCCATCTTAGCTTTAGTTTCAGCAACAGCAAAATCGTGATGTACTATTCTTTGTAAGTTTTTGGGAAACTAAATTAGTTGGACACATAAGCACATAGTGGCTTTTTCCAGCAATAATACTCCTTGAGATACCAAAAGCCAACAGGGGTCCATCGCTGTATGACTCACAGAACGTGTTATTATAATTACACGTTTTCAAATGATGCATGAATAATAGTGCATAGTAATGCGTGGTTATATTTACGCATTTCTTGATCACGCATTAAAAATATGCGTTGTTAAATGATGTGTAAATTGTTATGCATTAATCATATGCATTGTATTGTTAACTGTATTTATTGTCTGTCATGACGTGTGGTCATAATAATGTTCTCTGTTTATGTGTATATGGATTAAATCCATGTACACGCTTTGTATAAGTATATGCATCATAAGTTATGATGCAAACTCATCTATGTATAGTGAAATTCAGTTTAGGTTAGCTACACTATGTCAGTTCTACATTTGTCAGCTCAGATATTTTATATGGTAGCTCAAATACATATATAGTTTTATTAGGCCAGCTCAGATATTGTATAGGATAGCCCTGATATATTAATTCTACATAGGTCAGTTAAGATATTTTATATTAGGACAACATATTGTATACTGCCATATCTAGGTATTTCATTTATTAAACGTGTAAAAATTACATGTTAAAATGATGCAATGATGCATTATTACTCTATAATGCATATCTCATGCATATTTGTAATGTGCAGTACTCTATAATGCAGAAATCCTGCATATGACAGCATATTTATAATATGCATTTAGCAAAGACTGCATAAATCGTGCAGATGTATTTCTTGCCCTTACCATTTCATAACGCGCGAAGTAATTGATGCGTTAGTCATAGCGCAAATTCATGTTTCTTTCTTCTGCTGTATTATCCGTTCCATTTTAGCTTCATTCAGATATCTTATTGTGATAGGGATAGTGGTTTTCCGGATTTCCTAAATTTGTCAATTCTGATCGTTCTGTTATATAAGAGATATATGTCTTATAGCATATATGTTAAAGTTAGAGATGATCACTAAATTAAAACTTTAACCAACATTCAGAAGTTTTTGTTGAATCTCACATTATATTTTAATCTCAGATAACACTTCATTAAATTCATGTGAGATTATTGCTATTACTTCCATTTATCAATTTGGCAATTCCGACGATTTTTCTGCCGTGGTGGGAAAACAACTGTCCTTAATTTTAGTTAGGGATGCTCTGCTGTTTTAAAATCTATAATGATGACTTCTCGTCCGGTGGCCATCAGTCTATCCATCTGTTTTAGCGTCTTGTTCCATCTGAATAGATTGACATCTACAATGGCCAAAATTGTTTTTCTCTTTGGACACATAAATTAAAACATTAACTTAGATAACCATTAATTCTTGTCAATTCTAATTCTTTCAAAGTTAGCAGTTGAGCGTCAATGGCCATACAATTGTATTTATAATTTTAAAAACAATTCTTCAATTATAAGTTAGTCAGTTACAAGTTACAGTTACGCCAGCTCTGGTCATTTTACACATGAAGTTTTGTTTAACTATAGATTTTTTTTAGCAAAAGTTTTAGTTAGACAATGGACACACAGATTATAAATTTTCAATTAATTTGTCCATGTCTAAACTGGCAGTTCATGTTTTTTAAAACGGGGGAGAGTGTGGTGCTGGCGGTATCCCGTAATCCCAGAGTTCGCGTTTCGTGGCTGCTGGGCTAGCTGATTCCTGCCATTTCTACGGATGCCTGGCAATCGTACCTTGGAATCAAAATAACGCGCATCTGCCGCCGGTTCCACGGGCCGATTCAAGACCTCTGTTGGGTGAGTAACCGTTTATATGTAGCTAAGTTACTACAGGTGCGAAACCGGGTGGTACAGATGCACAGATCGGTCTGAATGCCGATGTTGGTGGTGGTGTATAGTCGTGTGGATAATTGTAATGTGGGCATGTAGTGGTGTGGCGACGTTCCTGGATTACTGAACCACGTGCATGCTCCGGTAGTTTAGACCCCCTTATTGGTATGCATGATTACTGTATGCTGCAGCTGTAGTGGTAGAAACATGCTCCAGCTGCAATCAGTCCTTCTTCGCATTTGCCCATTGTGTCTTGTCCTCAGCTGTAATCCTTAGCTTCCTCAGGTCCATTCTTGACTTGATTGTACAGATTGTCCTGCTTTCTTGAGGTCACCTCGTAGCATGCTTAGCAGGTTTATGCAATGACGTCCTCCCTCTCTTGTCTTTGCATTTTCTGGCTCTGAGTAGGGAAAAATCCAAGGCTGTCTATGATGGTGTCTCTTCTGGCATATTTAGCACCTGGCCAAGCATGGACCATCTTTGCTGGGCGACTTTTACAGACAGCGGCGGTGTATTACACATCTTCTATAGTGCATCATTGGAAATTATGCTGTCTGGCCATCGGTGTACAGTGATGGCGCGTCAGTGCTTGCGGTGGTAGGCATCGAGTTTGTCTAGAGCTGCCTTTGGAGCTGCCCAGCTGTTACAGTTATACAGCATCAAGGATACGCAGATTGCATTGTATAAACAAAGCCTTTTTATCAAGGGCATCTTTGACCTACGAATCCGTAGTTTCTAGAATGACAGGAAAGCTATGTTCCCATGACACAGCATGTAGCAATGTCAGCAGTATTGCAAAGCAGTGAGGATTTTACGTTTCCGCCATGGTTCGCCACCATGAAGTGAATCGTCATCTTCTTTAGTTTCATGCTTTGTAGATAGGTATATGTGGGTGAACTCTGTTTTGGATTGTTCACATAGAGATTATCAATTTTTCGTGTGCTTGCAGATATTGGGAGAAGTTCGTCAAGGGGTTTCTTTTCCTCGTCTATGAAGTCCACATCGTCGGCATATTCAATCTTTAGTGGCATACCCAGTATTGACACTGGGTGGTTTGGTCTTGTGGAACTTTCTGGCATGGATGTTAATGCCACAGCAAGGTAACAGATGACAAGCACCAGAGATAGACTACCTCCCAGTGGGGAGCCGATTTATATCTCAAACTCTACAGACTTTACTCATACTCTCAGCGTGGTGTCTGCAAGCAGTAGTCGCACTAGTCGTAGCCCATCTTCATTGCATAATTGTGTCGAAGGCTGGTGACATGCCAATGCCCAATTTGCGGAAATCCCAGGGCTTGGGCCTGACTACCGACACCAGCATGCGTGGAGCCCATGCAATGTCTGCACAGCTCCATCCACGTTTGAAGACATTTTGACATAATCCGGTGAAGTCACCGATCTTGTCTCGGATGCAATATAGAGTAACATTGGGCCAACGATTGGCTTGTGGGGATGGTGCCGGTAGCTTCTTAGGCTTTGGTATTGCGATAATGGTGCCTTGGCTGACAGTGTCGGAGGGAAGGTGCATATCTGAATAGTTCTTTGTGCATGCTATCAAGTCCAGATGCACGTCCATCTTTCAGGGCTTTAAGTGCCTTCTCAACTTCTGCTGTTTTAATCGGTGTCAGTAACGGCCCGAGTTCTCCTGAGAACAGGTGCAATGGCTCATCATTGTTGTCAGTGAACTGTTCCTTGAACCATTCTTGAATCGCCTCAACTTTTCCCTGGTCAGTCCCGATAACATGTTCTTCAGAGTTGTGTACAGTGAGCGGTGGTGTGTAGTCAGTAACTCTCAGGGCTCTGGCTGCCCAAAGCATTTTGTGTCAGTCATCCATGGCAGAGATTGCATCTGCTAGGGAGTCTCCTTGTTGAATAGCAAGATCTTGTACATGTTCGCTTATGTGGTGCAGAATGTTATTCCGCTCCCGGCAAAGGTTGGTGTGATCCTATCTTTGGCCACTTTGATAGATGCGCAGCTGTAATGCATTCTGCTCTGTTGACAGTTTTGCTATTAGCGGGTCGCCAGTATACCTAGATTAGTTGTTTTTAAGAACACATACCGTGTATGGTGCTGGTAGCTGATGACTCCATAGATTTCAGTATTTTGCATAGTGCTTCGTTTGGATCGGAGCTGACTTCGATGTTAGCTATTTGCTCCCCGATGACCTTTTTCTATGACATTTGAGTATCATTGTCGTTGATGCACTTGGTTACGTTGTAGGTGACTCTACCCTTTTGCCTGGTAGGGCGTTTATATTTTATGTAGAGATCGGTCATCTGAAGACGCGCAATGACTGGTTTATGGTCGGAATTTAGGTATGTGCCTCCATAGGAATGAGTATTTCGAAGTAGGGATCTTGTCTCTGTCATGCATAGTATGCAGTCTATTTAGTTGAAGACAGATGTTGTAGCTTTAGAACCTTTTGGGTCTTTGTGATCAGCGATGTGTCCAGTCCATGTTGTCTGGGGGTGGAATGGGTGTTTGAAAGCTGTATTTGTGGCAAATATACCATTGGAAATTAGAAATGCCACCAGTGCATCTCCATTGCTGATGCGTGTGCCCTCTCTATACGATCCCATGCATAAGCCAAGTCCTGAACTTTTGTCTGCAATTCCGAGTTTAACCTTTTGTGTAGAGGCCGACATAATGGCTCCTCTGTATCCCAAATCTGCTGGCTCATTGGGCATGGAGGATCTGTCGCCCTTTGTGTAGGACGCTCCCTAAATGGAGGTGGTCTGTGTGGTGGGAATGCGGGCGCATAGCTACGTGTAGCGTGTGTTGTGGTGGTGGTGGTGGTGCATCCTGGCCGTTCGTGTTGAGGGTTCAGCGACTCTGACTGACGCCTTGACACTGGTTAGGACGTGTAGCGAGATGGTGTCAGCGAGCGGTCATTATAGATCTCCTGCGGCCTTTGCCGTCTTCTGCAAGGAGAGTCGTGTTGTGGGCGGTGTGCATAACGTCAGGGATGGTGTCCCCTAGGTGGACTAGGTGACGAAACTCATAATCCGGGGTCGGAGTGTCATGAGTATTCAGATATCATCATGTAGCATATGTCCGCCTGCAAACCGTTTAAAAAGGTGAATTCACCGACGGGACTATACACATGACGATAATGGTACATGTTAGGTGTTGAGATACGGGCCATTCCCTCGCCAGGGTATTCCCACAGGGAATATTGACGTACTTATGAGAGTGGAACAGTAGCCGGAATAGCTCTGGGTCATGATCGGGTGGTTGGTATATATTTCAGGCCTCCACATTGAGCGCCCCACTTGTAGCTCTGGTGGCTCCATGCCATCCCACCTCGGCGTCTTTGTCGTCTGACCCGTATCCATGGTACGTACCGACGTGACGTTGTTGCTGGTTAGCCGGACTCGGGGATGTGGGAGGAAGAGTGTGTGCTACTGGGGGATACAGAGAGCAGCCTCTATGACCAGTGGAACAATCATGTTCCAGTGGGGCCGGGCGAGCATTCCCGCCAAAAGTGACCAACACCCTCTCGTCCCAGGTATTCGTGTATCCTGTATGTCTTTGCATAATCAGTTAATTTGTCAATACCTTTTAAAATAAGATTTTAGAGCACAGTGAGTCGAGGGCTGATTAGTTTTAAGAAAAATGCCCTAACATGTTCGTTTATATATATATATATATATATATATATATATATATATATATATATATATATATATATATATATATATATATATATATATATATATATTTAAGGGAACGTTTAAGGTGCCCTAATGAGGAATGGCCCTACGCCGTCTAGGTGAAAGGGTAAAAACTTGTAGGTATAAAAAAAACATTGGCAGGATTTTTCTTGTTACGAGCAATATCTGCCTTGTGTGGGCCCCCGACAAAATACAAATGATAACCATCTCTAAAATGAGAAGCTGTCGCCTCAGCAAGAGTAATGCCTCATGCAGGCATCCGTCTTAGGAACAACTCTACGCCACAGGCGGAGGAGGAGGATCAGTCTACTGATCGCCCTAAACCGACAATGAAAAAGAGGGGATGAATTTCATGTGAGTCCGAATTATTTTGGGGAGGCATACTGTATTACGTGTTGGTAGACGCAGTTAGATGATTTCAACAGAGGTCATCCAGACCGAATCTCCATCAGTAAGTTAGTAGGTGCTGCTTTATTTAGGCGGGCCAGGCCTTCTTGTTGAACTATACAATTAAGTGTTATGTCCAGACATAGAGGTCTTTAGGCCGCTAAAGGCTTACTCCTACTTCATATTTAACTCAGGTCTTCTTCCTGGTGTATGTGCTCGAGCCTCATCTCGGGTCTGCCTTATTGAATAACTACCCCAGGCCGACTGCGTGTATAAGATTGCCAGGGCGACTGGTACTGAATTCGATGGGCGACTCCTAACCAAGTGTCTGACACAATCAGATATAACACAGGACAAGCATACAAGACAAGACAGAAGCATTAATTAAGCACCATATCTATTTATGGCTGGGCCGAAGAAGTGAATAGCTGACTATGGTGACCTGGAAAGGCATGGCGGTCTAATAGCTCTCCCAGTCACCGAAGAGTTAATCAGCTTTAACGTCTCCTGCCCCATACTAAAGTGCCGAGAATGAGCCATTTAGACTCGTTCCATGGGAGCTAACTTTTAGTTACATTAGGGTTATGTTGAAAATGCCAAAAGGTTCACTACTAGGGCTGTGCTACTATAATTAATGCGTTCGCAGTGATAAACCTACTTTGGCTTAAAGAAGACTCTATTTGATACCAGTGAAGGTACTAGGGAAATGTGTAAGACGTCGCCGCTTTGGTTCTAGCTGTCGAGAAACCCCATTAGTTTCAAAGATCGGCTCTAACCAAATCGGCGGAGAGAATTATCAAGACAATTATTTGGCCAGATGGCTGGAGAGGCATAGGAAGAGACAACTGCCCAAGAGAATTTGAAGGCTGTTAAGACTGTTGCTACGGTCGTGGAGCCATGCAAGTGGCTTTACATTTAAGTCCACTTTCGGTGGGGCAGGCATCCCTCACGACTGATAATTGCTATACGAGATATTTGAGTTTATAAAACGTTTAGGGAATTATGCCGTTTCGCATGTCTATAGTTAAAGACGCGAGAAACGACCCTAGTGAAAAAATTCGGCGTTGGTGCAGTTGAGTTTAACAGACAAGTTCTTTACTAGTCCTAGCACCTATTAGTCATCAGTCCTATCTATCGGCGCCTTGGTCAATAGCGTGGACAAGAGATGATCGGGTAGAAGCTTATATATGCAGAAAAGTTAATTACTTCCTGTATGAGTAATTAGGATCGGCGGATGTGCAGATTGATTTCTGTTTCTAAAAATTATGTATAGTGGCCGATACAAAACAGAAGATAAAGACGTGTATGATATGAGTTGAAGTGTCTAGTAGTGATGGTTAATAGAGCACGTCACAAGATGAACAGCGTCGCAGCTCAGAAGCAGCGCTGAATGCAATGTTCACAGTGAACTATGCCTTAATATAACATATTCCTAAGCTCTTAATCTATGGGTAGCACGAGATGTGTGCTGGGAACCATGTTTCTGTGTGGATCGAACAAGAATTTTGGCGAGCTATTGTCAAATGTCCTGGAAACCGCCAATAGGTCAAACTTAGGATGGTAAGTTAAAAAACGGTGCGTCCGGTTTGCAGTTTAGTCATTCATCAGTTTTTGTGAGCGATGTGTGAGAGCCGGTTTGAGTTGGCTAAAAACCTATTACTTTGGTTTATAGGCCCTTATACAAAGGTCCTTACTAATACTTCGTCGGCGCCATTATGATGTGTCGGCTTAAAATCACGTCATCAAATGTTGGACGTACAACGAGTCACGATCTAGCATGTACATAATTGAAGATAGCTTAGTAGTATGACTACCGCATCGGACTACCTGCCCATCCCGACTGAGGAACTGTAGTCGATCGAGTACTTTTATAGCTTTCTATGGTCAATCAGAGCCCATTTAGGCCAATTTCAGCCAATGATAGCATTACCATGCTAAGTGCATATCTGGCAGGGAGTACATGGCCATGACGTCACAATGACCTTTACCTTTGTTACGGCGTCTAATAGTACTGTGTGTGCTAATATTAGTTCTGGAAAAAGATTCGTGATTCTCCACGAATCCTGGTTATGATAGATCCAAGGATGAACGGAATCGGCCTCGTATTGGTAAGCAATTTGAGAATACGGGCAAATATATACATAATAAGTAGCCATTCTCCATAACGCCTCAGCAGCACAAGCCTGGAAAACTCTATCACGCACATGCGTGGTGTGTGCTTTTATGTACTTAGTCTTTTTGTACTCATAAATTCCTCCAGGGCTATGCACGCGGGTCTATTGAACCGTGCTTGCAAGGGTGAGTTTGGAGCAAATCAGGCTGGGCAATTTTGGCTGGACACTGAACGATCCATGCTACACTTGCTGTAAACTAAGTTAGGAAGTCTGTATTGGCTGGACACACACGGTCTTCGTTCTTTCTGGGTGTTCCACGTGACAACGCCACGCATTCGTGCACGCACGCACGCACGCACTCACACACACCGCCACGTCCTCCTCCCAGTGTCAGACAATCTAAGACATACTGTAATATTTCTGGATTACCACTATTCAGTGCTCTCGGGCGTATTTGATGGCCTTGATTATCTGTTTTACTATCATGATTTTGAAACAAGACGAGAATGGTATCGTGACTTCACTCTATTCCTAACTGGCACTTTCCCTTGGGGTCGAAATGATCCGTATCCATGGCCCCTTGAATGAGAACTGAAGGTTGAATGGATGGTGGCACTGGGACATGATGACTCTTAGCTCTACTAATAGTGCGCCGTTAGTGAACTGTCAATCAGTTCAATATCATCCTAACGCCACTATAGTCCCATACGATTAAATATTTGGGTAAGCAGCTTAGCCCGACAAACGGCATCAATAGTTTGCGCGATACTAGCACATTGTTGGTGTCCTCTTTTTTCCATTGTGCACTAAATTAAAAACATTAACTACAGACGACTTAAATATGAAGCACGTGACAAGACAACTATCGCATACTTAATTAGAGATATATACTCTAGAAGCTGACTTGCATCACGTATGCACATTTATGTACGCTCAGACAGTTTGACTTTGATATTGGTTCATAATGGATGAAAACTCAACCAGCTGCGCATGCAGAAACAGTGGGAAACATTACGTGTTCTGAGTTATGCAAGTGCAGGGCTTGTGAAGGGTGCACAACTCATGTTAAAGAACCCACTCGTGGCCAAACAGGCCGACGTATTCATATTCTGTTTTTTTTAGTTTTTATGCTTCTGAAATGTTGTTTACGATAGTGATATAATCATTGTGATGTAATATGTCATTACAATCAAAATATAAAAACTTATGCGATGGATTGTAATCCATTATACACATTATAAATGACGTTTTCAGTGAAAATGGACGCCATTTTGAATTCAAGATGGCGGATTTTTCCCATTGACTCCGATCATGCGACCAATTTGTTTTTCATATTTAGATCATAACAAAGCAATATCCAAAGTCAAACGGAGAGTGTATACAAGTGCATATGTGATGTGAGCAAGCTCCCGGCGTGAACTGTTGTTACTACTACTAGTACACCAGTGCCATCAGCACAGTAGTTTCTTTAATTTCTGAAAATTGTCGGTGAGATTTAGTCACACTCCTGGTATGAAAGGTTATGAGAATGATGAAACTGAGAATGATAACTCTCCAAGGAATGAAGACCTACCACTCACATGATTATTTTATGTCATAGTTTACATTACATAAGCTAGCTGCCACTGGTACAACGATTTAGTGAAGGGGCCTTCAATCACCACAAATATCACTCTCAATATGTTAACATTTAGTAAACAAATACGCTTAACGGACTACAGCCCACCCCACCCCTTCCTCATCTCCCTCAATAAACTAAACACAATTATGACCCCACGTATATTTATGTTTGATTAAATTCAATAACGGCCTTTGACCCTATGTATGTTTCTGTGTATGTGTGTAGTCTCTGTTATATAATGTGAGTGCATGAATGCATTTAAAGCTGAACGATCATTATGACATTAAGAATTTTAGTAAGTGAATTAATTATTCATGTTTGCAATTTGTATCAGGTAAACATCAGCCATATCGTTTTGCGGTGGCCAGTTTCTTTTCCCCATACCGCCAACCTAATAAAGGTATCGTCAAATATAAATCTGTCCCCATTCACTTTTGATGCATCATATGTAAGACCGAGAGCTAGGTGGATTTCATTTGACATGAAATCCGCAAAGGCTTTGTCACGCTGGTGTCGTATCGTACACGTAGCTAACCTAACCAGAGAAAGCCAATTCCTAGCTGCAGCTGGTGGTGGATGGGGTCTGGGAGTGACTCACCATATCCCAAATTGGTTTTATATGACACGGAGACTACACAACCAACCCATATGACCAATCTGCAGGGTGATCCACACTGCTCACAAATCTGCAACTTCAGAAAAAAGATTTTCTGGTGGGAAGATTACTTAAGAACATTATTTACATGTACGCTACAAAACTGACTCACACACAGAATGTACAACATACATTGTAAGAAAAGAATATGTGGTGGTGAGATTACTTAAGAAGAGGTGGACGGTCTGGGAATATGCATTTGCTGGTGTAGTTCGGATCGACCACACCAGTACCGGCTGTACCAGCCAAGCTGGGTATGCGCCGCCCGTTCTGGATTCGTTCCCTGAACACGCCCCCTTGGTTAGAGCCATAAGCGTATATGAGCCTATGGGAGAGATTGCGTTATAAAAACGACTACGTTCGTTAAAACGCACAGTGCACATGCGCATGCTTAGATGCTATTTTTGAGAGCGCGTAGTTTACGACCAAGATGGGATGATGCTTTTAGTGTACCGAGACGGTACAATGTAATCCTTTTTAATCACCTGTTCCCGCCGAGTCTGGCATTAATGCCCGGTACGTCTTCAGAGCTGGTTGACGTACCCCACACCGTTAAGCTTAATTATGTATCTTCATCTACATTAAACAAGCCCCGCTTATGATCGGGTTGTTGTCAACTTCCATCCGTACCATCGGTGTATGGGAACTTTTGTTACAGCAGTAATGTTATTGTATCTCTTGCTGACTACTCCTTAGACATTCTATATTGTGATTAACAGTCCTGAGTTCGTTCTGCTCCCGTCATGAGCTGCTTGCGTGAATCCTGTTTGCGGGAACCAGCCTGCAGGAACTTTCCAGCTTCCAGGGAATGCATCAACTCACGTCAAACTAGAGTGACGTATCAATTTCAGTAACACGATAGCCCAGACTTAAGAATGGCTACCGATTATTCAAGTAACTATACTTGACCTTTTAATTATTCCGTTAATTATATTTTTGATAATTATATCGTATCGGTATAAATGGTCCCGATGACTAAAAGGTACCGTAACGGTCTTAGGACCGCTAGTTAACATTTCTGTATTTGTTTATAGTTATTCTTATTTTCTGTAAGGTGTTTTCGCTAACCCCACCGTAATAGGTTCCTTAACCTGTACTATAGATATATTATTTTGATCATTTCACACTGTATTAATTGTTCTGGTTACTTTATATATGGCCAGTGGCCATCAGTTCATATGTTTTGTTTATGTGTAGAAAATATAGGACTGCAGTGCATGTAGGAAACACTATGCAGCAACATTTATATATGCAGCACTTTCTCCCCGCCACCAACAATTTTTCACTGAGGTCGCTGTCCATGCTATAACTTTGTTTAGCCCGGCATGCTACTGTCTGAAAGCCTCTTCTATTCAGCTCGATAGGATAGGTTTAATATGATTAGAGACAATTTCTTCATTAACAAACACGTAGTGTACGCCTCATTTCCGGTAGTTGCAATAATTTAGCCCTGCACTCCGGCAACGTTGTGTAAGATTGGCCAAAATGCCTAAAAGGCCTCATATTTCTAAAGTTATTGTCTCTCTTCATGTTCCACTAAGCCTTATGGCTTTTTAATTCTTTGGATGTCCCTTCCACACCATGGACTGATCCGACCCTGGGAAACTATTGGGGTTTCCGAGCGGTGATGGCCAGGGTGTGGTATCACACACATTTCCCGGGTATCTTTGGATACTTAGTAGTTAGCACATTTGCCAATGTAGGAAAGCACTGTGAAAACATGTCTTAATTATTATTATTTTCTTTAATCTGCTGAACAATCCTCCCACACCACAGTGCATAACTGGGCAGCTTGTATTCAAACCCAACGACAGGTTAAAAAGTTAGTTCCATAGGACCCGGTGATGGGCAAGATGCGCATCCCCACCAAATTCTGTAACATTGTCTGGGCATCATATTCAGATCTGCAACGCCCTCACGGGAAGGACATTTACGGTGAGTATTCGTCTCTCGTACACCCACCCTAACGATAGATCAGTTGCCTAAGAAAAATGCTTTTGTGAAAAGTAACCAATGTCCTATAACGTTTTATGTGGTTACAGAGCGAGATGCCCGGATTCTTATCCAGTTTGGAGAGCTTACTAAGTAATATGTATGCACGCTGTCTTCAGTATTGATGTCTCAGGGCATCTGTTCTCAATAACACCATATCTAAAAGCTAGGTAGACGCCAGCCAGTTGCGGCCAAAAATAGTTCTTGTCTCTAAAAACTAAATAATAGGAGAAGCATAAAAGATGGCCCGCATAAATAAAAGCAGCAACTAATAAGTCAGCATACTGAGAATTACATAAGACGGTGACGAGGGAATCCTTCGGGAATCGTTCATCCCGTCTTCATATAAAACAGCACGCAACTTTATAGTCATAATCTCTCTAGGTATGGTCTTTTCTTTCAAGTATTTTGGTTAAATATTAGAGTGGGCCCCCTTTTTTACTACTACTCTTCTCCCGCTTTAAGCAGTGGCAACATTTTCCTGTGACGGAGGCCCGCGCGAGGCACTTGCCTCTCGCAAGGATTCAGTGACGACAGATAATACTCCTCACCCAAACTAGCACTAGGAGTAGTGCCCGCGTGAGGCACATGATTTTTTGTCACTACAAAGATAATTTTCTTCCTTTCAGCTTAGAGGTATAATAGCTTATATTAAGTTAATTAGTTAAGTCTCGTCTACGGGATCCTCTCTTGCGGGGATACCTCTGCGGACCTCCAAGTCTTTGTGGTACCTCCGGGAGCCCGCATTTAAAAGTTCATCAGGTTGTCTCTATGTCTTGTGTTTTCGTATGCTCATCATTTTTATCTAGCATACTTGATGGTCTGTTTAGGTAAAACTATTGTTTAGACTTAGTTTAATTATGTCACCAATCAAATCTTGTAAATCCATAGATCACGAAATTGCTATGGACAGGCATACTTGTGACACAAACCCTTGGGAAGAGACTGTTGTGTTTAATGTTCGTGACGATGGTCGCACGGCCCCACCGGAACGATTGAGTTCCACTGGCCTTAGGAGCCCGTCTTTGTTACCCGTAGGGCAGTATCATACAGGATCCATCACCCCGAGACCGGAAGCTAACCAGCATCATCATTTGTCGTGCACTTGCGGCACGGCGAGTCAACATTAGACACCTGAACGGCCCGACACTACCCTGCGAGCTACACTACACCTAATTACATAATTAGTTCTCGATTAGAACATGATAGACATATAATCTTGTCAATGAAACGTAAATTGGATGGATACACGAGAATAAAGTAGGAATTTTATGCTCTTACGATTTCCTTTGATCTCAATCAACGAACACATTTTACACTGTAAGCCCAACTATTTGATCCCACAGCTAACAACACTGTTATTTGACATGGTAGCTGCAAAGACGTCAGCCCATGGAAACTGTAAAGTACAATGACTACAGTCCCTAAATCAACAAGCACAACATAAGAATAAAATGTGTGCTGGAAGGTCACATAAAGACAGGTCAAAATTGCAAATTGCACTGAATGACCTTTGACCTAGAAGAGCACCCGAGTGTACAAGATAGTGACACATACATGTAATCTAGAGTGGGCCTGACTATTGCAGATAAATTAGTGATTGTAAATGTGCAATGTATAGAACAAACCGAGTTGTTGCCATATCATGTGTATATAGGGATCTTATCATTCCATAAACCTCATATATGATTACTATACACCATTCTAAGGCTGCAATTAGAGGTACAATAAAAATGCATACAACTCCAATTTCATACGATGTACCTTGTCCTCAACCAGAATGACGTATTCATTGTTCAAAGGAGGAAAGTAGAACTAGGCAAACAGATAATTCTAGGAATCGCAAGCATATCTATCCGTGGGAACAGGAAGTTGGCTGATATGTCATCAATTACCACACGATTGAGGCACTGGAGACATTCCGGTGAGATACAATTCAGGGAGCAGACTGGAGATGGTGATTTTTGATCAGGTATTAGGTTTGGCGTTTGAAAATTTGGATGGCCTGATTGAGACATCATCAAGAGCTGATCCTCGTCACGATACAGTCATATGCGTATCTTGCATCAAATCACAAGGACAAACATGTATATTAATCAAGTTGTGTACACAGCATTATAGCTAGAAAAAATATCAAGAGAAAAAATGTCATGTTCGAGACCACCCCCTTGAGCCATACCACAGAAAGCACCAAATTGGCTTATTTTATTATGAAACCAGCGATGTTGACAACTGGCCTAATAGAGAGCAAACTCTAGACCAGGATCTGGTATGGATGATATGTCATGCATTGCAGATGGCAAACATTCCAATGTGGGTAGCATTCACTGCTTTCCTAGGTTCAGACACAACTCTAGAATACAATGTCCAGTATATGAAAACTTGAACAAGTCGATAACATCACTTGATGTTATACAAGATATTTAATCTTCGAGCAGATATGTGTACAAGCATGCTGTCGTCAGTATGGTGATATAACCTATGACCCCCCCCCCACCCCCACCCCACCCCGAAATGCAGCTAAACCAGTCATGTAGTCGGCCAGGTTATTCAAGGTTTTCATCATGGAGGAAAACACCCTTCATCAACTCTAAGGGGAATCTAATCTATGTATCTAGTGGTCCAGAAATGCCGAAAGACACAGATGTCCTAGATACTGGATCCCTATTAAATGGAGTCTGACTGGCAAGCACATCAACACATACAAATGGTTTCACGCGATACTGGACTTGGCATTTGAAATGCTTAGATTCCAAGCATTTCTAGATAGATTTTAAGGCAAAGGTGAAGTTGAAACTTTGCTTTCAATATTACAAACAAAATAAGCTGAAGTGACATAAACACAAATAGAATAATCATCTGTGTTCACAAGCTGTGTCAAGTCGTACAATGAGAATGTTGAACAAATCTTATCAAGGACACGTGAACCCATACACTCATGGACTGGCGGACAGATGGACGGACAGACAGACTGATGGCTGGATGGACTGATGGACGGGCATACATATGGATTGGACGGACGGACATATGAACGGACTGACGGACAGACGGACATACAGACACCATCTCAGATTACTGGGGCAAAGGTAGTAAGAGGAGCAAGGGGCCTGTATCACTCATCTGGAACATTGGCATTTCAATGAACCTTTATTGAGCTTTACATCAATCGGTGCCACTTTCAGTCAAACGTTTAGTTTTCGAGATATTGACAACAATCTCTGGACTGCTTTTTGCAATAGCGATTTTGAAAAATGTTTAAGCGAAAATAGATGGCATCAGTGCTAACAACAGCTGGTTTCTTAACTGTCTCGCTGCTGCAAGCCAGTCCAGGCAATAAATTCATGCGCAAAAGCTCTTGACTTGTTGAATATTTTGAAAACATGTTGACTGAAGGTTGTTTGTATCTTTGACACCAACAACTTTCAGTTAAATTGTTTTCAAAATATTTAGCAGGTTCAGAGATATTACATCTGGAATATATCGTCTGAAGAAACTCAACAGTCAGACGGTTAATTAGAGGTTCAAATTCATTGTTTAGTTGGATTTAGTAATTGAAGAAAATGGTCTCTAAGGGCAGATAGTCGCTTAATACAGGTGGTATTTATAGCAGGTTATTTCCCACCCAACCCACAATCCATTTAACACATGCACATCTGGCTTAATGGCCAAGTTAACAGCAGAGGTAAGATGAGCTGGAGTTCATTTAGAAAATAACTTGACTGAAAGTTATAAGCTCCCTTGGCCTTTCATGCCAGGCGAGCTAATAATAATAATAATTAAAACCAGAGAACATTTACTGAAGTAACTGCAAATCTGCGATGTCTGGTCATGAAGGAATATTATAAAGGCCTCGTCTTACAAGACTACTGAACACGCCTGGTGCTGATCTGACAAAAACTCTATGTGTAGTCACAGGTCATAGATCCATGCTTGACACTAAGGATAAAATGTGCTGTGTCGTCTAACATGCTATTTGAAGTTGCATGATGAAAGACAGGTAAACTATGGCAAACATTAAAATTGGAAAACTTTACCTGTGAATGACCTTGATCCCATGGGAGATATTGCAATTTTCATTGGGAATTCTTTAGATCTCTCGATGTTCTAGAATCTGGCCATGTTTGAAGAGAATCGGAAGACAACTCTAGGAGATAACACTATTCAAGTATTGCTCCATAGGGTTACTATGGGGATATGTGGCAAGAAGCTGATTTTCTCAAAAACCGTTGGATGGCTCAACTTCAAATTTCATACCAAATCAAGTCAATATGAGAGCTAGTTCAAAGTTCATGAAATTTCAAGTCGATCGGAGACAAAATAATTTCAGCAGGCATTTTGAAAAAATAAATTTCAAATTTTTTTATTTTCATCGCAAGTTCATTTCTGCCCAAAAGATTTAGTACTTTTTACACCAAAAGTACCTGATCCTCATTTCCCCCAAAATATGTAAAAAATAGTCTTCCCAAAAATTTTGTTTTATAGATTTTTCATTCCGAGTTCATTTCCGCAAAAAACGAAACTGGTATTTTTTGGCCAAATTCTTTTTGATGGCAGCCATTTTGAAAAAAATATTTTTTTCAAAAATAGTCATCAGTGGTAACACGTATGGTAGTGTTCCGATCAAAATTCTAGGTGTAGTAGCACCTCAAATATTTGAAAATATCGATACATTTTGTATGGGACATTTTTCCATGCATTGGGAGGTCAAAGGTCTGGCGGCCATTTTGAAAAAAAAAATTCTCAAAAACAACTCGCCAGTGGTAATATCCTCATCAAGTATGGTAGTGATCCGATCAAAACTCTAGGTATAGTAGCAGTTTAAATATCAATTCGGAACATCCCCATACATTTCCTATGGGACGTTTTGTCCACTCAAAGGTGGGTAGCCCGAAAACTATTGGATAGACCCAGAATAAAAACAAGGGCACACGATTTCAGCATGAGTAGTTGACCAGGTTTTAAGTTGATTGGGTGAAAACTGTAGGAGGAGCTGTGGTCCAAAGTTTTTGACGAAGAATAAAGAAAGAAAGAATGAAAGAAGGAAAATACCCTAAGTGATTTCAACAAGAGGTCCAAGGGGCCTGTGTCGCTTACCTGCAATTATTGGCGACTGGCACAACTAAACAAAATGAGATGACTACTGTAAAAATTTACCAATCAAAATTCTGTGAAGAAAGCTTAGACAAGTTTTATTAAAATTGGCCCAATGGTTAATAATTTTAAGTATTTTTATGTTTTTCTCAGAAATTTGCAGAAAATACAAGATGTCCACCAGAAACGTTATATTTTGTTCGATTCATGACAGAGATATTTTTTACATATCAACTTTCCATGGTCAAATTTTAATGGCGTTTCGGCCCTAATAATATTAGCCAAATTTTGGCCCAATCCACTCAGCGATTCTGGAGTAGTTTCCGTGAAAACTAGGTCATCCAAGATGGCCGCCGAGCCATTTGGCAAATTAAACGAACAAACTTGGTTCAGCTCTTGCCCTAGATAATTTTTCATGAGGTTTACATCAATCCCCCAAGTGGTTTCGGAGAAGATTTTTAGACATTTCTGAAAATTGGATGAAAGCCAAGATGGTCGCCGGCCCAATTGGCCGATCGGCTTCGTTTGAACAAACTTGAATCTCTATGTCATAACGATGTATCCCGCCAAATATATTTGAAATCGGCCTAGTAGTTCTTGAGAAGACATTTTAAATTTACGATTGCTTTAGCATGGGACCTGGGAAAATAATCCAAGATGGCCACCAAATAGTTTATCCGATAGGTTCGAAAATTGCAAATTTGAGATCAGAATACCCCAAAATACATAAAACAAATTTCGGCCTCAAAATAAAAAAATCCAATATGGCCACCAAACACGCTATAATTTGATTGGCCCACTGTGGCCATGTTTTTTACATCAACTAAGATGGTCGCCGAACCAGTTGACCAATCAAGTTCCCTTGAACAAACTTTGTTCAGCTCTTGCTCATATTTCCTGAGGTTTGCATCAATAACCAAATGGTTTCGGAGAAGATTTTTAAAGAAGTTTCTAAAAATCGGCTGAAATCCAAGATGGCCACTGGCCCAATTGGTCGATCACTTCTTCTTCTTTTCGTTCGCTGATCATACCGCCAGTCCTGTAAGTGACTATCGGCATGATCATAAGCGTTAAGTGCGTGGATCCATGGTTTATTAGAGTGCACCGTGCGGCCTGCAACCTCCGTCTTCAGCACTCGAGGTTTCTGTCACGGTTACCTCACCCTTATCTCCTTTAGTCGCCTCTTACGACACGCAGAGGATACGGAAGGTGTATTCTAAGCCCCACCTACAGGGCTAGGTCGATCACTTTATTTGAACAAACTTGACTCTCTATGCCCTACGGATGCTTCCTGCCAAATATAATTGAAGTTGTCCTAGCAGTTCTCGAGAAGACATTTTAAATTTCTCATTGCTTTAGTTTAGGAGCTTTTATGGCTAGAAAATGATCCAAGATGCCCACCAAACCGTTTATCCGACCATTACGAAAATTGCAAATTTGAGATCAGAATACCCCAAAACCCTTTCAAAAACAATTTCGGTCCCAAAATCCATCAAATAAAAAAATCCAATACGGGCACCAAACACGCTATATTTTATTTGTATCACGGCGGCCGTGTTTTTTACTGTTCAACTTCCCTTGAACAAACTTTAATAGCCCTTAGTCCCTAATCATATCTGGCAAATTTCGGCCCGATCCCTTCAGCGGTTCTGGAGAAGAAGTCGTTTGCGCTAAAACTAGGTCAACCAAGATGTCCGCCGAACCATTTGACCGATCAAGATCTCTTGAACAAACTTGGTTCAGCTCTTACCCAAGATCATATTTCATGAAGTTTGCATCTATCCCATAATCGGTTTCTGAGAAGATTTTTAAAGACATTTCCTAAAATCAGCCAAAATCTATGATGGCTATCGGATAAGATTGGATCCCTATGGCGTAAGGATGCTTCCTGCTAAATATAATTGAAATCAGCCCAGTGGTTCTTGAGAAGTTGTTTAAATGAAAAGTTGATGGATGGATGACGGATGGAGACAACAGATGGACAGACGACGGATGCCCGACTGACGGTCGCCATGGCATACGCTCACTTGGGTTTTCAGGCCGGGTGAGCTAATAATCTGCGATAGATCGCATATTAAGAATTGGTGTTTGTTTTAGATGTAATATAAGCTGTTGCTGTCAACAGCTTGAGGCAACATTGTTTTCAAATTGTACGACAGTGTGGCAAAACCAATCCTCAACAACAGCAATTTGATCAGTTTCCATATTTCACACTGATCTCGGCGCTGAACCTGCCCTATAGCAGGGACAGATTTTGCAAGAAATCTGAGCGGAACTTACGTAGGTCTAGCTTGTGTGGAAGCGGACGTGAACATTAAGCTGACCATAATAAATCCAGGATCACGCCGAGTACAGCTTGGGCTATACGTCTGCAATCATGTTGTCTTAACCAGATAAGAATTTGAAAAACACTAGCCAATCAGAGGAATTGCAACACATATTTCTTTATTTAACAGATTATTTTTTCAAGTGATCAAGAGAGGCCATTTAAAATTACGCCCTCAATATCTTCACCCGGAGGACGGGATATGTCTCTATATGTATTTGCCCTGATATCTGGTTCTGTGAAGATGTCCGTATTAGGGCGAATACGTCAATAGTATGAAATAATAAGTATAATCTACCTCCGGCAACTGAAAAAACATGTTAAAGGTCATAATGCTATAATCATGTTCAATGCTTCAGAAGCCCATCTTACCGTTTCCTCTTTCTTATCAAAGGGGCACTTTCCCTGGCCAGTTTCAAAATCATCCCATTCATATTCAATGTTATAGTTTTGAGAAAATCTGTAAATCTGATAAAGCTTATATTTATTTTTGTATTATGCCGCAAATTCCAGCCTTTGAAGTGCCTTACAGTTAAATTAATTTCAAAATATGCAACATATTTCTTGAATGGTTTCTTAAATTGAGGTATGTGCCATTTATATATGTGAAAGGGCTAAATGTGCACTTCTTTAGAAAGGGTTGATCATGCAATGAAGATACCTGGATTATGCTAGTTGCATGGTCCATTGAGGACTAACATACTGAGCATGCAATGAAGACCTGGATTATGCTAGTGGCATGGTCCATTCAGGACTAACGTACTGATCATGCAATGAAGAGGCCGGGATTATGCTAGTTGCATGGTCCATTCAGGACTAACATACTGAGCATGCAATTAAGAGGCCGGGATTATGCTAGTTGCATGGTCCATTCAGGACTAACATACTGATTATGCAATGAAGAGACCTGGATTATGCTAGTTGCATGGTCCATTCAGGACTAACGTTCTGAGCATGCAATGAAGAGACCTGGATTTTGCTAGTTGCATGGCCCATTCAGGACTAACATACTGATCATGCAATGAAGAGGCCGGGATTATGCTAGTTGCATGGTCCATTCAGGACTCCCGTACTGAGCATGCAATGAAGAGATCTGGAGTATGCCAGTTGCATGGTCCATTCAGGACTAACATACTGATCATGCAATGAAGAGGCCGGGATTATGCCAGTTGCATGGTCCATTCAGGACTAACGTACTGATCATGCAATGAAGAGGCCGGGATTATGCTAGTTGCATGGTCCATTCAGGACTAACCTACCATATCACGATGCAACCGAGGTCACCACACTTTGGAATAAGTGGTGGCAACATATTGGTTAACCACACAACTGTTTCCAGCTATCATGGCTATAGTAACCAATTCACATTAGAAGCAGAGTTTTGATACAAGTGTATCAGCCACTAATATATGGCAAGTTACCAGACACAACAGTCCCTGTGCCGGGTCCTCAGTTGTTCACCCAAAAATCGTATTACATTCTAGAAATATAATGGAAAGTGGCATTTTAGCCATATCTATAATGCCTAATTCTGGAAACAGCAACTAAATTGGACCTCGTGCTTAACATTTAGACATGATTTCTATGAAAGCAACTGGTTATTCAACCAGTTTTCTCAAAAAGTAGATAAAAAAACTAATTTCTTACATAGGATTATGAGTGACTCTGTCCCTTTGCGACAATATGTCCCCTCCGCGGCAATAACTGCACTTAAAAATAGGGTTTCTTTTCTCTATATAATTCAGAAGTAATGGTGTCCACACCATCTTGGCCCCAAGCTATGATACAATTACTATTTTAAAGATGTTAATTATAACAAATTGGTGGGAAAATAACTAGGAAAATGTCGCGGAGTGGATATTTACTACATGATTCAATTTCTTCCTACCTAATCATTTTCTGAAACAATTTCAAATCATTTGTTATATTAAACTACTTGCTTAAGACTTGCTAAAAGATACATCTTCCTTTGCCAATGCATAGGCGAATTGGAAATTTATCATACAGACAATGAACACCCTATACAAGTAAATGTATTTAAAGGACAGTGTTGAGATAATTTTTAAATACTTCTAGATATGGAAAATATAGATATTCTGCTATATAAAGACAGTGAAATCTCAACTAAAATAGAATTTTGGAAAATGTGTACTTTAGTTTCGAATCTCCATTAATTTACACTTATTTGCGTCAAAGGATCCGATCTCTCATTCAAATATCATAATCAAATAAGTCACCTGCTAGCTAACGTTGCAATCATAGCGACATGGCTCCGAAAAGTGTGTCACAATAGTGTTCCTTCGTTCAGTTGATTTAATGTACCTTTCCACTTTATCCATCCATCATATGACGTCATAATCAACTACGTGATGCGTAGAATGACATCATAGTCAATGACGTCATTATCACGTCGTGAATGCCGTTGATAGGTACGTCACGAACGCATAATTGAAGACGGGCTAATTAACTATTTAATAAATATTAGGTTGAATATTTTGAAACTGACTTGACTGGGCGCTGTTGCTGCCTATTTGCTGCGATAGGCAGCAACAGCACCCAGTCAAATTAGTTACAAAATATTCAACAACTTACCTGTATAGTTTTCAGGAAATTGTTAGTCTGGTCATTCAGGGATCGATCGATCCAACACGGTACATTTTGGGTGGAGCTTAGCCAGAGGTAGGCGGGGCATAGCTAAAACTTGAAAGGTCCATTGGCCGCTCGCGCCTGTGGACGAATTGTACATGTATATCATGAATTTACAATTTTTTAAATAGTCTGTTGAATATCTTGAAACTAATTTGACTGAGAGTAAAATTAGTTTCAAATCACGCAACAGTTTTACTGTATAATAGGTATGTAGGCTAATATTTCTTATTGCTAACCCTACGTATATTAAATTCGTAGTCTACATTTAATGTAAGTCACAGGTACTTACCTAGGTCCCTGGTCTCATGTAATGCAATGCACCTCAGATCCGCAATCGGTAATACGAAAGATATAGCCTTTACCAAAGATATCCTTTAAATATAGCTATTTTCTAACATAACTTTTGGGGCAAGTGACTCGCTCCCGCAGTGACAATTTCGCGGAAACACAGTTTTTGACGAATAAACAATTCTGAATGCGTGAGGTGGTGCGGAACACTCTCCACCATTATAGTGCATATCAGTACTGTTGCGCTCATGCTTATATACAGACATTCATTGTTGAGAGAAATGAATTTTGAGACCCTACCCCGAGAAGTCATAACGCAGGTTACTGGGCCGATACTGAACACATACTAGGCCGTATTGGAACGGTATAGAGGGATCAAATTCTAGCTATGACACCGCTCACCGTAGTTAAGCTACGCCACGGATCGTACGAACCCTGACTTCCCAGAATCAAATTTTCAAGGTAACTATACAGTTACGTTGTTGATTTATCGAAACTAATTTGACTGCCTATGGCAGCAACAGTGCCCATTCAAATTAGTTTCAAAATATTCAACAGAATGTTTAAATAATAAATCCACCAATACATACAGTTTGTACAGTTTGCACAGGGGTGGTGTGGAGGGGTTGTGGTGTCGATAAAGAAGATACGTTGATCATATTTCAGTATATTTATTATCCCCTCTTGTGTCAACAGCGCATTAAAGCGCTCAAAATACCATTTATTTCAATTAACCATTTAAATGCCAATACCTTTCAAGGGAATTTAGATTTTTGCAAACATAAAGTGGATTTTTGTAAATTTATATACGAAAATTTACACAAAAAATATATATTTCTGTTATCCTTCAAATGGACATTCATCAAACGTGTAATCGTCAAGAATATTCAAATTTCTGCTTAACCGGTGTCCAATTTCAGACCATCAAGAGTAATTTTTTGAAAATTTACCACTGGAATGACTGTCTCGGTTACCGAGCCAGTCATTCCAGTGGTAAATTTTCAAATATATTCAACTCTTAGCCTGCAAATGGGCATTTCTCAAGATCACTGCAGAGGTCGTTTTCTAACAACTTTATCATTAAAGTGCTAAGTTGACACAAGAGGGGTTAAGAATCAACGTGGCTGTAAACATAGATTTAGACCAGCCGTAGATTGCTCATGACACTCCAAAAGGCGCAATATATGAGTTCAGTATTTTGTCGTCCAATCTATAATATCCACATTCATTAGTTTGTGTTACTAATTATACTACATAGTGAATAAAATGCCAGAGTAATATATCCAAATGCAATTTTATTTCTGATAAAAATATATAAATTTATGTCGATTCGATTTCTCTTACAAGTAGGGCCTACCAAAAGATAATTAAGTACCTTTTGGAGGCTACGTGCGCTGTAGTCCGACTCTGCTCTGATTCAACCCACCCCTGTGACAGAGACTGTGACTGTGACAGGGCCTGAGCAATTTATATGTTCAAAAGTTGGAGAAATCCCCACCCCCCCCCCACACATCGCTTGGTAGTGCGCTAATCGACAATATTCAACACACATCCACGTTATTACTATATAATAAACGTATCCATTCGTTCGCACATTAAATCATGTTAAATGCAGCACATGTTAGTTACTTTTTTAGCTCATTTGTTGACTAATTTTATCAAATTTCACCGTGACCAGCCATTGCCGAAGATTGGTGACGTAGTACACAACATTTCTCCTCGAAAATCACGCACATTCGCCCAAGCGAATATTACATTCGCTACATTCAGTATTCAGTATATACCCATGGTGAGTGAGTGATCGATCGAGCGAGCGAGCGAGCCAGTTGGTCAGCGAGAGAGCGAGCGATTGGGTGGGTTGGCGAGTGAAGTGGGTGAGCGGGCGGGTGCCTGAGCGAGCGAGTGGGCGGGCGAGAGAGTGGGTGGGCGGCCGGGCGGGCGGGTGGGTGGCTGAGCGAGCGCGTGGGTGGGTGGGCGAGCGAGTGGGTGGGTGGTGGGCAGGCGAGTGGCCGGGTTTGTTGAGGGGCGGGTGTGTTGTGGGTGTGTGTGTGTTTTGGTAGGCGGGTGTGTTGGTGGGCGGGTAGGTGGTTTGATTGCTTGGTTGGTTGTTTGTGTGGTTGGCTGGGTGGGTTGGTGGGTGGATTCGCCAGTACGTGTCAACTATTGCAACATAGTCTTCTCCATCTAAATTAAATGCATCTCAGCCAAGCATCTGTCAGGATCTATTTGGTATCTCGTGGAACAGCATACACTCTTCTGAATTGGATGCACCTCTGTCCAAAGGTATGTTGCACGTGGCGACCAGATGTTCAAACGGTTGCATTGACGCCAGGCTAAAATACAGTTTCTCAGGCTCGCACTTTGTACTTCTCCATTCCCATGCGCCATGTATGGATGTTCTGCAGCTTCTCAGATGTTCACCATTGAACATTCATGACACTTAGCTCATCTCTGAAATTCCAGTAGTCTGCAGTTGTGTTGCTACACTGTTTCCCTTTATCAGGCCAGTCTGGCAGAATGGCATCTTTTCTGACTCTCCTCTGTACACATGCAGTTGTTGCTTCTTTCAGCAGTTGTATCTTCTTGTCAGCAATTGGCAGGCGGCTCATCACTTCATGCACTTGTGTCTCATTATCCTTTCTTTGGCGGCTTGTTTGGGACAGATTGTGACTTGATAACGTGTCTCCCACTCTCTTTGCACATTATTTCTAGTTCATATTTCTGAGTGTGCAGCAGGAACCTGTGTAGTCTAGCTAGAGCTACTACCAATGTCTTATTCTGAATGACTTCTGTGGTCGGTATGCACTTTCACATCTATGTTGTACATTTGTTGGTGGAAACGTTCGCATCCAAACGCAACTGCATACATGTCCTTTTCTATCAGGGCATACCCCTGTTCTGTTTGGCTGAGGGATTTTTATACATATGTACACCATCTTGCATGAGCGTTGCACTTAGACCAGTCTGTGACGCATCTATTTCTAAGATCGCTTCCTTGTTGGCATCAAGGCATGTCAAACACGGTTGTAGCGGAGATTACTTCTTTTATCTGCTGAAAGACTTTGTCTCGGTTTGCATCCGACTGAAATTGGGTATGTATGGAAGGCCATCACCGCCAAAAATTTAAAACTCAAATGGAGCAAGCTAATTTCAAATGGACCAGAAAGAAATACCAAACAATCAAGACAGCGCTGTCAAATAGAACAGACTAATGCCAAACAGAACAGATTAATGTGTCAAACAGAAAAGGTTACTGTCAAACAGAACAGACTATCGTTAAACAGAACAGGCTATTATTAAACGGAACTGACTAATAGGTCAAACAGAACAGACTAATATCAACGAGAACAGAGTATTGTCAATCAGAATAGGTTAATGTCAAACAAAACAGACAACTACGACAAACAGAACATACATCAATGACACACAGAACATACAACTACGACAAACAGAACATACAGCTACGACAAGCAGAACATACAACTACGACAAACAAAACAGACAACTACGACAAACAGAACATACAACTACGACAAACAGAACAGACAACTACGACAAACAGAACAGACGACTACGGCAACAGAACAGACAAGAATGACAAACCGAACAGACATCAATGGAAAGTAGAACAGACATCAATGATAAACAGAACAGACAACTACGACAAAGAGAATATACAACAATGACAACCAGAACAGACAATTACGCACGAAGTAAAGTACAAATGAATCAGACTAAAGTCAAACGAACAAGGCAAAAAAACAAATGAAAGAGACTAATGTGAAAGTTTAAGACTATATGCTCGGCCTCAACGTGGCGCAGGGGTGTAACCCACTGGGTGTCAATCCAGACATTTGGAGGGGCTAACCAGAGCATTGTGCACAACGCTAATGAAATGACACTTGGAGATCCAATCAACCGAAATGGTGCTCGCCCTGTGAGAATCCACCAGGCAGGTTCAGCGCCGGGCTCCACGCCTTGAAGGAGCCCACCCTTAGCTACTGGGTAGCCAGGGGACGAGGATGGAGAGCTACTGGACAACCGAAAGAGAAGACCAAACCCAAAGAGAACCCCAGTATCAACATCATGCACTGGAACGCAGAAGGGGTTACCAACAAGAAATCAGAGCTCGAACAGTTCCTGTACGAAAACAACATTGATATCTGCTGCATCCAAGAGACACACCTGCAAGAAGGAAAACCATTTAAGATCAGAGGTTATCAGACTTTCCGGTGTGATCGAAGAGGAAGAAAGAAAGGCGGGGTGATCACCTTGGTCCGAAACAGCGTGAACGCCAGCCAGATCAAAACCTTTATGGAAGAGGCAGAATATATCAAGATCAAGGCAACAACCAGCAACTCTGTGATTGACGTTGTCAATTATTACTGCCCTAATGACAAGAATCTCTCACTTGACACAATACAGGTTCCGGACTGCCACCTCCTCATTGCGGGAGACTTTAATAGCCAGTCCCAGAGCTGGGGATACAGAACACTTGATAAACCGTGAGCAGACATGGAAGCATGGCAAGATGAAAAACACCTTTTACTTGTCAACGATCCCACAGATCAAGCTTCTAATCGCGCCGGTGGCACTCGACAACAACGCCGGACTTGGCATTTTGTACAGAAGACATTCACAGAAACCCCAGTAGAGTGGTCGGATCGCAGTTAGAAGGAAGCGACCACCGCCCAGTCCTCCTCTCTCTTTCTGGAAGTATTTCGACAAGTTCACCTCAACATCCAAGGTGGAACTACAAAAAGGCAAATTGGAGTCTGTTCGGCATTCGTTCCAATGAGCTTACCCAAAATATAGTAATAGAAGGGAGAAACATCAACAATGTGGTCAAGGAATTTAATTCAAGTATCCTCAAAGCTGCCAACGAAGCGATTCCTCGAGGGTTCAGGAAGAACTACCGCCCTACTGGACAACAGAACTGCAAGCAGCACATGATAAACTAGACAAGGCCAGAGAAGATGCAGAGGGTAATCCCTGTCATGAAAACTACTTCATGCCACAACAAACTAAAGCCAGGTATCTAAAGACCAAGCTGGAGGCCAAAAGAAGAAGCTGGAGGTAAAAGACGGCAGGGTTTAATTTAGAGAGAGACACCACCAAGCAATGGAGACTGACTAAAGCACTGAATGTTGATGGTGTCGGGGGAGAGAAAATTACTCTTGAAGACGATGGACAAACACTGTCAGGAAAGATGGCTGCAGATGCCTTTGCGAAGGCATATGCAAAGGAAAGCAACATTTCTTTACCACGAATGCGTCAAAAAGAGGTTAGAAAAGAGCAAAAAGAAAGAACACACACCAACACTCACGATACAATGAAAGTTGACATTAGTTTAGCAGAACTGAAGAAGGCTATCCGCAAATGGAAGAAGAAGAAGAAATCTCCCCGGCCAGATGGCATTACGAATGAAATGATCTAACACCTTGGTAATGCATCTCTCCGCAAGTTGCTAGACATCTTTAATCTCAGTTGGACCAATGGAGAGGTTCCTCAGTGCTGGAAGGAAGCCAGAATGACTCCTATTCTGAAAAAAGGGAAGAACAAGACGAAAGTGCTGAGCTACCGTCCTATCAGTCTTACAAGCTGCATATGCAAGACCATGGAGTGCATCGTCAACCAGCGGTTGCAGTGGTACCTGGAGTCGGAGAACATTATAGTTTCAGAGCAGGCCGGATTCAGAAGATACAGGAGCACAGAAGATCAAACAACACATCTTGAACAGGTCATAAAGGACACTTTTCAAGCCAAGAAGGTGATGCTGGCTGCCTTTATCGATCTGCAGAAGGCATTTGACAAGGTGTGGAAGGATGGCCTCCTCGTGAAGATCCGGCGCACAGGCATTGGTGCCAACATGTTCCGATGGACCAAGTCATACCTACACAATCGCAGAGCTAGGGTGCTGGTGGATGGACAATCTGGACAGAATGTATTGCTGAGACAAGGGGTGCCACAAGGCGGAGTATTATCACCGACTCTGTTCATACTCTTCATTAATAACATTGTAGCAGAGCTGCCCAATGGGATCCAAGCAGCCCTCTATGCAGATGATCTCGTACTCTGGTGCACCAAGGAGTATACAACGACTGCCACGTACAGAATGCAGCTCGCCTTGGACAGAATTACAGCTTGGGCCAATCGCTGGTGTATTACCATCAACAAAGAAAAATCATCAGCCATAATATTCTCACTGTCCACCAAAACCAAGGTTGACCATCTGACACTGGGCGGTACTCCACTCGAGTACGAGGACCAGCAGACATACCTGGGAGTCACCTATGACAGAAGATTAACATGGAAGGAGCACATCCAGAATGCAGAAGCAAAGGCCAGAAGAACGCTAAACATCATGAGGAAGCTGGCAGGAACACAGTGGGGTGCCAATGAAAGGATCCTCAAGACCATCTAGCAAGGTGCCGTACGACCACACCTTGAGTATGGATCCAGCTCATGGATGACAGCAGCTAAATCTCATCAACAGACCCTCGATAGAGTACAAAACCAGGCACTGCACATCATCACTGGTGCAATGAAATCAACACCAGTAGAAAAAATGGAGCAGACAGCAGGCATCCCCCCACTTAGCAAAGGAAGGGCACGCAAAGAACTGATTCAAGCTGCAAAGTTCAAATCGTTCAACAACCACCCGATGAAGGTCAGGCAAGCACAGCTGTCATCAGGAAGACTTAAAAGATCAAGTTTTGTGAAAGAGACAAAAGCACTTCAAAGGAAACACCAAGAAATGTTGCCAGCACAAATAGAAGACCCAAAACCACACCCTTGATCCTCCACCCTGGGAAAACAAACTAGAGAGCATAGCTATTCGCACCACAGTACCTCATCTCACAACCAAAGATGAACGCAGTGATGTGAACAAGAAGGCCCTGACCCTAGCCATGCTGGAAGAAATGTACCCTCAGGTGACATGGATAAGGATCTACACAGATGGATCAGCCAAAGGTGAAATTAGGGGCGGAGGTGCCGGACTGCACATACAGTATCCAAACGGACAACATGAGTCAGCTGCAATACCGACAGGCAAACACTGCACAAACTACAGAGCTGAAGTCGAAGCACTGGTTCATGCAGCTAATACCATCAGCAGAACAGCAGATCCAATTGCACAGATTGTCTTTTTATCTGATGCCCGCTCCGTCCTTGAGGCTATCACCAAAGGTAAGCTGCCACAACTGGAAGAAGCACTACAAACCATCAAATGCTTTCGGATAGCCTTGCAGTAGATCCCCTCACACTATAGAGTCCAAGGAAATGAGGAAGCAGACAAGATGGCAAAGGTGGGTGCAGAAGAGAATCAGACAGAAAACATGGTTACCCATACAGAGATGAATACTATCATCAAGTCACTCTATAGAACACCTCAATCAGAAGATGCCGACCATCATCTCTCGAGGCCAGAGCAAGTGACCATTTTTCGTCTCAGAACTGGACATAACAGACTAAACCAACACATGTACAGGCGGATCCACCTTACGACATCGCCCACTTTTCCTTGTGGGGAAGCAGAACAGACCACAGAGCACATACTTCAATGTTGCAGTACGTATCAGCTGCTGAGAGAAGAGATCTGGCCTTTGTCAACCTCTTTTCTTGAAAAGCTGTATGGGCCTGTGGAAGAACTGCAGAAAACCACAGATTTCATCATGAGAATGGCTCTCCAAGTGTGATACCAGCGATCGAAAAGAAGAAGAAGATGTGAAATGAACTAAGCACATGCCGAATGAAATAGGTTAAATTCGAACACACTATTTAGTCAAACAAACAGAAGGCGTCACTCCCGTATCTACTCAAGTCAAGATAACTGGAGGATTACAATTATGACGACAAACCGAAACACGGAGACAAAAGCAATAAATGGCCTGTAGAATTACTAAATGATGCAGTGTCACTATTAAACAGATCAATGTCTAGTGAAGGCTTGTGAATTGGGACTATTACATTAGTATTAACAGGACAGCGACTACACCGGCTGTACCAACACCTGTGACAGTAACGGCGGCAGTCGATCCCACCTTCTGAACGTCGGCGGTTATTTAGAAAGGTAAATATCTAAGCAGTACACGTGATGAGTAGGATTTTATTAGTTGCATTAGCGTAAGCGATCTCTGTACATTTTATATCTCATCTGTATCGCCTTCCAGCCGTAAATCACAACATCTCAATTTGACAGCAATGACACAGGACAATTTGCATAGGCGTCGGTTTGTATGGGATGGGGAGTCTATGCTTCATCGGATGTAAACTACAACCCTTAAAACGAAAAGCAGATAAAATTCAGTGAGACCTCTCTATATATAGCGACCAGCTGTTTTATGGGCCAGTGAGCAAAGAACGTAAAACAGGTGTAAAATATGAAAAATGCTCACGTCACATGGAATCTGGACTGAGAGGGGTGGCCCTTCTGTCAGTTAAATTAACGTGTGATGTTGGGCCCGGGTCCGGGTCTCGAGCCATCTCTGACACGGCCCCACTGGGTACTAACAGCCCGCGCACTTAGCTTAGTCAATGACAGTATAGAATTTGTACACAATCGCCCGTGTTTTTAAATCACTAATACCGGGCCCATTATATTCATCTTAGGATGAAGCTGAAGCAGAATTCGTCGGGGAAAACCGAATCTACTTACCAAATTAAAATCGGACCAGGAATGGCTGAGATATCATTAAATTAAAATCTTGGTTAAATGCCTGCACACAATCTTACGGGCTGGGCTGCACTACGCATGCTCCTGATTGGTAGACCTATGTAGTGTCCGCTGATTGGTCTGTGGATAGTATATAATGACCTTTATTCTGCCGTTTCCTCAGAGAGAGGAGGGGGTAGCTCAAGCGTTAACAAGCAGAGCTATGAAATCGGCGACGCCGGGATCACATCTCTGTTCTGCCAACTGACAATCGCTGGAAACATAGGCAATCTCCTTCACTCCTCGTTGCCTCTCTCCACCAAGGAGTACAAATGGGTACCAGTGAAAAAGACTGGGGAGGTTACCAATAATAGACTGAAATAAAACCAGCCTAGATATGACGTGAATGGGACCTGGAATCAGGGACTCGATAGACGTCAATCAAACCAATAACTTCGTTTCCTCAGAGGGCCGAGGGGGTGATCCGATACGGTCACATTATCTGTAGATCTCGCTAAAAGATACTGCACAGAGATCGCCGTTCTGGCAATCTACAGCAGTACATTTTCCAGCAGTTCCTGGGGCCGTACTTGGAGTGCCCCAATTTTTTTATCCCCTCACAGGGAAAATAAAAACAAAGTTATAACAGGCTTTTCTGGCCGTTCCTACGGTCGAATCTGGCGCACAAACTCCACTGGTGACACGCTATTCTAAACTATTGTGAGGCCTTCCTACAAGTGCTTTTTCGAACTTTACTATCTGAAATTCAATTGTGGGCCAGTCTGGCCAGAATGAACTATCTCACCGTTTCCTGTCTATACCACTGTTGAAATAAGTGGTCTAAAGAACAGAAAGCACGCTTTCTGTATCCTATCTACTTTTAGAGTACTGTATCTGTACGTACGCCATTTCTCAATAAACTGTGCATTCGAAGCATCTGAGCAGTGAATCCGTTCGTCTAGGTTTTGTGTTCTATGAACTTTATCCACCCCACAGCACCTGTAACGCACGCTTTCTACTTCACCGTTTGCCATTGCAGGGTGACTCGTGCCAGTGACTAAAAGGCACTATTAACTATACGCTATTCAAACTGCAATTTAGTTATTATGCTTGCCGATGACTAAAAGGCGACATTAGTTATTGTATTGACTGTATTGTGCGCTGATTATACGTAAGCGCACTAAGGTCAGTTTAACCGTTACTAATTGTGCTGTGTAAATTGTATACAGCCAGTGCCACTCTTGGACGATACGTTTGCTTATGTTTAGTTAAAGATAGTCTCGTAATAATACACTACTAGCATCAATTAGCGCACCACACCTAAAAACTTGTTCTATACGGCTACATATTCTCACTAAGGAATGTCTCTCATGCCTGCACTAATAGACACGGCAGACGGCTCAATCACTAACCTAACGTATTAGCTCATGTGTTTCAGTTAGCCATTGTAGCTGTCAGAGGAATTTGTGCGCTGTTTATTGTAAAGCTCGTCTTTCAGGTCCACCCATGTAACTGTGGATAACCATCAAAAGAGACTTAGCATGACCATTTAATTACTATTACTCGCAACTATCTCTGTCTACAACTGTACTCCAGCCACTCTGGGCATATAATTGTCTGGTAACTCCTCCCTCCAGTTGTATTAGAGCCGACCCATGAAATCACAGACGTTTCTCGATGGCTATAACCCAAACAGTGACGGACGCACGCACGCATGGCCCGCCCGCCTGTCCGCCCGCCCGCCCGCCCGCCCGCCCGCCCGCCCGCCCGCCCGCCCGCCCTCCCGCACTCACGCACGCACGCATGAACGCACGTGCGCACGTGCGCAGTACGTACGTGCGCACGCACGCACGCACGCACGCACGCACGCACGCACGCACGCACGCACAGTACCTTCACTGCTACTTTGGATTTCACTGCGAAAACATAATTATTGTAATAACGGCCTAGCAGTGAAACTTGAGCATTTATGTAAACCTAACCCAGATAAAAGTTAGCGCCATCGATCTAGTCTCATATGGCTCGCTTCCGACTCTCTGGCGATGAGAAAAGACGCTGATAGCAGACTAACTCTCCGGTGACTGTAAGGGTCTGTGGTTCCCCCACGCGTTCAAAGCAGGTCACCATAGTCTGCTACCGGTTTCTTCGGCCTCGCCCTAACCAGATATGGTGCTTACTTAAAGCTGTTTTGTGCTGTCCTATGTTTTATGTGGACCACTGGTTGTGCTGACACATAGTCAGGAGTCGCTCATCGTATGCACCATCGGCTTGAGGGGTCCGCTCAATAGGTATGTCCCGAGGTGGGTGCCTGAGCGAGCTAGACAAGAAGACACACTGTGTCAAAAACTAAAGAGATACAGGCCATTTGAGGCATCAACCTTCCTGACTGGACATAGCACCTAAAGGTTAGTCTAGCTCCTCAGAAGGCCGGCTAAAATAATGCGGCCCAAAATAAACTCTTGCTAAGGACGCGGCTCCACCGGCTTCCATTGACATATGTGCACCATTTCCATTTCACATAAACCAGCGTACATCCCAACCATTTGCCACACATTACACCCGTTATTCACCTCACCTTTACCGTTTACAAATGGGAGTTTAGCTTCGCCATTTCTCCTCCTCTGCCTCGGCGTACGAGGCTGGTATCCTGTGATGGAGGCCCGCTCGAGCCACCTTTCCTCTCGCAAAACCAAATATTTGGCCCACTTGAAGCATCGTTAATTTACATTTATTTGTACGCATAGGGCTTATCTATCCCTCCCGCCATCTCCTCCCTTGTATAACAGTATGATAGGTACTAAATGCTGAGACTGACATTCCTGGCGCTATAGACGCCCCTCTATATACTGTAACGAAGTTATACTGTTCATCTATGTATTCACGGCATAACTTCACAATGCAAAGCAGTATTGCAACAATTTGAATTGTTGTCTCATCTTTAAGATAATGTTTTTCTCGTTTTATTTATTGAACATGGTCAGTTTTAACCTTAGGTTTCTATGGGGCGTATGTCTTAGTGACCTGGCAATGTTTACTCGTTACCAAGTTCTTGACCAATCAGATCGTTCAGATTCGAACTGACACCTGAGCGTATTAGTGACAGCTGATTGTTATTGAATGTTTGAAGCGGGAGTAATCGTCTTTTTTTAAAAGTATTAAATCATATCATACACTAATTTAACTGTTCTAATTAATTAAAGGTAAAGACAATGTAATAGCGGATGCATTGTCAAGAATTCATTGAATTTATGAAATTGTTCCATAGTTTTCACTACACGGTGATGTGTATTATGGGTTATCGGTGACTTGATTCGAGCATATTCTTAACTATATATTCAGTCCATAACGGTGAGAGCAATGTCCTCTACCGATGAGTCGGAATGCTTATGAATCCTTCCTTCTGGCCTGATTTGGCAGCATTCAGTTGTGTATCTTTAATCTGAGCAGGCTGATTGTCCCTAAGTTATCCTGGGAGGTCGATACTGTGTTTGAATCTGTTTACAGAGCATGCTGTACATCACATGTGTAATGCTACACCAACTATATTAGTGACAAGACATGTGTCAGTATAATCTAATCTCTATTTGACGGTTTTTGTCATTAAGATATGTGTAAGTCGAAACCTATTACACATTAATACTGTTTAATACTGTTAGTTGTTGCTATGTTTATATATTTTCCAATTGCTATTAATGTATTAGAAATAAATAATGTTTGAATATAAATAACTACTATTGATTAGAAAAAAGTTCCTTTTGAGGAAGCTTTTTAGGGTGTGTGTGTGTGTGCGTGCGTGCGTGCGTGCGTGCCTGCCTGCGTGCGTGCGTGCGTGCGTGCGTGCGTGCGTGAGATATAACGAAGTTATGCTGTTCATCTATGTATTCACGGCATAATTTCATAACGAAAAGGAGTATTACAACAATTTGAAGTTGTTTCATCTTTAAGATAATGATTTTTCTCGTTTTATTTATTGGTCATGGTCAGCGTTAACCTTAGGTTTCTATGGGGCGTATGTCTTAGTGACCTGGCAATGTTTACTCGTTACCAAGTTCTTGACCAATTAGATCGTCCAGATTCGAACTGACACCTGGGCGTATTAGTGGCAGCTGATTATTATTGAATGTTTGAAGCGGGAGTAATCTACTGTTTTAAAAAGTATTAAATCATATCATACACTAATTTAACTGTTCTAATTAATTAGAGAAAAGAGTGTGCAAATGTAGAGTTAGCATTCTGAAATAATAGCCAATTCGTCAAAATAAAGGATATCACCGATCCAGCCCATTTGCTGTGGGGGTGCGTGCGTGCGTGCGTGCGTGCGTGCGTGCGTGCGTGCGTGCGTGCGTGCGTGCGTGCGTGCGTGCGTGCGTGCGTGCGTGCGTGCGTGCGTGCGTGCGTGCGTGCGTGCGTGCGTGCGTGCGTGCGTGCGTGCGTGCGTGCGTGCGTGCGTGCGTGCGTGCGTGCGTGCGTGCGTGCGTGCGTGCGTGCGTGCGTGCGTGCGTGCGTGCGTGCGTGCGTGCGTGCGTGCGTGCGTGCGTGCGTGCGTGCGTGCGTGCGTGCGTGCGTGCGTGCGTGCGTGCGTGTTTCAAATTGATATGAATAAAAGACGTCAACTAACCAAGCATCATGCCGTCAGATTGTATACCCGAATAACTATGGCCATTCAGTCATCAACACTCTTCATTTTCAGAGCAATGTAAACAGCTATACATTGCTATATAGAGATCGTTTCGCTGTATGTGATTGTCCGTCACATCTCATTGATCTGCATACATGTATAATTACCACCGGAGCTGATAATCACCCACGGACGCGCTCAGTGCACACTCCATGATTTGAATACCACTGCAAACGAGAGATTTTCGGCGAAATTTCATAATGCCATTTATTGTGTGATAAGATATACCAGGGGAGCGCGTGCAGTACATATATAGGTGTAATTTTTTCTCTGCCGACAATGCAGTGAATAACGCGAAATATAACATATCGTCATCATGAACACCGGCGCGTCGTCGTATTTGAGCATGCCAGCATTTACACCCACACACCCGCCCCACACACAGTCCAAGTTGTACAAGAAAAAACAACAACAATGTGACAATTATCCATGACATAATCAGTAAGTTGTTATGAGCATCGTAGCGTAACCCTATCCATTATATAAATACTGTGACATTTTAACTTGTTTGTAGTAGTCATATTTGTTTACGGAGCTGCTACCTTTCTGATCTCTCTTTGTTTCTTTAACTTCGTTGAGAGAACGTGGTTGGTTCACCATGAAGCAACAACTTCCAGTCAAAGCGTTTTGAAAATAATCAACCAGACTACTTGGTATAAAGTGTAAACAAATACCACATCTCGTCCATGATAATCGACCCCACGCGTTAATGCACCACCAGGTGGCCCTATACCCACACAGTTATACATTATCCCAGAACACCGACGTCATAGGCGTCCTAGCTTGTCACACATTTTTTAATGATGCCTTTCTTGGCTTAATTCTTATATAGTCATTCAATTCATATGGTCATGTGGCGTTATAGTGACGTCATATTCATAATTATACAGTAACTTCATATATGTTCCTTGATCATAGCGTATGTCTATGTGATGTCATAGGGACACTTGTTTAAAGGGCATTAGCTATCTAATAATATGATGACGTCATCGGATGTCTGTAAACAGTCTAGGGGTGCAACTAGTATATTATTCCCCAAGTCTAGAGGACCTTCTGCACTTGACTTCAGAAGATCTTTGCTGTGACTGTTGCTGAAGACCTCCTGTATTATTTTGTATCCAGGAGGCCCCAGCTACCTTATCATGTCCATCATACCATTGCTACTAGCAAAAATGGGTAACAATTTACTTCATAAAATTATTGGTGCCATCGTCATTTTCACCTGTGATTAACCAGGTATTGCCATTGCTAAC
Organism: Chaetoderma sp. LZ-2023a; assembly: GCA_034401795.1. Lineage (NCBI taxonomy): Eukaryota > Metazoa > Mollusca > Caudofoveata > Chaetodermatida > Chaetodermatidae > Chaetoderma > Chaetoderma sp. LZ-2023a. The sequence goes on along the minus strand of CM067371.1, from coordinate 32,946,979 downwards.
GATATTTACATAGTACTGGCATTTTCTTTCATAATTTTACAAACATTTATTGATATTTAATGCTTGTAACTCATATGTCTTATTGTGAACTTTTGTGTACCAGTATCCGTTAGTCCATTTTACCCATGCTCAAATAGTAACCATTGACTGCTTCTCGTTTATATTCAATCTCAACAGTGAAATAATCAGCCTATTCCAAGATCTGTTAGTTTAATAAAGTTTTCCATATATTATTCTCGTTACAACCCGTGCAGTTTCTGTCTTGTCTTTAATGAATTGCAACATTTGACATCTTGCATGTTGTTACATCGCTGTCCATAGTTGCAATTCAGACCCACCAGTATATCTTTCGCAGTCTGCAAATCAACCTCTATAATTCAATCACCAATGAGAATGTCTGGTAGCCACAAACCATACAAGTTACCTAGCTATCTGTTGTCTTGATACTTGATTGTGTGTTTCAAATTGTCTAGGTCATTTCCTTAGACCACAAAAGAAGCTTATCCAAGTTTTTATCTGACTTTGGACACGCCCACATCGTAACAATACTAACCAGCACACCATCTTATTACGTTGTGTCCTTACTGCCATATCGCTCACTAGGGCCTGCCTACAAAGTGTGCGTGTGTGGGTGGGTATTGGAGAAGCGTCTGAAATACTACCCTACATAGTTGTTTAGGCTATTTCAAAATTAATACTGACAATACGCTATTGTGAAACGTACCAACTGGGGCATGGCGATCGTTATTTTAATAGGCTACGTATTATGACATAATACCTAACTATCAATTATATCATGCCTTAGTAAGCGTGATTCATACTCACACACTCACGCATTCATCGGTGCGTGTGAGGGCAGGTTAGATCTACAGAGTGGTGGCTACTGCCATGAAAGCGCCGAAATATGCTGGCTTTGGCTTGAAAAGCCAAATTCCCTTGTCCGGATGAAGGTGTGGGGTGGGGCTGGGGCAGGGTTACGCCTACGCGCACACTAGGCGGTTTGGTAAGTGACTGATCTGGGCCATGTTTATAAACAGGATTGTAAAAAAATAAGGTTCGTATAGGCATATCCCAGTTGTCATATTATGTTATCGTTCAGAAAACAATATTCAAGATGGCTGGCTCCTGGTGGCTGGCACCCATATTTGATTTTGAATCATCAGCAATTTATGTAGGTTTTTATCTCAGGACAGCCCATTAGTCTGATAGCCCAGTAGCCCGACAAAACCCGTAGTCCAACAGCCCAGTAGTCCGCCAGCTCAGTAGCCATATAACCCAGTAGTTCAACAGCCCAGTAGTTCAACAGCCCAGCAGTCCGACAGCACAGCGAATTTACAAAAACAGTAGTCCGGCAACCTAAGAGTCCGACAATAGAAATGTAATTGTCGATAAAGTGGTTCTACTGAGCCACACAATGCCATTTTACTGTGACAGGTTATGCAACGCAGTGCATAGTAATGGTGCGTGTTCATGCGCAGGCACGCACACACGCACTCATGAACGCATGCATGCGCATGAAAGATGTAGGGATAATGTTATAGTGTGCTATGTTATACTAAAGGATGGGCGGATTGACCAAAGAAATCATAGGTTTCTTCCAAATCCCGTAATCAACATACGGAGATGAAGTTTCGTTAATATACTGGACGGACCAATGCATTAACAAATTGTTAAAAAACAAGACATACGTGTTACACTGACGGGATATTAGCGAAAATCTTGGCATTTTGCATTTCCAAATGCAAAGCTAGCTTTGTATCAAGATCACAATGGCATTGACTTTAAAATCTGAATATCCGTGCTGCCCCTACCGGTTGAGGTAAATGTATACCGATGCTTAGTTCCAATACGTTTGCCAATTCTGAAGCAAAGGCCACATGAGCAAAACAGAACTAAGCAGTTAAAGTCTGCATTTTATACAAATATTACAATACACTGATATTGAGGTCATAAGGTCAAAAGCCACGGTCACTGTAACCTTGGTATAAAACTATTTTTTATGGTTACGTCTTTGGTTTAGCTTAACATAGCGACTTATATCTCATCATGACTTCACCATATTGTGACTAAATTTGGACACATGATTGCATAGTGCTCCACCCACTTATCTAAGTTTATCCCCAATAGGCTGAAACCATAATAATAATAATAGTACATTTTTAGAGCGCTTAATCCATGCAACTGCATGCTCTAAGCGCTAACGCGCGTAAGTAATCTATGGATATGCTATTTGAAATAAATAGAATTTAAGATTGGATTTAAAGATTTCATTTGGTAAGTTATTCCATTCGGTAGCTGCAGTGAAAGAGAAAGTTTTATGGCCATATGTTTTAGAGTTGACCTTAGGTACTTTTAGTAGATTTAGATTTGCAGATCTGAGAGAGCGACCAGGAATGTAAGGTTGTACAAGGTCAGTGAGATAGGCTGGTGCTGTGCCAGATACACATTGGTATGTCAGACATAGTGTCTTAAAAGTTATTCTTTGCACAATGGGGAGCCAGTGCAAATCATGTAGGACCGGAGTAATGTGTTCTCGCTTGGCACACAGGGATATGATTCTCGCTGCAGTGTTCTGGACCACCTGAAGTCGCTGAATAAGTTCTTTTGAGGCGCCAATCAGGAGGCTATTACAATAATCCAGGCGCGACGTTATCAATGCTCGTACTAGCATGATCGCGGCCTCTTTTGTGATATAGCGCCTGATGCTGCCGATATTGCGCAATTGAAAATAGCAGACTTTGCAGATGTAACTAACATGTTTATCCATAGTCAGTTCATTGTCTAAGTATACACCAAGATCCTTTACGACAGTTGACAGCTTTATTTGACTATTTCCAGCTGTGATGTCACATAGGTCGGTCTTAGCACGTCGGTTTGCTGGCCCGACTAACAGAGCTTCGGTCTTTTCATCGTTAAGTTTCAGCATGTTTGTAGTCATCCACTCTTTAATGTCTATATAACACATATTGAGCTGACTTGTTGCTAAGCGTGCAGTACATGTTGAAGGTTCAAAACTAGTGACAAGCTGTGTGTCATCAGCATAGAAGTGACGCATAATGTTGTGCTGATCAATAACCGATCCAAGTGGTTGTGTGTAGAGTGTAAATAACACCGGACCTAGAATAGACCCCTGAGGCACACCACACACAAGGTTGACTGGTTCTGAAAGTGTGCCGTTAATATATACAGACTGGTGTCTATCGGATAAATATGAGTGAAACCAGTTCCAGACAGTGCCTTGTAAACCAAATACACTACTCAATTGTGACATAAGTAAATGATGGTCTATCGTATCAAATGCGGCACTGAGGTCAAGGAGTAGCAACAATGACACATTACCTCTGTCTACCGCCTCTCGAATATTATTGAGGACGCATAATAGAGCAGTCTCCGTGCTATGACGCTGACGGTACGCTGACTGAAACGGTTCATATAACGCATTGTCACTTACATGAGCTGATAATCTTTTGAACACCGCCTTCTCGATTAGCTTAGACATAAAAGGCAGGTTCGAGACAGGTCTATAGTTTTTTAGAGTATCTTCGTCTAGGCCAGACTTCTTCAACAGTGGTTTGACAACTGCCCGCTTAAATGTCATTGGCATGAGGCCAGATTCTAAGCTGGAATTAACCAGCATAGTTATTGTTGGGAGCAAGATGTCAATGTTTTCAAGCACGATTTTCGTAGGAAAGGGATCGAGAGTACAAAATGCCAAGATATAAGACAATAAGTTGATTTAAACCAAAATTTAACCGTAAAAAGATCCTGGTTTACATCAAGTTCCCAGTGCCCTTGAACTTTGACCTCATAACCTTAATTTCATTGTGCTCAATCCACTTGATATGAGGAAGCGTGTGTCCATCTTTAGTCCCATTCGGGTGAACCGATCTGGAGATAAACTTAATAGATATTGGACACGGACAAGCAAACAGACAGCCAGAGAGACAGACAGACAGACAGGCAGCATGACATACAGACAGACAGACAGACAGACAGACAGACAGACAGACAGACCGACAGACAGACAGACAGACAGATGGTGTAACGGGAACAGTCGATATATTGGCAAAAATTCTAATTTTAGCCAATAATAAGTCTTCTACGCTGTGCATCTTAAACAACATGGTTAAAGTGCATATATCGCTCACCTAGAACATTGACATTTCAAACTAGACAAGTCAGTTCTACATATAGAGCCCTCTAGATTTCTCAGAAATGCAACAGTTATGGCCAGAAATAATCATTTATCCTACGTTAAGTTTCAAAGTACATATTGTGGCTGGGTATTTTAGGAGTAATATTTAAGCAATTTCCTGGACAAATTTGGAAATCCAAGGTGGCTGCTGAATAAATTGACCAAACCAATTTCTCATTAGGAGTGTTGAAGTATACCATGCTACGATCGTTCCAAACAAAGTCTCGTTGAATTAGGTCATTGATAAAGGAGGGGTAGTATTGTAGGATTTCCTGAAAATGTTGGGTAAAATCCAAGATTCTCTCGGTAAACAGAGACCAATCAAAATTATTAATATAAGTTCTAGAGTGTACCACCAAAATTTAATTAAAGTTTGTGAAGTGCTTTAGGGGGAGATATGTTTTAAAGGATTTCAGGAAAAAATTTTGAAAATCCAAAATAGCCATCATATCAGAACAAATTGGCCAATTAATATTCTTTTTAGATGTGTTGAAGCGTACCACCATTTAATCGCTCCACCAACCTTTCGGTGAAATTGGGGCATTGATTAAGGTCGAACATATCGTCTTAATGGATGTCAGGAAAATGTCAGGAAACCCTAAGATAGCCACTGAAGAAACCGACCAATCAAAACTCTGATATCTTTTATAGAGTATACCACAATACGACCTTTCCAGCTGAAGTAGCGATTTATGAGGAGATACGTTTTAAACGATTTCTGAAAAATGTTCGGAAAATGTAAGATTACCACCCACCAATATTTACCAATCAAAATTCTCATTTGATATGCTAAAGTCTACCGGCGGATGGACGAATAACCTAAGATGGACGGACTGACGAAGGACCGCCGCTATACCATATTCATTCAAGTCAGCTGAGCTAATAATATGCTCCCAGAAAAGCCTAGAACAAACATCTAGAGAAATGTTTAAGCTATGGTCGCATCTCTCATAAGCTGGATAAAAAGAAGATGTAATGCGTATCTACTAATAATAACTGCCTATAATTGTGAAAGCCCTATACATGCAACATATGCAACCTTGCAAAATGTCACATATTGAACAGGCGGACGGATGGGCGGGTGGATGGATGGACGGACGGACGGACGGACGGAAGGACGGACGGACGGGCGGGCGGGCGGGCGGGCGGGCGGGCGGGCGGGCGTCGACGGACGGACGGACGGACGGACAGACAGACAGCATGACAGACAGACAGACAGACAGACAGACAGACAGACAGACAGACATACAGACAGACAGACAGACAGACAGACAAACAGACAGACAGACAGACAGACAGACAGACAGACAGACAGACAGACAGACAGACAGACAGACAGACAGACAGACAGACAGACAGACAGACAGACAGACAGACAGACAGACAGACAGACAGACAGACAGACAGATACAGACAGACAGACAGATATTTACTTGTTGTGGAGTCGCAATTAAAAATTGTCTATTGAGATGCATGAAAATACTGAGATGCATCCAGCCACAGAAACCAATATGATAACTGCTGGTAATGGTGGTGGTGGTGATTGTGTTCATGGTGGTTGTGGTTGTGGTGGTGGTGGCGGTTATGAGGGTGGTGGTGGTGAGGATTGCGGTGGTGATTATTGTTGGTTGTTATGGTTGTTCTCGCGGCGGTGGTGGTGGCAGTATTAGTTGGCGGTGGCGGGTGAGGTGCATGGTTACCTTGGTTTGTAAATTTTCTGTTGTGTCGGACTATTGGGCTGTCGGACTACTGGTTATAATTGTCGGACTAGTGGAGTGTCGGACTATTGGGCTGTCGGACTAATGGGGCATCCCCATCTCATCGACCTATGAAGTTTGAAAGCGATCCAATAGATCTGGTGGCTGGGAAGGGAGATCACGACATCGCCTTGCAAATATATACGATGCTACCATGGTAGGATGCGACGAGAGATGTTACAATTCGATGCACGATGCGATGTTACAATGCGATAGACGATGCTATGGTGTGATGTTACGATGCGATCTATGATGTTACGATGCGATGCACGATGTTACAATTTGATACGCGCTGCTACGATGCGATGTTACTATGCGATGCCCCCCACCCCCAATGTCACTATGTGATGCACGATGCTATGATGCGATGCACGAAGCTACGATGCCCTTCAGGATGCGATGTTACAATGCGATGGACGATGCTATAATGTGATGCTACGATGCGATCTGTGATGTTACGATTCGATGTACGATGTTATAATGCGATACGCGCTGCTATGATACGATGCGCAATGGTACAATACGATGCCCCCAATGTTACGATGCTATGCACGACATAATTCCATGTATTCAGACAGACCAGAACTGCTACTAGTACTAGTGCCACTGCTGCTATTACTACTACTACTACTACTGCTGCTGCTGCTGCTGCTGCTGCTGCTGCTGCTGCTGCTTCTACCACCACTACCCTTACCACCCCACACCCACCACTACCGACTACGTGTCTGATCAGTGTTAGTAATTGGCGTCTTTATGGTCTGGATTGCTGGCATTAAAGGGGCATGAATATTTTCTAAATAATTCTATCAGCCTCTCATATTCCAGTGCACTTACTATGAATTTAACTTTTGTTTGGAACACATGTACAGAATAATAGCATGTCGATTTGGGGAAAAGCCCCATAATAACTTCATTTTCAAGGAATCCCACATCCGAATTCTATCGGTATCTGAATGAAATCGTTACATGTAGCGATCAGATTCGGATGCGGACAGATTTCGCATACGCATTCGGACATATGGAATCATACAATCTATTTGTAATTGTAGCGAAAAATATTGCGGATACGGATACGCATACGCGTTAATGGAATCCTAGCGTATTTATGTTTGTATTTGTCTCCACAATTGGAACGTCTTGATATTGAGGCGTTATCTTCTCTTGGATAGAGACAGGAGTGGCGCCCTGTTCATTTGACATCCGAATGCTATCGGTATCCGAATGTAATCGTTACATGTAGTGATCGGATTATGGTTGTGCTATGGAAGCAAATCTAGGGGTTATAAAGCTCAACAGTCTATGATGTCTGGACGAGCAGGTCAACCCAGGTGTTAACTTGACCTCTATGGCATCAAAAGTCTGTCAATGATAAGCACACAATTTTGTTGATGATTGGATCAGAAGTTTCAAGTTAACAGGAAATCTCCCAAAGTGGTGTATATTGAATGGCTCATATATTTATTATCAATGGATCAAGAATTACAGGGATACTGCCACTGTAGTTTTTATGGTATCAGGACACCAGATCTATATGACATAGAAAGGATTCCGAATCCATGTAAAGGATTCCGGATTTAATGAAAGAAGTTGAGATAGGAGTGATAGGTATGGATATGGCTGCAACTCAAATTAGATTATTGGGATTGGATAATGGCAAACTATGGAGGTGGTCTCTCTGGATTGAACTTAAAGCTCACATGTCTCTGCTTTTTGGCCAAACTTGATCAATAGTATCAATATACCAGTGATCAAGTTATGATCAAATTTCAGATATGTCTGACTTGGTCAAAGTTGCACACTGCTCAGTTACCACCAGAGCTCCTCATTAACAGACCACAATGATATCGTTGATCTCTCTAATGATGTTGAAGTCGTAATGGGAAAAATTACGGCTGATTAACCCAGATATGCATCGATTCAAATTCTAGCAGTTAAGGTTAAACCATTCCAGTCTCTCTTTCAAAAGACAAGAGCTGTTTAAACTCCCTTACCAGAACCAGAAAATCAGTCTATCTGGGAATGATACCATGTGATGGTTAATCCGCATGCGGTAGAGAAAATTCTGTAACTGAAACTATGAAAACAAAAAAACTTTAATCATTGACTCATTACATATAAAACGGAGTAGATGAATTCATATTGATATAGTATGAATGGAGTAGTGAACTAAGGCTGTATTTATTACATTTTAAAAGCGCCATTGATGCGTTGAAATCACACATATAGTACCTGAATAAATTAATACATAAATAAGTGCAAACAAAATTATTTTTGGAAATTTGATGATTGAAATCTTAATCAATCAGCCATTAATTTCATAAGGGTTAATTTATTAAAGAGGCAATCACCAAATAGCATAAGTTCAATGGTATCTTAATAGCGAGTTGACCGCTAGTCGGTAGGATAATAATAACGAAATTTATACCCGGTAATTCAAAAGACTGAACCACTCAACCAATCTAGAACTTACGTTATGAATTGGTTGATTGGTTACTCAGGCTCTGGAACTAGAAACTAACTAAGTGATGATTACTGAATGATTGTTGGTTATTTGAACTTGGACACGTGACGTAATAACAATAAAATGAAACAAATATTCAATCAATTTAAATAGAAATATTTCAATAATAAGTATGAAAATTTACTTAGAGAATATTTTGAAATTTGGTTACATAAGTAAAAATCTGAACAGTCTCTGCACCACGCAAGTTGGTCGGGGTGTATGGTAAATAATTTGGAGAAGTCACAGTTAAAAGTTAGATTCCTTGAATATGCTGAATACAGAAGTCCGGTCACGGGAGTAAAAACACACGTGAAGAAACGGATGGCGAATCCGGTGGCCAGTTTCACAAAGGTGCGTAAGTACGATAGTGGACGTAAATATGGCGTAAGTACGGTAGGGGGCGTAAATCGGGTTTCATGAAAAGCGCGTAACTTAGGCAGGGGCATAAATATGGTCGTAACTTACGCGTGCTGAGACCCACGCGTAAGTTAAAACGTCTAACTCGGAACATCACGTTCAGAATCTCCTTTTCCAGCGTACACGGCGAGTATTCGCGAGAGGCTAATTAGGTCAACATTTAGGTCAGGAACACGTTAAAATTAGATCTGTTTATTCATAGCTATTTCTTTTGTGCACTTCGGAACTTCGCACATTTTCCAGAATGCATTGCTATCGACACGAACAGATCATCACTGAACGGTTTGCCTTTACTATATACCGTAATTTAAGCTGCAAAAAATGAGTCACCATTTTTCGAATATTCCTATCGCTGTACTGATAGAGCTCATCTGCCGCGCCTCGCTTCTAACATGTCAAAGCTACATCTTCGATCTAAAAGTACAGGCCATATTTTGTTGCTTGAAATAATCGCGCCATCATCCTCTAAAAATGACGCTTCAAATCCAGGATTTAATTTAATCGATAAAGCCTGTCTATTACGACCACACTATAGGAGCGCAGAGTAACTCGCAGAATATGAATAGTGAATCGAGCCCAGGCCCAAGTGTATGCCCTAGGTGACAGATAATAGTTGTTTTCAAAATAATCAGCGAGTTAATTATAGCCATTTTAGCCTTTATCCTTTGTCATAAATAACACAAGTTAATTCTCTTTTTCTGGTAAATGAATTTTCGAATACCGGTACAGCACTGCAGTAATTATAGACAACAATTTGTGTAAATTTGCCACGAATGACTGGCTTCGTTAGCGAGCCAATTCTTCAAGTAGTAAAATCTAAAAAATAGTTGCCGCATGCTGCAAGCTTTCACAATGGTTTAATGAAAAAAGCTGTTAACCCAGCAGGCACATGACATTGTTTCAACGTTGAATCCACGTTGAAATCACGTCATGACGTGATTTCAATGTGGATTCAATGTTGAAACAACGTCATGTGCCTGCTGGGAACCCTTTAATCCTCGAATTGAAAAATAAATTGAAAATGTCCCTTTGCCGACCAAGAGATTATTTTTGAAATTTTAACACTGGAATGACTGGTTCGGTTATTGAGCCAGCCATCCCAGTGGTAATTTTCAAAAATAATTCATTTAGTCTGCAAATCCACATTTCTCATGACCACTGCAGAAGCTGTTTTTGGCTGTCTAAAGAGTTAAAACAAGAAAACAAGAATCATTTCCAGTGACTTCCATTTCCTTTGTTAAGACTAGCCCTATGAACCTGTGGTGGCACAATATACACTCTCTGAATCTGAATTGTTTAAATCAGGTAACCATATTGGATTTTGAATGCCGGGCAGTTGTCATAGCCACAATGGATATTGTCAAAAGGAACAAATGATGAAAGTTGTTAAGTTCCATCATGCAAATGGCAAACTTGTTGACAGACAAACTGCCAGACCTGTGTACACACTATTAAAGTTTTTTCCAGTATGGCTGCCTTGAAATTAAAGTATTCCTCAAGGGAAAGGCTTAACCCTTTAATGGCATGGTTCATACACAAGTACACAGAAAGTCTTGTGGAAAATGTGGAATTATAAGAAACTAGTGCTGTCTGTCGGACCCGATACTCCGAATCCGCTCCGATCCGAATCCGATCGGATTCCGGTCGGATTCACAGGGTTTTTTCGGATACGGGTCAGATTTGTGTAAGCCTGATCGGATTCGGATGGAATCATTAAAGGCATCGGATCCGAAGTTGAATCTGAACTCAATCCAACAATCGGGACTCGAGAACTATTGCAAATAATGCAAAACTATTATTGAATATTAAGGTGTCAGGACCTGCCTTTGATATTTAATCATTTCACTGATGATTTCCCAAATTCCCTGTATCTCAATGTCAAAGCAACCGTAGAGGAAAGCTGTCAATTTCTAGGTAACCAATATACAATTACAAAAGCTGTTGCATATTTTGGCATTAATATGACTGGAAGCTATTGCTACGATAGGCAGCACTGTCTTCTAGTCGTATTAATTTCAAAATATTCAACAGGATATGCTATTATATCCAGCTATACCTCATAAGGAATTTACTTTTTCAGGGATTTGTTCATTTTGTTGTTGAAAATTTGAAATGGGTAATTAGTGTACTGTAAACTGTAAACCTAAAATGTCCTAAATGAAGATCCTCCACGAATAACGCCAAAGGGTGCATGAATGTAATACATGATCCGTTTCCGACTTTCCGTTATACAAATACACCACCTGATCCTACAAACTTTATAGATGTCATCGTAATACATCGGATTCGTATTTCCAGATTCGGATCGGATCTAGGGACAAAATCGGATCGGATTCGGATCAGATTTAGGGATAAAAATTGGATTCGGATTGGATTTAAGATAGCCATCTGATTCGGATTCGGATTCCAAAAAGTCCCGTCGGATTGGATTTTAGGCCATGTCGGATCCGACGCACAGCACTATAAAAAACCAATATATCCAGGCGTTGAAAATTATGGAAAATTTAATATTTTCTCCTAGTACAGCTTTGGAAATTGTATGGGAAATTAAAATATTGTCAGATGTGATTCTCATTTGCAAAATAATATAGATAATAATCAAAATATTGATGATCTTAGCTACAAATTTCAGAATTTTTCTGAAACACATGGCAGCTTTCATATTGACACAGATTTGAGACATAAAATGGGACTAAAAATTGATTAATTAGGTCTGGAAAAGGTATAGAAAAAGTATGGAATTTCATTCTGCAGAAGATGTATGTACCCTGTAATGAGAAAATGTAGTCAAGAAAAAAAATTGTCCCATAGAAAATATCCATTTGCAGACCCATGAGAAGACTATTTTTGACAACTTAACACTGGAATAACTGGCTTGGTGATTGAACCAATCATTGCGGTTATAAGATTTCAAAAATAGCATTCGCTTGGTCTGCGGATGGATATACATTTCCCTATAGAAAATATTCATTTGCAGACAGTGAGAAGACTATTTTTGACAATTTACCACTGGAATGACTGCTTGTTGCTTGAGCAAATCATGGCAGTGATACAATTTCAAAAATAGCATTCTCTTGGTCTGCAAATGGATTATACATTGCCCCCATTGAAAATTTCCATTTGCAGACAGTGAGAAGACTATTATTGACAACTTACCACTGGAATGACTGCTTGGTGATTGAGCCAATCATTGCAGTGATAAGATTTCAAATATAGCATTCTCTTGGTCTGCGAATACATATACATTGTCACCTAGAAAATTTCCATTTACAGACCATGAGAGGACTATTTATGACAAGGAATAACGGCTAAAATGGCTATAAATAACTCGCTGATTTTTTTGGGAAAACAATGTGACAGTAAAGAACTTAAGGAAGCATCAACACACTCAATCTATTTTCAGAAGAATCTGCCAACCATTATCTGTCACCTAGGGCATACACTTGGGCCTTGGCTCGATTCACTATTCATATTCTGACAGTTACTCTGTGCTCCTAGTGTGGTCGTAATAGACAGGATGTATCGATTAAATTAAATCCTGGATTTGAAGTGTCATTTTTAGAGGATGATGTGTCATTTTTAGAGGATGATGGCTCGATTATTTCAAACAACAAAATATTGCCTGTACTTTTAGATCGAAGATGTAGCTTTGACATGTTAGAAGCGAGGCGTGGCAGAAGATGAGCTCCATCAGAACAGCGATAGGGATATTAGAAAAATGGTGACTCATTATTTTTAGTCCTAGCTAAAATGCTGAGAATTGGAATGGAATCGAATGCATGATCATGAATGAAGATATAGATATCCCATTGATTTTTGAGAATCCTTAGAGGGGTGGGTGTGATGATAGTAAAATGAGTACACTAGTAATAATTTAACAGCCAACTGATGATTTGTATTCACATCCAGAAATTCAGGAAAGGTCAGCAGAGAGCACCCAGACTCGAGAGTTTTTGCTGGGGTAGGGCCTCGGCACCCCACCTTTTAAATGAACCCATCCATTTGTCATACAGCCTCCGGGCCTGCTGTACGTTAAGCAACTGCAGATTAATTTGAAGTAAGTTTTGCTTAAATTATACTGTATGCGTCATAAATCAATTTTCAGAAGCCGAATACAAATATCAGTATCTAGATGGCCGTCCACGTAAAAGCGTGATGAAGTATTATGATGAAAAAGCCACCATGATGAGGAACGTGTAAATCATCATGACGACTTTAAAATCATCATGATTATTTACACTGCATTGAACTTGTAAAATAGATATAGATTGTAGATATTTATAGATATATAGATACAAACATAGATATTTATAGACATGCCGGAATCGACAGGGATACAGGAAAGCTGTTGAATAATTCGGAAATAATTTGACTGGGAGCTCCAAGTCAAATTAGTTTCAAAATATTCAAGAGAATGTTTATTAAATTGTAAATCCATCAAAGACATACAGTTCGTACACTCGACGGACGTATTGATTTTCAGGAGGGAGCTTTACATCATAATGATTAAGACGTCAACTAACTAGTGACGTACTTGATTCTGACGTCATATACGTTAGTGTCAGATTGGACCTCTCCATTATCATAGAAATTTAACACAAGAAAGGGTCTGACCGTCCACTAGGATTCCAGACCTTTGGGAATGATCCGAAAAATATCTGGAAAATCTTTTTAAAAATCTGAATAATCCGAAGAATCTTTAAAACGGCGTGTTACCCTGCTAACAGAGGGGCCCATTTATAGGGCCCGGCCATTTCTAATTAAGATCTGCCCACATTGTACTCATACTGGGTGGATTTGAAACTTCAGTCTGAATTCCCAGAATCTAGATTTTAAGACAATTATTTGAAACTAATTTGACTGCCAGCTGTTGCTGCCTATGGCATCAGATTCCAGTCAAATTAGTTACAAAATATTCAAGAAAATTGTTATTAAATTGTAAATTCAACCAAAGACATACAACTCGCGCTCTTCGCGACTGACTTTTCGATTTTCGTGATGGCCTTATACGTCATTTTTATTGTGATGTAACTAACATTTGTGGTTGGAGAAACATCCTTTCTTGGTATAGAGGCTACTTTCTCCTATCTCACAGGTACGGTTATTAGGCCGGTACTGGGCAATATATTGGCCCTGTATTGGCCCAGTATTAAGCCAGCAAACTGATGCCTACTATCAGGGTTGTTTCTTGTTCTTGCAATATATTTGTGAACCCTAGCAATTTGTCTTCCGCTTGTTTAACCGTCTGGCTGCTGCGTTTGCAGACGACATATTCCAAAGGTTGTATCTCTGGACTTGTTGAATATATTGGAAATAATTTGACTATATGTTGCTGGTGGCTAAGCCAACAACTTTCAGTCAAATTGCTTTCAAAATATTAAAAAATTCAAGAGTTTTTGCTCATTGAAATTATTGTCTGGTGACTTGCAGCAGCGAGACAGTTAAAGTAAAACTATAGAAATTCTTTTATATAAATTTCTGAATAAATATTGACAGAAAGAGCATAATGTTTGTACAGTTTTGGTCTAATTTAGTTCGTCTTTATATTCTTATCTTCTTTAAGAGCTTTTGACAATTACTAAGAATACCAGAGAATCTTCATGCAATACAGACATATATGGCACATGCAATAAAACTTTATATATATTTGTTAATATATGTTGATTGTAAAATCTTACCGCAATCTAGTTTTTTGACATTTTTATTAGTATGTTCCGATAACACTGGATTTCCATCCCATAATACAGCAAGATAGAGAGAAAATTAATGACATCACTAAATTAATAATGTTTTTATATTCATATTTGTCCATAAAACAACTATCACAGGATCGTTGTTAACCTTAATTAAGGCTACTAGCTAGGCAGCGTTTTTTGCTATCACGCTCTTAATATATTTGTTATTTTATAACATACGAACGAGCGCACACCAGAGCTATCAGCCCGGGACTGATTACTAAGCTATTAATCCTCGTGTGGGACGAGTTGGGTACGTTTTTCGTCTCAATTCAGCTTTCCAGTTTTATCCATCCATCATCTGACCTCGTATGACGTCATAATCATCCCAGCGCGTGTATGATGACGTCACAACCACTACGTCACAAAGGGTTCCAAATAGACCGTCACCAAATCTCAAATACTCTGACACGTTGTATGAATTGTATGTCTTTGTAATTCTTTGCTATTTAATAAACATGTTGTTTAATATTTTGAAACTAATTTGACTGGGAGTTGTTGCTGCCTTAGGCAGCAACAGCAACCAGTCCAATTAGTTTCAAAATATTCAAAAGCTTACCTGTGGGTTTTTTTGGGGAAATTGATAGTCAGTGTGTTCAGAGATCGATCGATCCAAACACGAGCGAGGTGTGGGTGGAGCTTAGCTAGAGATGGGCAGGGTATAGCTAAAATCGGAAAGGTCCATCGACCATGAGGAAATTATATTTTAGGCAGTGTTCTCGCGAGAGAATAAATCAGGAATAATGTTATACGTCAGTATGGCGTTATTCCTGATTAACTCTCTATTGAGAATGCGGCCTTAGTCAAGAGAATGAGCCATCTCTATCAACTATGCCCCGCCCATTTCTGGCTAAGCTCAGTTCACTTTTTCAGTGTGTTGGAATCAATATATATGCTTCGAATCCTGTATTCCCCAAATCTCAATTTCAGTGTAACTATACAGGTAGGCCTAACCTGCTGAATATGTTAAAGTCTGTATGCAAACACAATTTTAATAGCCATTTATACAATATATTTGAAACAAAAGCAAAATCCGCTTCCCACATATAAATTGTGCGACCATACAGTAAGAAATAAGCAAGAAATGCAAGTTTGAAAACATGCAAAACGGGAATTCTTATTTCAACTTTTTCAATGTCGGCAATCAGTAATCCAACTCCCTATACAGTATGTCACTCCAGTGACGGCTAACAGAGCCACGCATAGGTATCAATAGTAAACAAAGCAGATATCGAAAGCGGTGTCGCCGAAATTACCTTTAGTAAAAGCTATGTTTGTAATTGGTTCTAGTACAGATTTTTCTGCTGAATACACTCGTACGTGTTACTTTTTTATTAAGCAGACTGATTTCTTCTAAATTGGTTATCAATGAAATATTTTAAAATCCCGCAAATTTGGCTAATTTTCATTGAAATTATGGTGATTTACAGGTGATACATTTTGAGTTGGGAAAAAGTTGTTTTTGTTATTAACTGGGAACGCTTCACGCGAATCTGTGTATTTTCTGAAATATTGACGCATGTTTGACCCATTTCTGCAAAGTTGTATCAGTCGTGTCACCCACACTTTAAAGACTAATTTGACTGGGTGCTGCACCCGCTGTTTTTGTCTACGGCAGCAACATCGCCGAGTCAAATAAATTTCAAAATATTCAACATAGTGTTTATTAAATAGTAAATCCATTAAAGACATACAATTCGTATAATTTTCAAGGTTCATGACGGAGCTAGACACGTCATACATTATACATTTTAATTGTAACGGCATCATACATGTGGCGTAATTGATTATGACGTCATATGCTTGAGTAGGAGATAGGGGTTAGCCTTTAAAACAAGAACTAATTGAGTGCATCTAACGTGAGAAAACAGCTATTTAGACGGAGTACACCACAGCTCAGAAATAAATCAACCTGTTTCCAAAACAAAAACAGAAACATGTTAATTAGTATGCTAATTATTCTGGTGAGAATTGGATTGGAAGATATTGATGTCTTCCAATCTAATTATGTTCAAAACATTCAAACAATGCGTTTTATTTTGTTTTCGATGCAATCTAGGCTATTTCTGAGCTATACCGTAATCTATTAACTAATGAAAATCTACATCGGACCACGTGATTTCAAAACAGCAAAGGCCGGCGAAATAATTAGTGAAATTTTAGTAGACGCCCTAAAATAGAATGCACCATTTCAGATTCCATAAGAGGTTATGTTATTACAATCATTACAATGACAACATCGTCTTTGGCTATTTTACTTCTGTAAATAGCTTAGTTTCCACAAAAACCGGATCCATTTCCTTAGCTATTCTCAACTCAAATATACTAAATATGGAATTTTGTATGGAACGATATGTTGAATAATTTGAAAATAATGATAGAGTTCGGCTGGCTACACAACTATTAAAATACTTTGTTGGAAATAAGCTGTTGCAAATTATCAACCAATTTTACTGGAAATTGCATGCCATTACATAGGTACATAGCTTAGAGGATTGCGCTTCGTGTGTGGCGCGATGCATGAGCTAACGGCTTAGTCAAACGTCTCTTGGTCTATTCGCTAAGCTCACAGTGCCTGTCTAATCAATTATATTTTCGGCAGACTCATCCACTACCAGGAAATGGTATTAAAGTCAATTTACAATGTAAATATTGGATCCGAAATGTCACTCCAGTATGTGATATCATAATCAATTATGGAACATGTAGGCTGGTGTCACAATCATAATTGATATTGAATACTCTGTCATGAAGCTGGGGAAGTCCGTCAAATGTACGAATTGTATGGTTTGATGGATTATTGCTGGCATGGGAAAGAATACTACCGAGTTTAATATCCACGAGCATACCTCTATAATTACCTTCAAAACGGGATTCTTAGAATTCAGGGTTTAAAGTATATAAATCGATGTCAACACACGCAAAACAAGGGCGGAGCTTGGATGGAAATGGGAGGGGCATAGCTAGAAACTGATCCATCTATTAGACATAGCTAAATTAGCCCGTGTTCACACGAGTGAGTTACGCCAGAGTAATGTCATATTGAAGTATGGCCTTAGTCTGGATTACATCTCTAGTGCGAACACGGCAGAGTTTGCGAGAAATATCTTCTGAGCTCAACTGAGCTCAACTATAATACATATATCTAAATAAAAGTAGGAAACAATATGCTGAATTATTTGAAGATAATATCAGATTTCAGATTGACTTGTACACCATAAAGGTGTTTCTTTGTCGGTCGTAAAACTGTTCTATGCGACAGTCTTATCGGACATTTGACACTGAAAAACATAGCTAATAGTCGATCTAAAAATAGAGGCGTGGTTTCTTAAAAAATACACCTCTAATGTAATGGCCGACCATCTTATTACGCCATTACAACGACTATACTGTTACACAGACTCTACTTCGGAACCCAGACAGATCTGGACCCAGTCTATTTCCGTACCGGACTGTAAACGCAACAATGTGGATCGTGTTCATTTTGGTGGCATTTTAACCTCTCTATCACTAGCCTGATACAGACATTAAAATCGACTCGATCCATCCAGTGGTTCGTGTGATATCAGCATCTACGCAACGTCAGCAATTTCGTGACAGCATTTTGAATTTTACGACGAATACTGTGGGACTGTCTATTTAAGTGAAACATTAGAGTCTGGTATGAGGAGAGTAGCTCTCATGTCCTTTTAAGTTTTAATTCTCTCTAGCACCATATTCTGGTGGCAATCACTACGCCAATGGCTACTCAATACATACGAGATTCTTCTAGCTATCGCGTATCGAAGGAGCTCTCGCGAGATACGAATGAGCTAATAGGAAGCCACTTGTATTAACCATATAAACCCCGAAATCCCATACAGATGACAGGATTTTAGGACAGAACAGCTATGAGCCAATGCGTTTATGGTGCACTAGCCGCTCCGCCCTCGGCCAGCCCACCCCTCCCTCCCCCCACTCTCCCCACCAACCCCCCTACCCACCCATCCATAGATTATTAAAGCCTGCGCTGGAATTTCAGGTTTTTTGTACCATATGTAGCAAATGTATGTCAGCGTGACCTACTTTTCATGCCTCACCGAACATCAGAGATTATTCTTGTCTAAGATGTAGTTTCAAGAGGTTTTTTATACAGCAAACAAACTTGGTGTACGGATGAAGTATAGGTTATTATTGTGTCGTATATTAAAAGTTGGTCAACGTGACCTACTGTTTCACTTACCATGATAGACAATTCCTTACTGGGTGATAATTTGACTCTTTTGTATGCATTAACCAATCTTGATGTATGGATGCATTCTACTTGTAATTAGTATCAATTCATGGTTCACCCGACTTCAAGATTAATTGTAACTCTTGGGTTCAGCAAGGGATGGGATGCAGCGGAAGGCTGTAGTATCCTTTATGATGCACTGTATTACGAAAACTCTAGTTCGACTGAGCGCTGTTGTTGCCATATGCAGACTTAGGTAAATTAGCCCATGTTCATACTAGCGAGTTAATCCAGTGTACCGCCATACTGAATCATGGCGTTACTCCGGATTACCTTCTAGTGTGAACACGATTCTTTTGAACTCCAATAGCAATGAATATATAAAATCCTGACGCCTGCCTGGTGCGATTCACACGTATCCGCAGGACCGCACTTGCAAACTGGATGCAGACAAGACGTGCTCGGTGGCATGTACTGCTGTTATGAAACACCGACTGACTAGCTGTACAGTTGGAGCCACAAGAGGGTGGGCGGACGGGAGGGAAACTTCAGCGGGTCGTTGGACTGCGCATGGGGAATGAAACCTTTCGAAAATGACTATGACCGAAATCTTGGATGGGCGCCAGCCACGTTAAAAATTGGTTTCCGGATGATATTTCCATTACGGTTTATTGGATCGCTTTGAAACCTCAGAGGGTCGTTGGACTTGGTCTGTGGGAAAAGCTGAGAGAAAATTTCCTGAGCTTTTCCCCGGAATCGGGTTTCTAGTTCAAGCAACACTTTACGTTTCTATTCTATGGTGTAATTCAGATTTCAATACACTTGTTTCGGCTGCAGTCTTTCCCACGTCAAGTGTGCTGTCTTCTTTAAGGCTTCTTCCGCGGAACCGCTCCATCCGTAAAAGTAAATACAGAGCCAGTGCCCTTGATCCATTCTTTCATTTAGTCAACAACCATCTCTGCTTTCTGCCAGAGCAAGCTGAAGCTTTGTAGAATTTAATTGTCAGAGAAGAATTTCACCTGGTTGCAATAACATCCACATTACTTCCGGACTCTGGCAAAATAATCATGGATGTAATGTAGCCACGAACTTACTAACTACCTGCTTTTTGTACATATTCAAAGCAGCTTCGTTTATTATGATAACAAATACATGTACTCATTTGAAAAAACTTTTTTTTCCGTTAGTGAATATTCCTTTACGGTGTATGATTTGGTTTGTCAGAAGGTATCAAGTTGTCTCTAGCTATGTAAATGCCGTGAATACATTGCATTATAATTTGCCAGAATATCTTTGTCCTCTGATCAGTATGATCATCTCCACTAAAAATATAATCTTTTTGCTGTAAAATGTTCAACTACGTTGTGTCAATGAGGCAATGAACCTTTCCAGTTTTAGCTATGCCCCGTCCATCCCTAGTTACGCCTCACCCATGTTGGGATCAATCGATCCCCGAATGGCCTGTCTATGAATTTCCAGAAAACTATACAGATAAGCTGTTGAATATTTAGAATTTTTATTAAATAGTAACGACATACAATTCCAACTGTGTCGGACTATTAAGCATTTCAGACGGACTAATTCGAGTCATTCATGTTGTAATCGATTATGGCGTCAAACTGTAGCTCGGGAATAATCCGGTTGAAATCAGTCACGCTGTTAAGGGTAAGAATCGATTTGACAATTTCCATTAAATGTTTCATAAAATCTAAGATTTTTCACCCAAAAATGTGACGAATCAAAATTCCGAATGGAAGATCTAGCCTATCACAGTAATTTGGTTGAAATCGATCAAAATGGTAGAAGAAAGAAGCAATTTGACAATTTCCAGTACATTTTTAGTAAAATCTATTTTCAACCAAAATATTTACGAATCAAACTTCCAAATGGTAGTTCTAGAGCCTATGGCACTAGTATCATTTTAGCCAAATTTGGTTGGCATCAGTCAAACTCGTAAGGAGAAGAAGCATTTTGACAATTTGCGGTAAATTTTTTATAAAATCTAAGAATGGAAGTTCTGGAGCCAAGCCCAATAGGATCGTTTGACACAAATTTGGTTAAAATCTGTCTATTGGCTGAGGAAGTGGTTTTCTTAGGAGGAAAAGGGGGGGGGGGGGGCCGTGACGTGAATGTGATTCGGTTCTTTTAGGTCTCCGTTAGTCAAGTTTGAAGTCTAAAATCTTTCTCCAAGGTGCAAAATTAGCATTTATGGCTTGCCCCTTCCCACCAGGTTACTGATCAAATCTGGTGTATATCAGAAGTAACAGAATGGTGAGTATTGATCGAAGGAGAATGAAGGAAATGTCAATTTTCCTTTCTCCGAGATCTAACAATACTCACCATTCTGTTACGGACCCAGCCTCCCAGCCCCACGGAGGCAAGCCATAGTTTTCTCTTGTTTGGTGGCTATGCAAACAATATGAGCTCTATGGTAAACGGGTACTCGGCAGTTGGGAGCCGAGTACCCGGTTCCCAGGAGTCGGTAAAGCTTTCTAAGTCTATAATCCTAGAGCCGCTGTCAAGGCCAGCTGTATATCAGAAGTAACAGAATGGTGAGTATTGTTAGATCTCGGAGAAAGGGAAATTGACATTTCCTTCAGTCTACAGCCGTGTTCTCATTAGAGACGTAATCCTGAGTCGTTACCCTGGACTAACTCTCAGTGTGAACATGTCCTAGGCACCATCCTTACACCCATGTGGCTTACATCTGAGCATTGTCGCAATGTCTCTCCGCACTGTTTGTGCAGCAAATGCATAAATAAATGGATTAATGGCGGAATTTGAAAAATATATCTTGTTCATTATATCAGCCGCAATCGGTATGCTATTATGGTCTATTCGCCAAATGAGAAAGGTTAAGAATCCTCCTACCATGGGCAATGTGGTTACGATGTAAACGATAACCACGATGAATACAGCACGTGTGTCCGTGCTCTCACGGACATGCCCATGAGTGTTTTTCGATACCTGTCCTATGTGCTGAAGCACTTTGTTTACCCACAATAATATGTTTCAGAAAGTGCACGACAATAGTAGTTATTAATGGCAATAAATAAATCCAGATCGCCGCCACTGTGTCGTATATTGGTTGATGATTTCCAATGTAAGAGCTTTACGACGCCTGTAGATGAGGCGAATGATACACCGATGACGATAGAATTAATCCAAACCAAGGAACATATCTTTGCCATTAATCTTGAAGTTACCTTGATGTGTGCTGACAGTGGAAATACAAGCTGGTAGAACCTGGAAGCAAAATAATAACAGTATTACTAATCTGCGGGCAAACGCAAATAAGGGTATTCAGAGTTTGCAGGTGTGTACAAATTTTTTTTTAGGATTTTCCAGATTTCTTCAGGTCACACCCAAAATTATGGAGATCTATCTGTATGGCCTCATCCATTATTGCGTGAGAGATTGTGCGAATTCGGACCAGTAGTTTCCGAGATATCCATAGATCCAGAATGTGATCCAATCAGGAACCAGGTTCTTTTATCCGGATCACGACCACTGTCAGAAAACCCTTTTGCACAGCACTTTTGTTCGTCGTGTTAAAATTTGAGCAAAAGCGGACCTATAGTTTTTTTATATACATCTCGGGACACACACACACACACACACGCACGCACGCACGCACGCACGCACGCATGCACGGATGCACACACAAATATAGACACAATCACAATAGACAATGCAAAGGTAATTATAATTATAATACGTGAGTGGAAGACATATGTCAAAGCAACTTCTCAGAAGCTGGACACTGGCCGCCGAAGGTTGATGATATAACCGTGCTTGGTGGTATTAAACGTATGCTTGATGACGTCACTTTGACAACTAGCCTCCTCGTACATATGTACTAACCTATTGAGATACTATGCTGAAACTAAGAAGTGGAATAACTGCCCTTTTAGAGGTGTATATAGCTTAAACATGTGCATACAGATAATCTCAGGCCAGTGAGTCCACATTCTCAAATCGCATTGTACATGAACAATTTTAATAACTTCCCATTTGCCTAGTGCTCGAGTTTCCGAATCTACCCATGGATTTTTGATACGTTGTTTACTAATGGAGATATCCCGAAAATCGGTCATTTAATTCTTTAAAGTTTTCAATGTCACGCCATCATGCCGAGAAGCTAGCACGCCGAGAAGCCGGCGCGTCTTAGAGATGGATTGCCTTCTAATTCACTAAGAAAAGAGGGAGTCCCCATGTGACCACCTTTGAATCCTTTACAAGCCGCCCATCGGCAAGCTGAATAGGAAGAGCGTAATCGTGACTCAGATACGAGGAGTGTAGAAGCCTTCATGTCACTAACGCTGCAAAGCCGTGCAGGCCGAAGATTCGTCATTCACTTTGAACAAATGGCCCAGACTGTGATATCTACATACCTGCTGCCTGCTGGTAAGACACCGCCTGGTGCCCATTTGTAAACCAGCGGCTGGCAAGTGGCAGATAACATAAGAATACTAAATTAAAAGTTTCTTACATCTTACCTGTGAGCAGAGCCTTTCAGACCTGGACTTTCAGCTAACGTTCTCCGCTTGATCTGGAGACTATGCAGTGGCTAATTGAAATAGCAGGATATCCGCCGAGAAACAGATCATTGGAATCATATTCGGTTGAAGCATAGCCACAAACACCTGCAGCTCCTTACTCATCTGGAATTGAAGGATCCGTTCAGGTACTGGTTGTGAACATTAGTGACTGAGATCATCCTACTGGTGCATGTTGCAGGTAACGACCCATGTTTACCAACTGACTTAAGGGAAAAAATTCACCGTATCTTATACTAACCAATCATGTGATAACTGATAGGATTTGCCGCCTATATCCATCCTTGACATTTTAGCTTTTTATCATGCCGACATCGAAAGATATTCAGGCTTTAGTAGTTAAATGTTGATATATTTCTACAACCTATGGTGGCTGTCAAGATTTGCTTTTCATCCAATCAGAAAAAAAGCCAAAGCCTGCAACATCTTCCAGTCAAATTAGTTTCAAAATATGCAACACAATGATTATTATTATTATTACATAATAAAGAATGTAATCTATTTGCTCTTACATGGCATCACACACTATTGCTTGAGGAGACAAAATGGTGGCGATCACTGTTCAACTGTTATGCCATATTATAAAGCACATAGTTGTGATACAGATAAGGGAATATGACGGGATCTGAATGATATGGAATCTATAGACGATACTCTATCGGTGTAATACAACCTTTAAGATGAGATTACCATCCCTTTAAACACTGCGATATACACCCTCCCCTTCCACACACACACAAACACGCACGCACGCACATACGCACGCACACTAATTTAGGCTATAAGT
Source organism: Chaetoderma sp. LZ-2023a (assembly GCA_034401795.1). NCBI lineage: Eukaryota > Metazoa > Mollusca > Caudofoveata > Chaetodermatida > Chaetodermatidae > Chaetoderma > Chaetoderma sp. LZ-2023a. The sequence goes on along the minus strand of CM067371.1, from coordinate 32,922,813 downwards.
TTGCTAGGACAGTTGTCAGTCTTTAGAGTGCACGCGCACGTTGTTATTTTGACCCGCCTGCTACCTCATTACCGGCAACAGCCTTCGAGTGTACAGAATGATGACACCTGGTTTCGTCAGCTCGGATCTGACTGGCTGATTTCGATTCAACCTCGATCTCCACTGATAAGCACCCTGTGTCATTCTTCCCGCCTGAGCAGTTCCTCTAACACTGTGTTTGGCTAACACACAACATTCTTGCTCTTTTGTATGGTGTTGGGCTAATGAGTGGCTTTGCGTATTGTCTTGCATCCGTATTAGTTTCTGTTCTCTGCTTTATTTCAGAAGTTGACTATTGGTGTCTGGATATATAAGAAGACGACTGCTCTATACATTGTGATTGCTGTGTGGTGCACCATTCTTGCTCTGCAAGCGGCTGGTAACTCGTTGGTGGTCGCATCTACTCACTACTAACCTAATAGGTTAGGGTAGTGTTAGGCATCTGTGACAATAAGGCATACAAACAGGCTGCAATATCTTAACCGAATAGATTAGGCACACAAGCTTACAACCAGCGAGCCGTAGCCACTGAAGGACCACCATGAGGCATCAACAGCGGCATCTACAAAATTTGTACCCACTTTACCACATTTGGCTTATACATAAATCAATGCAGGAAGGCCCTCTAGGAAATATCTTCTTCCCTTATCTCCTTTTCTCATTTTGACATCGAGCGGCTACAGTTAGCTCTCAAAACTAAAAAGATCAAAACGTATCTTAAACGTTAGGTATAAATCAACTACACGTTATGGTATGCATCCTCCATGTGTACTCTCTCCTCCACCCTTTTTCTCTCCCTCCCTGCTTCCCTACGCCACCCCACCCACTCACTTACTGGTTCTTCTTCCCTGTCCAACAGAGGCTTAACGTAAATCTACACACGTATATGGTAGTAGGAACGTAGGTGAAAAGTAGAACAGCAAGACCACCTGTGTTGGGAGCTAGCTGCTGCACATTCCCTTAAAACAATTAATATTGTGTTAACTCCCTGCACTCACAAACACACTGCAGATAAGCGCCGGTGTGATAAGCAAGCCTACCTACAGTGGGAGCCAGATACGGTACGGTACGGAGTTAAAGACGGGCCTAATAGAATCGTTTGTGACGTAATGATTATGACGTAATCCTACACGCTGCGTAGCTGATTATGACGTCATCTCACGTCAAATTATCGATGGATACTCCGGAAAGGTGAATTGCACAGCATACAAGTTGACAAGGAAGTATCTGGGAAATGTACTTGAAAGTCTCCAGTTTCTAAAGACAACTTATCACGTTGATTGACTTCTTCATCTAATGTCCCTTGAAAAGCTATGCACCTACTACGTTTGTCAAAACAGGATCAAGTATGCTCAGTATATCTCTGAATATCTGATTAAACATAGTTTAGGAGCTGGCCATGCACTTGGACAAATAAAGCAAAAGTTAATAAAAACGGTGACTTAATAGACCTTTCCAGTTTTTGCTATGCCCCTCCCATCTCAATCTAAGCTCCACAAACACCGCGCTCGTGTTGGGGATCGATCGATCTCTGAACTCCCTAACTATCAATTTCCAGAAAACTATGCAGATAAGCTGTTGAATATTTTGAAACTAATTCTACTTGGTGTTGTTGCTGCCTATGGCATGTTTATTAAATCGCAAAGACATGCAATTCGTACAACGTGTCGGAATATTAACCGTTAAAGACAGACTATTTCGAATCATTCATGACGTCATGATTATGACGTCAGCATACACATCACATAGTTAATTATGACGTCATATGACGGATGGATAAATTGGAAAGGTGAATCGTCCATCATAGAATCCAACGATGCTTTCGAACTAGATTGTCTGGAAAATGGAAGGAGTGCATACTTTGACATACGCACGCTGTATACCATGGGCGTGTGACGACAATGCGTTGCACATATCCTATAAAGAATGGAATCGTATTCCTCCATTATATGTAATGAGAAATTCACATGTCAAAATGTTGTTAAAATAAGGCCTCGTTGCACAGGATACGTGCAATAAGCCATTTTTACAGACGATCTTGCACGAGTCACATGAAGACGCATATAGAAGTCAACCCGTAGTTAGTCATGGTGTGTGTATAACAAATAATGCATGTGTCAGTGTAATTCAGTGTGTCATTGGCCCGCTCTAACAGAGCAAACATTTTAATCTTGCCCTCTATGTAATAAGATACAGCCAGATGGTGGTGTTGCACATATGGACCCATATTTTAGATAAATAGTTGATCTGCAAATGGACTTTGTACTAGATATGAGGATTCATGCACGGGATAATTTCTAATCTGCTTTATATGATACGAGATTTAAAGATGAAATCTAACAAATCATTGCTAAGCTATCAAAAGCAAATTTTTGTCCTTTCACGTATATATCAGGCAAACTACAACGACTCTAGTACAGGGCATATGTTGATTTTGCAATGTATGTTTTATTTCTTACCGGTTTTATTCTATATCTAATGCTATGTTAATCAGTGGCTCAGATATCTATTGTTAGTCGACATATTTCCACCTAATCCATATAACCATCATGTATTGCGTGTTTCGATGCACAAAAATATTGAATATTGATGTGTCATCAAGTATTGATGAAAAGGTCAGATGCTTTATAAATTAATACCAAGACTTTTCTTAATCAGAATGGTTTTCTGATTCTAGAAAATAATTAGTACCATATATTTTCAGAAAAATCCAACATATTTGGAAATAACCAGATCTGCCCCAGAACTATATCCAGGTTACTCTAGTAACGTGAGTCAAAGCACCAAAGTGCTGATGAGGCAAGGCAACTACCGAAGGTAGCATCGAGTACTCTACTGTACTCCACCCTACCCTACCCTACCCTACCCTACCCCAACCCACCCCACCCCACCCCACCCCACCCCACCCCACCCCACCCCACCCCCACCCCACCCCACTCCGCTCCGCTCCGCTCCGCTCTCTCTGCTCTACACTACGCTACCCTACCCTGCCATAACCTACCCTACCCTATTCTACCCGGGTCCGCGTCTATCAGGTAGTATGTTAGTCCGTCCTCGGATCTGGTTTCGTCTTTCTGTAAATCTTTTGGAAGCCGGCACCCCGAGCCCATCTTTTAGGAACACATCAACTTTGTCAGGAACAAACTGTTACAGCAGTTGAAACCAAACATGTAGATAAAACAAACATTCCAGAGAATTCCAATATTCGCACTCCCGCCGTTTTCGATGATCTTGACATTTGACCTCCTAATCTTTATGACTCACTGGCACCACAATCACGATCTCCTACGGGGGAAGCAGTCGCAATAGAACCTTTTGAATGATCTTCAACGTTGACCGCTTGACTATTCACGTCTCTGGCCCTAAATGCAAAACTCTTCTTCGCAACCCAAGGGCACCTGTCCACTCAAGTTTTGCCAAGATCCAAATAGCTTTAAATGTATATTGCCTGACCAACATACGCACGCGCACAACTGACCAACTCACGAGCATGTGCGTACGCAGACAGACACACGTGCACGCGCACAAACATTGCTGTTACCGTATTCTCCTGGCAACTAGTGTGGAGAAGAATAAATATAGGGCCTAAATCACAATATATTTAACTCACCTAATGAGAGATATGACAGCTATATTATAATTACTGGCCACATTGGAGACAAACGTTAGAAATGTTGCTACACTACACATCCAATCTGGATCCAGAGCAAATCTCGATCTGTACGTCATCCATAAAATAGAGGCAATGCAATTGCTTCCGTCGGCCATTCCCAAACTCATGATGATGACGAAAGTCGGTGACCGATATCGTCGGTATTTGATAATATAAGCCACCAACAACAAGTTAGCTACACACCCTAGACTGTATATCACATCGAATGCAATAGCCGTACCGAATGTGTGCCTTCCCAAATGAACAGTTACAAACGGATGAAAGATGTCTTCGATATTCGATGTCTTTTCGTATACATTGTTGCTAAGCGATTGAGCATAGTCTGCCATTTTCCTCTAGTAAAGTTACTTCATAAAAACATTTGATTAGTCAGTCCTTTTATCCTGAAATGTCCACCACGATAAGTTATCTACAATCCCAGAACTATTCTGTTGAATATTTTGAAGCCAATTTGATTGCAAGCTGCTCCTGCCGCAGTTTCTTGTCAAATTAGTTTCAAAATATTCGACAACGTAATTGAGATACTGGGAATGCATGGTTCAAAGGATTAAAACCTCCAAAGACATAAGGAAAAAATATGAAACATGTTCCCAGCTAATATCGAAGCTACAAACCTATTTGAGTTTATGTCGTTTTGACTACTGTATCGCGAACGTGTTCAGAACTGCATTTTGTCAACGAGCTTAATAACTTACTATGAATAATCTTTAGAATATTTTGATTTTATTTGATAATTTATTATGAATAATCTGTGAAATATTTTGAAAATACATTATGTTACAGACTAAGGCCCTGTTCTCATGCAGCCGCTACTTCGGTAAATACCAGATATATCGGTTAGCGTTTTCATTGGACTAGCTCTGGTATCAGAATAAATACATCATCTATTTCGAAATTTAATCCCACAAAATCGGCGGTTTATCTTCCGATATATCGATATTTCTCCCCTATTCCAACGCAACATATTTCCTCAAAATTTTCCAGGTAGGGTTATCGTCGGCTTTGTCTCTCACAGCCTGGCAGGTAGCGCTACGGCCAGTATTTTATCTCGCTCTCCACCAGGTAGCACCACAGTCCAGTCCGGTACTCTCTTCTAGCAGTGTAAATGCAAACCGATATATCAACTAATTGTTAACCTACATAGTACGCGAAATAACAGGATTAGGCAATGAGAAAGAGGCCTAAGATATTTGTTTTCTAAAATAATCGGATAATACCTGAGCACTAAGCAAATTATCAATAAACCTCAAGGAAAAGTAATCACCTTTTCTATCTTTCTGTCATATCTTCATCAAAGCGCCAGGTGCTTTAGGGTAATCTAGATGATTCGGGGTTGTTGAAATGATGCAACTAAGAAGAAATAATATATTTATATTGCAGTGCTTTATCGTGTATACTACTACTACTACTACTACTACTACTACTACTACTACTACTACTACTACTACTACTACTACTACTACTACTACTACTACTACTACTATTACTACTACTACTACTACTACTACTACTACCACTACTACTAATACTACTACTACTACTACTACTACTACTACTACTACTACTACTACTACTACTACTACTAATAATAATAATAATAATAATAATAGACGACTCTTATTTTATTAATTAGTTAATTATACTGATATTTAATCAGTTGATGACATATGACTGGAGTATCTAGAGACGCCCGTGTCTAGCTAAGCTCCACCTACACCTCGCCCGTATTGGGATCGATCGATCTCTGAACACCCTGCCAATTAATTTCCAAAAAAATACACAGGTAACCTGTTGAATATTTTGAAACTAATTCGACCGAGTGTTGTTGCTGCCTAAAGCAGCAACAGCGCCCAGTCAAACTAATTTCAAAATATTCAACAGCATGTTTATTAAATAGCAAAGAATTACAAAGACATGCAATTCATACAACTTGTCGGACTCTTTGAGATTTGACGACTGTCTATATGAAACCCGTTGTGACGTAATGATTATGACGTCATCATACACGTGCTGAGCTGATTATGACGTCATGCGAGGTCAGATGATGGATGGATAAGCTGGAAAGGTGAATAGTAAACACGTGCAACATATCGATAAAATAATTAATGCAAACAAAGCACGGGTATGTATGTGTAATGTATTCACTATCTCCGGAGCATTGTAATCTGTGGAAACCATATACAACGAACTCGCACTAAGACCAGGCCCTGATAAAGTATATTTGGAGCGCTTGACTAGTTTGGTGTGGGCGCCTTATCTGGTAGGTCAAATAAGGGAATGACTACGACTACTACTGTTGGAGTTGTTGCTGCTGCTGCTGCTGCTGCTGCTGCTGCTGCTGCTGCTGCTGCTGCTGCTGCTGCTGCTAGGTGATGTAACTTTGCATGCCTCTGCCCTTGGTAGCTAAGTATGTACAATACTCCATGAATTGCATTCCTGCACAAGATATGACACTGTTGAGGCAATGGCTGGGTGTGGAAGGCTGAATGCATAACGCCATTGCGGTTTAAGACTATTAAACCATCACGGTTTAACACAATTAAACCGTGTTATCAGCACACATTCCATATGTTAGGTACAAACTGTCAACTCTCCACAGAGCGTAATATATAGAGCCATATACTTGTGCTTTGTATGTCTCCATGGGGAGAAACAAAGGTGAACGAACTGCTATACATAATCTTCTGTGCAAATAAAGGAAACATTGACTCGGAACAATTGCCACCTTGCCAAGATACCCTCAGAAAACACATACTTAGAGCCAACTACCAAGCACGTATTTGGCGACAGTGTCTGGTTCAATACCAGGATACCCCCGATCCTCAAGGGTTTGGTTAGAATTCATCCAGTGATTGAAGTGGATACACAATCCATTGGATGAGCGGACTTCCAGTCCCTGGCATGGTACATGCACTGGTTGCTTGCAAATATACACGAGGGTGTTTACCTGCTAAATGTTCTATTACATTTGTATTACAAACAGCCTACAATGTACTAACATTTGTTCCCTTCCCTCATGCGCGAACTGAGCTGCTGAGCAAAATGATGGCACTCCAGCCAGTGGTGAATAATGACAATGGTAGTAATACGGATGAGGATAACGACAATGACTATTGTGAATAGTAGAGTCATGCTGTGTTTACATTAATGTGCGTCGATAAGTACGTCACGAACGCATATTTGAAGACGGCCTATGCGTTGTTGTACAAATTGTATGTATTTACTATTTAATAAATATTTTGTTGAATATTTTGAAACTAATTTGACTGGGAGCTGTTGCTGTCATAGGCAGCAACAGCGCCCAGTCAAATTAGTTACAAAATATTCAACAGCTTCCCTGTATAGTTTTCAGGGAATTAATAATTAGGGCATTCGGGGATCGATCAATCCCAACGTGGAGATGTGTGGGTGGAGCGTAGCTAGTGATGGGCGGGGCATAGCTAAAATAGTAAGGTCCATTAACTGTTCAGGAGCAATAGGGTCACGTGATTACTGCAAGCATAATATAATTTATTAGCAAAATCATGTAAAAGCAAAATAGGTAACATCAAATGGTAGCATGTGGCAGAAAAAATGGAAAGATTCAATAACTCTTTGGGAAGTCGTACATTTAAAATAATATGTCAATAATATAATTTTTACAGGACTCATTGTATGCAGGATATGCCAATAATTGAGTCGTGCAAATTAGACAGATAGTGGGTGCGTGCCTGCGTGCGTTTGTGCGTGCGGTTTGCGTGCATGCGTGCCTTTGTGCGTGCGGTTTGCGTACGTGCGTGATTGGGTGCGTGCGTGATCGTGCGCTCTGCTCTGACCTTCAGCCGGTCATGTGATAGTTGGACTGCGGATATGCTAATCAAATATCTGTCATATTGCCGGTTGATACTCAACACAGACTCTGCCTCCCTAAATTCAAACAGCGGTTCTCAACATTAATAATGTTGAAGGTTATGCTTTTCAGTGGATATTAAATTGTTAAAGAAGGGTCTGAAGTCGGCCTCCCCAGAACATTGTAACCGTTAACAATGTTATTTAGGCTTGACTTAGGGAGGATTGGCCTGGAGGGTGGACGACAACTACGCATGTGACCCCCTGACTTTGGTACTGCTAATTTGATGATAATTACATTATAAATGATTATATTACAGTTTATCAATAACGGAGGAATCCAGTTTTTTAGTTAATGGTATGACATCATATGAAGGCTGATGCCATAATCAATAACGTCATGAATGATATGATATAGTCCGTCATAAACGCTTTTAGTCTGCCAAGTACGAATCGTATGTCTCTACTATAATCTTAATGAACATGTAGTTGGATACTTTGAAACTAATTTTACTGGGCGCTGTTGCTGCCATAGCAACTGCACCAAGTCACATTTGTTTCAAAATATTCATCAGCTTACCCGTATAGTTTTCTGAAAATTGAGATTCAGAGAATGCATGGATCGATTGATCCCATACACGGGCAAAGTGTGGGTGTGGCTTAGCTAGAGATGGGCGGGGCATTGCTAAAAATGTGATTCATCCATTAAGAGCGGTGACTGTAAGAAGCCAAAGGCATATCTCATCAATAGCGTCTGATTGATTAGTTTACATCCAAAATGAATATATTATAAATATATTTATTAGTACAATACTCAGCTAACATAATCCTTCGCATAGACTGAGTACTGCAAGCAATATGTTAAATATGTAATAGTCACAACACACATTTTATGTAAAGTATGTCAAATATTGTTTAAGTTATAGATAACAATCACTGCATATTGTACAAATATATTCAATATGTCTATATGCTATAAACAATGATTTCACATCTATATGAGACCAGGAAAGAATGATGCAATAGTAGTAATATATATAGTCAAATTAGTTTCAAAATACACAAAATAGTCACAATCAAATGACGTAGCTCCGTCACAAATGTGGAAATGGTTCGTCGCGAAAGTGTTTGAATTCGCAGTCTTCTCTCGGTTATTTTGAAAATAACCTGACTGAGAGCTACTTCTGCCATAGGCAGCAAATGGTCCAGTCAAATTGCGTTTTAAAATATTCAACAGCACACCTGTATATTTAGGATTCTGGAAATTCAAGGTTCATAGTAAAAAAATCGATTCAAATGCAGCTGCGAAGTGGGCTGAACTTACCTAGAAATGCGCGCGGCGCGGATAGAAATGGGTCCCTCTGTCACAGATAATTTCGATGTGAGAAAAGAGTGTGTGTATCATGTTATGTACAGGTAATATGTAAAGGAAACACGACGGACGTACAGAAGAATTTCCCGCCAGTACATACAATAGGGTTCAATAATATGGCGATGACAAAGTAAATCTAAAATGCCGTCTCTAGTTAATTAAAGTGCCCATATACTAACACATATTCCACAATTTATATAAGATTTAAGGTTTCTAATAGGGAACGATATAAACACTAGCACGTTAACTGGTGAAATACCAATGTCTTAATTTCAAGATAGTTATACAGGTATATGGTGTTGAATATTTTGAAACTAACATGACTGGGAGCTGTTAGCAACTGTTCCATTAGGTTCAAAATATTCAGCCGAATATTCAATACATAACAAAGAATTTGTCGTATTTGATCCGCATTGGTTAACCATTTGTCACCCCTATCAGCCAAAAACGGCTTCTGTAGTGCTCTTGAGAAATGCCCATTTGCAAACTAAGAGTCTAAGAGAAGACAATTTTTTTAAATTTACCAATGGAATAACTGGCTCGATAACACAGTCAGTCAGTCAAGTGGTAAATTTACAAAAGTAGTTTTCTCTTGGTCAGCAAATGGACATTTTCTATGAAAAAATTGAAATTATATTGAACAAATTTTAGGGTTAAAGGTTGTATGGATTACTCATTAGCGTGGATTCGCCACTAACACCCGGATAGGTGCGATCAAACAAAGTAGATGTTCTTCTAAACTGGCGAATATGTTAATAATAAAGATCAAACCCCAAAACCAGCACTGACAGCGATTAAACAACAACAGCCAATAACTTGAATGTATACTGGAGCTAGCGAATCTGACGAGGAGTTTGGGTCAGTTGTCCGTGGATCTGGAATTTTAGTTGTCTGTGGATCCGAGTTTTCATATTTAGTTGTTTGATTTTCAGTCGGTGCTACTGGTTCCCCTAGATCCAATATAAATTTACCAGTTTCGTCAACCTCATCATCTGGCTGCCTGGCAATTGCGACAAGATTGGAGAGATCTCCGACGTTGTCAGCATCGTCTATGGCTCGTACTCCAAAAACCATGACGTCAGAGCTGGTAAATGGAGGTGTACGAACTGTGACGGAAACCTTATTTCCCGCAAATGGTGGTGTTAGATTCCCTGAGAGAAGGAAAGCGTCGTCCAGCAGGGTCATATGCTGGAAGTCTGTACGGACACTCTCATATGACTGACCGTAGCGCAGCTCGAAATGGTCAGCTGAAAAACAATAAAACATACAATAAGATGTGTTGTGTCCAGATCCGGATGAAGGCACGGGATAACGAGGGTTTAAGCACCGGGTCCCTGAAAATTAACGGGCTTACCGAATTAAAAGGAATTATCGCATTTACCAATTTGAACCTGTAATCCTAGTATCTTACTTTACAGTCATAATATACGTTAAGCTATTGACAATTTTGAAATCAGTTTGAGTAGTAGTAGTAGTAGTAGTAGTAGTAGTAGTAGTAGTAGTAGTAGTAGTAGTAGTAACAGTAGTAGTAGTAGTAGTAGTAGTAGTAGTAGTAGTAGTAGTAGTAGTAGTAACAGTAGTAGGAGTAGTAGTAGTAGTAGTAGTAGTAGTAGTAGTAGTAGTAGTTGTAGTAGTGGTAGTAGTATGTGATAATGAAAATTTAGTGGACACCTATAGAATATCAAAACCTCATGGTAAAGATCTTACATGTTTTTCGGTAGATGGTAAAGTTGGTTCAAGGATCGACAGAATTTATGTGAATAGTTTGTTAACAGGGTACTGGAGAGATGTTAATATTAAGCCAGTTGCATTCTCCGATCATAACATGGTTTGTGTAACCTTTGCCAATGCTGACTGGGTAACAAAAGGGGTCGGGTTTTGGAAATTAAACACAACACTGTTGGGAGAAGAATTTTATAAGAATAATATAGAGAGTTGTTGGCAACATTGGATTAATAGGAAAGCATCATATAAGAGCACATTGCAATGGTGGGAGGATGTTAAACTGGATTTAAAGTATGTTTCCCGAAAGTATGCTATTAGAAAAGCACAGGAAATACGCAAACGCAAGAAAACACTTCATCGATCACTGATGAAAATTAATGCTAAAGTAAATAATGGTGAAGAGAATTATTATGAATTACTGGTTAAAATTAAAAGTAAAATAAGAGATATAGAACAATATGAGTTTGAGGGTGCAAAAATTAGAGCAAGAGCCCAGATGCATGCAGAAGGGGAAAAGCCAACCCGATATTTTTGCGCATTAGAAAAAGCACGGGCAATAGATAAGGTGATGTGCTCATTAAACATGCCGGATGGTTCAACCGTCTTTACCAACAATGAAATGAGTACTATTGTATGCAATTACTATGAGTCATTGTACAAGTCAGGGGGAATTGATGAAGATGCAAAATTGGATTTGTTAGCAAATATAGACAAAAAGGTGTCAGACACAGGCAGTGAATTTTGTGATCAACCCTTAACACTAGAAGATTTAACTAAATCCCTTAAAGGTATGAAACTAGAAAAATCACCGGGGTGTGATGGCCTTCCAGTTGAATTTTACCAAACGTTTTGGCACCTTGTAGGTCCAATAATGGAAGAATTAGGCACTGAAATTTTTGAGAAAGGCCATTTACCACCAACTATGGCTAGGGCATACGTAAGGCTAATATATAAAGGAAATGACAGACGTCTAATTCAGAACTACAGACCAATTTCTCTACTATGTGTAGACTACAAAATAATATCCAGAGCACTAACATTGAAACTAGGTAGTGTTTTAGGAGAAATCATTGGAACAGAGCAGACATGTGCTGTACCCAGGAGGACAATTCTAACCAATACCATGGTAATAAGAGACCTTATACAATTGGTTGAGAAGGATAGCATCCCTTCAGCTGTGATTGCCTTGGACAATGAAAAGGCATTTGACCGTGTGGAATGGGATTTTCTTTTTAATTCTTTGCAATCGTTTGGGTTAGGCTCAAACTTTATTAAATGGGTAAAGATTTTATATACGGATATCAAGAGTAGCTATTTAGTGAACAATCAATTATCCAGAGAAATTGTCTTAGAACGTGGGGTTAGACAGGGGTGTTCCCTATCGCCATTATTATTTGTTATTGTGATGGAATCACTTGGCATAGCATTGAGGCAAAATAATAACTTTCAAGGCATATGTATTCGTGGCATAGAAAGACCACTTAAGCTGTCACAATATGCTGATGACACAACTGTGTTTACCAGTTCAAACAATGATTTTGCAATTTTAAACCACGTACTAGAAAAGTTCCAAAATGCATCTGGTTTGAAAATCAATAAAGGAAAATCCAAAGGATTATTTCTGGGGCCATGGAAAGAGCGGAATGACCAGCCACTTGAAATCAATTGGTCTAATGATACCATTAAGATTTTAGGCATCTATTTTGGCAGGAAACCGAATACAATACAAAATTGGAATGAACGAGTATCTAAGCTTAAGAGAATATTAGCAAATTGGAAGCGTCGTCGTCTTTCAATCTTTGGTAGAGTGTTTGTTGTCAACAACTTGGCATTATCTGGGCTATGGTATACAGCATCTGTTGTACACATGCCAAAACATGTAGAAAAGGAGGTTAATGAGTTGATATTGTCATTCATATGGGAAGAAAAGAATCATTTAGTTTCCCATCGTGTTCTCAATAATGCTAAGTTAGAAGGAGGACTTGATTTAATTGATATTAAAGTGAAATGTGTTTCTTTAAGGTTAAAATTTTTGGATGATCTTATTACATCAGATGAGACGTGGGCATGTGTTTCACGAGCTCTCATGGAGAGAATTGTAGAACCATTTCTGGCGGAGCATGTTTTTACCTCAAAGAAGCCACCTCCGAATAGCCAAATGATACCAGATGTGTTTAAAGATCAAGTTAAGGAGTTAGAAATATTTGACAGATACATGCCTCCACCTACGTGCTGGAAGGAAGTACTAGAACAGCAATTGTGGGGCAATAGTAATATATGTTATAACAATGCAGTACTTTATCTACCGTCCTTTGCAAAATATGGCATTCAACATTTATCGGATATGATACACCCTCAAACACGTAGATGGATTTCAATGCAAGACGTAGCTAGAAAAACACATATGAGGCATATAGATGTCCAGCGGTTGCTAAATAAAATAAAACATGCTGTACCAATTGAATGGTTTCGTCTACCAAATGTAAATAATAATAGTTTGACTCCACAACCCGCATTAGTTCTTGATGATGAGATGTTAAAATACAAGATGAGATCCAAGGAATGGTACCATATTATGAGACGAAAACAAGTAACACCTCCCATAGCAATTAGGAGATGGGATGACTCAAGCTATAAACCATCCAGTTGGAAAAATGTATGGAAAATCTTACATTCTCCATCCATACCAAATATGGCTCGTGATTTATTGTGGCGATTACTACATCGACGGCTATGGGTGGGACACTTGACATACAAGTGTAATATTACGACTTCTGATAGGTGTTACTTATGTCAAACAGACGAGGAAACAATCGAGCATTTATTTGCGGAATGTCCAATATCATCACAATTTTGGGACTATATCAGCCAAATCTTGGCAAAATTTGGAGCGAAGCCCATTGTTCTAGACACGCATGTAGTCTTGTTTAGAGAGTTTGGATCAAGCGGTGTAAATATCATAAAGTCTGAAAGGACTATTTTAATAACAATACTAACCATAGGTGTTTGGGCCATTTGGAAACATCGGTGTGCACAGACGAAAAATCCATCTATGGGCAATCACAATAGAGCAATAAAGGCAATATTTCGTTCATTGCTGCTGAATCATATTCCTTGCGAATATTTTAGATTAAAGCAGCATGGTAAAGAAAAAGTATTCAAGGACATATGGTGCAAAACAAACATAGTTTCAATGGAGTTGGGAGCTGTAAAAATAAATGAGCCTGCACTAGCTTAAATCATTTAATTACTACAGCTGATTTATCTGTGTCTTTTAATTGATCTGTGTCATGTAATTCATTTTAGTCTGCACTTTGATATTGTTATGTTTAATAATTCATGTTAAGAAATAAACAGACTGGGGTAATTTAATAATCAATCGATAAAGTAATTTGCCATTGAATTATAAAATTGTCCCAGGTAATTTTAGGAATTTGCACAGAGTTTTATAGGGTTATTTGTTCCCGGGTAATTTACAAAACCTTACAACAAAGTAAATCAAAAATGGAAACAAGAGCGCCATCTATTTCCATCTATTTTTCTGTAATTTTCCTGCTGACTATATATGTTATGCTACCCGAATGCTACTACGCCCGCTGATCTTTAAGACTCAGCCCACTGGCGTCAATGATTGACTTATTTGATTGACGAGTCACTTTTCATTTGTTGAATAGTTGCACTCGCCACACGGGTCTACTACCACACATGGATTGAATGGTAATTTACAAAACCTTACAATAAAGTAAATTGAAAATTTAAACAAGAGGGCCATCAATTTTTCTGGAATTTTTCTGCCGACTATATGTATTATACTACCCAAATGCTACTACGCCCGCTGATCTTTAGAGAATCAGCCCACTGGCGTCAATGATTGACTTATTTGTCATAGATTGACGAGGCACTTTTCATTTGTTGGATAGTTGCACTCGCCACACGGGTCTACTACTACACCTCGGTTGAATAGTAATGCCTTTGTTAAGTTTTGTTTTGCTATCGGAGCTTTATCAGCATATTGTTTTGTATCTATACCTTTTAAGCCATATGTATTTATAGATTGTATTAATGCTCATTATTTATCATTGTTTTGTAATATTAATCAAGATTACTAGTTCACCAGGTTTTTTTCTGGGGGTTTGCAAGCCTTTTTAAAGGAGTTCCTCCGTGAAGTTTGTCCGACTGCGTCAGCGTCGGTTTTTCAAAAAAAAAAAAAAAAAAAGTAACAGTAGTAGTAGTAGTAGTAGTAGTAGTAGTAGTAGTAGTAGTAGTAGTAGTAGTAGTAGTAGTAGTACCCATTCCCTCATTGACTCATCTGAAAAGGGGTCCTCACAACTCGTTATCTCCGAAATAATGTGAAAGCATATAAAATAAATAGTGCGCGGACCGCAAATCAGTTTGTACTATGTTTACTCTCTGTACCAACACGTTTGAATTTGAACTCATATTCAATTTAATAAAGAATCTGTTGAATAGTTTGAATGTAATTTGGGTGCAACAGGTTGTTGTCAAATTAGTTTCAACATATTCGGTAAAATTCCGGCTTCAAAGGCGTATGAGGATGTATTCAACACCAGAAGTTCGCGGAGTTAAATGTCTCTGTCTCGACTGCCTCCTGTTCCCCAGGGCCTTTGGCGATGAGGTTGAATTGTTGTGTATTTCTGGGGGCTTAGGTTGTATGCCCCGATGTGGTGGGGCCGGATGGGTCCTGTCACGTGGTAGCTTTGTACCGTGTGGTTGATGTATTTTGAATCGGGATTATGCGTCCCAAATTCAACTCAAATTGACAAAGGAGAGGATTATATTGATTTTTACTGAGTGGGGTTATCACGTGCTGGGATTCGTCCTCGTCCTACTTTCATTTGGGTGCACAATGTGAGCCTCTGTGGGTATGCAGGTTTCTCGATTTTGTCCTCAGATGACCTGGCGTGGAGGCGCGCCTTTAAATTTGAGGGAGTTTTGATTACCTAGGTACTTATATTATGTTGAAAAAATAATAATAATAATAATAATAATAATAATAATAATAATAATAATAATAATAATAATAATAATAATTACCAACATTCCATGTAACCGCCATTGACCGTGTAATGTATGTATTAATGGACCCCATATGCCACATTGTGGCCTGGGTGTAAATAAATTGAATTGAATTGAATTGTTTGTCACAACGACCTTGGCGATCTTTGACCTCAATGCAATCAAATTGCTTCATAACATTATAGGTAACCTTGTATCCAATAGTTCCAATAGGATCAACAAATCCTGAAAAACAAGTGTAAATTATTTGCTAAACGCTTAAAATTGGAAAAGCAGAGGTCAAATAGCAGTCAGAATGATATTAACCGTTGAACTAATGACCTTACACTCATCATGCCGGCTCCATATCGTATAGGCAACCACGTGTCCTGATTAGTTTCCGTAGGATTAAGTAATCCTAAAATATAGGCAACGACCATTTAATAAACGTAGAAACTTAACGTCGTCGTCGGAAAAGTGATACTTATTTGCCGCTGTTTACTTCTTAGTGCGAGGTTTTCTTTGGGTAACCCGATTTGAGGTATCGGAGTTATTAAGACGTTCAGTATCGATGATGTAATGACAGAGATGTCTGGATTCTTCAAAATTTATTTTCGCCCTGAAATCGTCATTGCAATAGGACAGTTCTTTGGAGGTAATTGTATATGAACTTTATTGTGAGTCTGCCTATTTAGTGGACTACATTCACGATATCATTATCACGATGTGAGGTATTAACCTTATAATGATTAAGATTGGTCTAGGAAATCGAAATTTGTGCACAGTGCATCTCCAGTTCCAGGCCAAGAGACGATTATGTTTTGAAAATTTACTATATGTGCCCCTTAAAATGTGGTGCTTTTAAAAAGTGCATGGGACTTAGCAGATAGATGCAATAAATTGTCCGGACTATGATGAATTTTGCTTGGTAACTTAGAGCGTGTTCTCACTAGTGACTTAATCACGTATACCGTCATACTTCAGTATGGCGTTACGCCGGTTAAGTCTCTAGTGAGAACACGGAATAAGGCCGTGTTATCACTAGAGACTTAATCAGGAATAACGCCATACCTCAATATGGCGTTATTCCTGATTAAGTCTCTAGCGAGAACACAGCTTTACATTGCGTATATGCACACGGGTAATATGAAAATAAAATTGTTTTGTTATGTTTTTTAAATGTTGAATGTGACACATGAAAGTCCGGTTGCCCCTCAAAATACTGGTCGACAATTTGGCTAATACTATTGGAGAAACGTAAAAAATCGAGCCAAAATTGGACATGGCTCAAGGTAAAATATTTAAAAAATCTGTTTCTGTAACTATTTCACTTGATATTGCCAAAATGCAGATAATCTGCTTCTCAGAAGGCTGTTTTTTCTCAGTAGCATACCAAAACCATACATATTTATTTGCGAAAATCATGTCTGTTGTCTCATTCCATAGGCCATTTGCAGTCAATTTATGCAAAAGCTTGTTTCAGACAGAAAATAAAGGAGCAAAATGAATCCAACAAACAAACAATAAAATTGTTGATTTTTCTTTTACAGGTTAGTCTTAACAGCAGTCTTTGTAAATTCAAAATGAAGTCATCATTTAGCATGATAATTAACCTTTACAGAGTATTCACCCATCATAATCAACTACGTGGCGTGTAGAATGACATCATAATGAATGAGGTCATGAATGATGTAGATAAGTACGTCACGAACGCATATTTGAAGACGGACTATGCGTTGTTGTTCGAATTGTATGACTTTTTAATAAACATCCTGTTGAATATTTTGAAACAAACTTGACTGGGCGATAGTTAGGGCATTCGGGGATCGATCAATCCCAACACGCCGAAGTGTGGGTGGAGCTTAGCTAGAGATGGGCGGGGCATAGATAAAAATGGAAAGGTCCATTATGCCGACAGTACGTTATCATCGCTATAGTGTCAATTACAGATTGCTTTTATCAATATGTAAATGAAGAAGTACAACAAATAAGTGACGCAGTGTCATATTGCATTGAGACAAATTGCAGAGGTTAATACTACAATCCCAATAAGGAGCTATCCCTTCATCAAACTTATAAACTGCCATTCTCTCCGTTTTCATTGAAGTGGTGAAGATTTTTTTACGGTTCTGGGGTTAAGATTTGCAAAGAAAATTGTTTGTCATCAAATAACTTGGAAACTTTCAGAGAAAAATTGGGTATTTTGCATTTTAACATGCCTATGCACATAGCATATCTGAATAGAAGAATGGACAATACCTGACAGCTGTTTCGTTTAATTTACACTATTTTGTTTGTTCACCTGCATTTGGACGGGTGCCAGCATTTTGTGGGCGACCTACTTGTACTGGAATAGGAGCCAGACATTCCAGTGGCAAAATTTCAAAAATATTATTCTCTTCACCAAGAACTACATTTCCGAAGATAACTGCAAAGGCCGGTTTGACAGACTTGACCATTAATGGTATAAATGTCTATATAGGTGATACAGATAGCTAGATTATGTCAAAGTAGGCCAATGGAGGATTCAAGACATCATAATCAATGATGTCATGAATGACGTAGTTAGGTTCGTCACGAATTCTTATTTGATAACGGACTAAATGTTGTTGTACGGATTGTATGTCTTTACTATTTAATAAACATGCTGTTGAAGATTGCGAAACTAATTTGACTGGTTGCTGTTGCTGCTATACAAGATGTTCGCCAAAAACGCAACATTTTGATTGGTCTAAGGCCATGTTTTTTACGTATCAACCTCCCTTGAACCTCATATCTGCCAGATTTCGACCTGATTCGTTCAGTCGTTTTCGTGAAAACTAGGTCATCCAAGATGGTCACTGAACCACTTGGCCAATCAAGTTCCTTTGAACAAGCTTGGTTCAGCTCTTGCTTTAGATCATATTTCAAGAGTTTTGAATCGATCCCTAAAGCTGTTTAGAAGGAGACTTTTAAAGATGTTTATAAAAATCGGGCAAAATTCCAGATGGCCGCTGGCCAAATTGGCTGATCGGCTCCCTTTAAACAAAAGTGGATCCCTATGGCTTAGGGATACTTCCTGCCGAATATAATTGAATGGGCCAGCAGTTCTCAAGAAGAAGACATCATAAATTTCCATTACTTTAGTGTGGGAGTTATTGGCGTTCGCCGCCAAACCGTTTAACTGACAGTTGTGTACATCGAAAATTGGCAATTGGTCCATGGCGACCATATTTCAGGCCAGGTGAGCTACTAATTGAGAATCTCTTTATTAATGAATCAAAAACAGAGTTCCCCCACATATACCTATCGGCAGAGCATGAAACTAAGGAAAATGACGATGCTACGCTCCACGCTGCGTCATAGGGAACATAGCTTTCCAGTAGATTGTAGATTAAAGATGCCCTTGCAAAAAGACTAGGTTTATACAACGTAACCTTCGTGTCCGTGATGCTGTATAACTGTAACCTATGGACAACTCCAAAGGCAGGTCCAGACAAACTTGATGCCTGCCACAGCAACGACCTCTGAACCATCGTTGGACACCGATGGCCCATCGTACTTACATACGACCACTCACATAGCTACGCTGTTGGAGCCCGTACTTGCAGGCCTTTGATCTCTCACTACGTGAAGTAACATTACGCTCGTGGACTGGAAGGTAGCCAATCAGATTCTGCCTACTTCACATGATAGGCGAGGCTTCGTCCGGTGACCTAATTTACAATTACAAAAACAAAGGCGATCGCGATGCTATTCAACTGGAAAGAGATATTTGCACAAGTGTGCAAAAGCTTTGCTCTAAACAAGTTATCTGACGATTCTGAGGAACATAAAATGTGTAGATTGATTTTCGGTAGCAAAAACCGCTAGTTTGGTTTAAGCACATGTGTAAATTTGTCTACTTCCTGATTTCTTATTGAGCGATCCCATTGGCGCGAGTTGACTGACCCCAGCTCATTAATATGTATGAAGCTTCGTGAACCTAGCACACACATCAAAGGCGTGCAAGCATGGTACTCGATACGGGAACGTAGTGGAAGGGCGAGGACCGTGCTATCGGACGATGCCGATGGCCTGGCAGCATATTTTCCAACGATGTACTATACAAGATGTGTAATAGCTCAAGAACGTATGACTCGGTACACGCAGATCAAGAATGGTCCTGATGAAGCCAAGGAGTTTGGCTGAGAACAAGGCAGTGCTCAAACGTGAAAAGGGCCGATTGCAGTTGTAGGTGTTTCTACTACTACAGCTGCAGAATACAGTAATCATACATATTTACCGTACCTCTTCCAGTGTCGAAATTGTCGCCAGGTGCCGTCCATTGCAGCGTCACCTGCATGTTGTCGAAGTCGAAGGCCCTTACTAGTAGATCGGTTATTCTGCTTGGAGGAATGATATCGTCAAGCACGAAAGCAGTCACAACAAATCCGCCAGCAGTGCCCATCCGTGTGAATGGGTCAAGAAGGGTCATGTTCGGCTTAGGATTAGCTGAAAAATGCATTATTATTATTATTATTATTATTATTATTATTATTATTACTACGAGTTTGTTTGTTGTTGCTATTGTCGTTGTCGTTGCCGTGGTGGTGGTTATATGATTAAACGCACTGGCTCAGGATCTCCCAAGGTTGGGAGATATTTTTTATTTATTTTATTGTCTGAGATTTGTTATGTTCGTTTGATAGAGGCCTATAAAATATGAATAATATATATCATTCATTCTGAAGGTTTTTGAAGAGTTAATTTCGAATTAACCAAGATGTCACGTAGATTGGAGTTTTTCTTAAAGGCTATCACTGGACGCAAATTGAGAGGTTCTTTCATTTTATCCTGCAATTTATGATATTCATCTTTCAAAATTTCAGAAATTTCAACATTTTTTCGATTGTATGTTAAAATGAATGGAATAATTTCACGTTAATCAGCAAGACCAGGGGCCACGTTTATGCCTTTCGGCCATTTTGTTTCCAGTTGCTTAATCTATAATGATTCTCGAAGTTTTCTTTGTTTATCAGTTTCTTCGGCCGTAGCAGAAAGAGGGCGTTGCTCAATAGGCATAATTTCAAAGTGTCTATCGACAGAATGACCAGGAAGATTGAAATGTTGAGCTACGTTGGTGTCCTCGTCGTGTCTAATATCGCAAAGGTGTCTAGTTGCTCGCCATCTTAAAGGGCATTTTGTTTCACCGACACTGCTTTTGGCATAATTTGCAAGATATTAAATAAATAACATTTTTAGAATCGCAATCTAAATTAGACTGAAGTTGGAATTTGCTTTTGTTCTGATAACTGAAAATGTTTTCTGATTAGGTAGATGGAGGTCTAATTTACACCTCTTCTTTCCACATTTCTGAGATTGTCCTACGCCTATAGTCGGACGATTGTGACGAATTTTGGTAGGCTTTTGATCGGCAGCCTTATCAGTAATAGTTTCCAAATCATGCAAAGTTTCGGACTTTAATTTGTGCAAAAATTGTGTTGAATATCCCCTCGGTTTGAGGGCTTTAAATAAGGTGGAACATGCAGATTCAAAATTATTTCTATCACTAGAATTTCGGTGAAATCGGATAATCTGTGGTTTGACAATACCTTTAAAAGTGTGAGGTGGATGGAAAGATTTCTTATGCAGTAGTTGATGGGAATCGGTGGGCTTAAAGAATACTTTGTTATAATTTACACCATTGTAGTGAGTAACGTCTAAAAAGTCTATGGACGACTGGTCGATGTTGGCTTTAAGTTTGATGTTAGGATCGTGATTGTTCAAAATAATGAAAAATTCAAACTCTTCCCTCGAATGATTCCAGATCATAAAAATATCATCGAGGTACCGGCGGTAAAACAGGGGCTGCTTAGGACATTTGTTAAGCGCTTCTTCTTCCCAGATGTTGGCAAAACTAAGACTAAACCGTTTACCCATGGCGCATCCACAGATTTGTTGGTAGATTTCGCCAGCGAATTTGAAATCATTGCCCTTTAATCTCAGCTCCAGGAGAGCTAATATTTCGCTAGTGGGCCTATTGTTATCAGGATATTTATCAAATGCTCTGCGAACAGAAGTCAAACCCCTTTCGATGTCAATGTTTGTGTACATAGCGTCGATGTCGAGGGTGACCAAGAGTGAGTTTGGAGGAACAGAAATTTTGGAGACCTCTGATAGGAAATCCTCAGTGTTGTTCAAAAAGCTGAAATGTCTATTCGCAATTGGTTGTAGGTGGTAATCAATAATTTCACTAATTCGATAAGATTCAGAGTCGCAATCAGTGATAATAGGTCGACCCGGTGGTATCATAGGGTCGGACCACGACTCAATAGGTTTATGAATTTTTGGCAAAAGGTAAAACGTGCGTGGATTTGAATCTCGTTTAGCAGTAAGGTATTTAAACTGCTTTTTCGTTATGGCCTTGTTGTCAGCCATTTCTTGAAGGATTCCATTAGATTTATCACAATTATTTGGCCATAGTGGTTCGTCTAATTTGCGGTAGTGTTTCAGATTACTGAGTTGCCGATGCGCTTCACGAATATAATTATCCTTAAGCATTATTACAGTAGCAGATCCCTTGTCAGCAGGCTTTATAATGATGTCATTGTTTTCACGCAAACCTGTTAAGGCTAAACGTTCTTGATATGACAAATTTTGATGATTTTTAGGAAATTCTAAATTTTCAACACGTTCCTTAATAGCTTTTATACTATCAGGGATCGCAGGGTCCACCAACTTTGAGTTAGGTGCCCAGCCAGTTTTTTCAACAAAAGGTAGAAAGTAGTTTTTCTTGGAATTTCGAAAAAAGTCTGCTAATTTTACACGGTGAGAAAATTCTTCAATTTCCCATAAGCCATTATCTAAAAGGGCATCTATGTCGACTTTGGCCCGTGGTGTTGGTACGAATGTTAGACCGAGATTTAGCAAAGATCTTTCTGCTTCAGACAATGTAGAACCAGTTAGGTTAACGATATTACCACCTAGGCCAATTGCTTGGTGGTTAGTACCCTGACCCGTAGTTAGTTTAAGTTAAGGTGCCATAACCAACTATTATACATTTTATTTGCAGTGAACTCAGTCCAGTGGATGTTGTCTTCAACCACCTGAAATTCAGACATGGGGAGACTGGGCAGGATAGGGACCTTGGCCCTTAAGGCCTCTACACGGCTGTTAACTAATTGTATGTTTCGTTTCTGGGTTGCAGTCAGGTGCTTCGAATAATTTAGTTTGGCAAAGTGAACTTTATCCTTTGGAAATTTTGAACGCATGATACTAAACAGATTCTCAATTCCTTGGGCGGTGTCATGCTGAAGTTCATCCTTATCATTAATTCCGATGTTAAGGATGATACGCTGAGGTCGGAAGATCTCATTGTATTTTCTAACCATATTCCTCATGTGGTTTATCTTAGCACCTGGATAGATTGCTACCTGCATATCTGGATGAGGTGTCTGATTGATACGAGCTAAATTTGAGGACCCAATCAGCAGAATTTTCTTGTTCAGAGTAGGCAGGCGCAATTCATTCTTGCTATCCACCACGAACCGAAACTTGTAGAAAGACCTATGCTCTTTGGGTGTATCCTTAGGCGTAGGTTTGGGCTTAGGTGTGGGTGTACACTTAGGTTGTGGGGGCTTGGACCTCGGCGTCGACGATCTGGTCTTTCGACCTGGTCGGTCAGTAGCTGCTCTCTGTGGAAGGGGAGGAAATCGACTGGGGACAATGGCAAGACCGGAAGGGGGATCTGACTAGGATCCACATGAGCAGACACTGACGGTGACCATTCTGCCAGTGGAATCAGGAGCGGATCCACCACAGGAGACTGTAGGGGGAACACTGGTGAGCACTGGTTATTCACCCGCTTAACTACTGGGGGACTCTGAGTGGGTGATCTATGCCATTTCCGATTTGATTGTGGGATGACTGATATGGTCAAGGCTGACCTTGCAGTCGGTGTGACTGGTAGGGTGTTGTACTATGGCAGGTTCTAAAATGTGGATCAAAAGGTCTGATGAAATCATAAAACTGATCAATTGATGAAGAATGAAACTTCCTGCCATAGTTATTTCGGGCCCAATTTATTGCTGTGGTCTTCGCTCTACCTAATTCTAAATTTGGTTTGGACTGAGCTTCGATGAGGAGCAACATAAGACGACCAAGCTGGAAATTATAGTGACTAATGTTAACCTGAAGTAAAGATATGGCTGGCCCATTTCAAATTTGCTGCTAAGATGTCCTTACGGACCTCGGCGTTTGGCATCGCTGGTTTACAGAAGAAATTCTTTCTCTCTAACTCTGACACTTTCCAGCTCAATCCAGGAGGCAAACTGTCCCTACGTACATGAGCATTCAAGATGCCAACGTGGTGAAAGCATTGTATAATCATGTAGTAACACTTGGTTAGTGCAGCCTGGGCAGATGGCGGGCGACTGTCGTTAGACCTCCTGTCATCCCGTCTTCTACTCTTGCTAACTCCAGCCATAATGTTACTAGTTAGATAATTCAATGTTTCTGCCACTAACACCTACAAGAATGCCAAAAAGTTGAGGGGACATAATGGAATCGTGAACCAAGGGAAGTCTATCGGATTACAAGCCTAACAAAATCTACAAGCGTATCAGAAATCTACCGCTGAAAGAAAACAAAAGTTATGATTAAGCATGTTAATATTTAAATGATTAATATAAGCTATCAAAGGATAATTGTGTATATTACCAATAATCTTATGCACCGTCGTGAAGTGGGCGACCGGTTTCAACAAGGTTTGTCAGCTTCAGGCCACAGAACAAATCTGCCTGTCCACCAAAAATCTGTCTATTTATTAGAATTGATGGCCTTATGGATGTGGCTTAGATTAGTGTTCAATTGTACTTTGAAAATTGTATTCACATTAAAGATTTGGACTGCCACAGATGTTTAAAAACTATTGTCTAAATCTATTTACGTTGATTGAGATCTAAGGTTTCTGAGTGGGCTTCCAGTAATACTCTCATGAATGAGTGGCAGTTGATCAAAGAGATCAAGCCATGCATATTAACCCAGTGAGATCGATTCTGTTTGTTCAGAAGGTGTCCCTTTCTGAACGAGGTTCTAGTATCACTCTGTTGATTGATCAAAGGGATCACACAACGGTCATTAATCATTTGAACAGTGAACTATATTTCAAAAGGTGTTGTTGGCCTTTGTTTCCAAGTCTTTTGAAGTCGAATTTATGAAAGAACATTTTTTTAATTTCCAACAATTAAATAATTGTCTATAAAATTTAGACTAATAGGATTCAAGTGTATTTGAAAGATTCAATGAGCAATATGAATTTCGAGTTCTCTCCATCCATCCATCCACCCACCCACCCACCCACCCATCCATCCATCCATCCATCCATCTACCCAACCATCCATCAATCCATCCATCAATCCATCGATCAATCCATCCATCAATCCAGTTAATGAAGGGAGGAATGACAGAAGAAAGATGAAGGAAGAAAGAATGGATGAAGGAAGGAAGGAAGAAAGGACGGGTGAATGAAGAAAGGACGGATGAAGGAAGCAAGGAAGAAAGGACGGAAGAAAGGACGGATGAGGGAAGGAAGGAAGGAAGGAAGGGAGGGAGGGAAGAATGGAGGGAGGGAGGGTGGGAGGAAGTGAGGGCGGGACGGAGGGGGCGGGGATCGAGGAAGGAGGGAGGGAGGGAGGGAGGGAGGGAGGAAAGAAGGAAGGAAGGAAGGGTGGGAGGGTGGGTGGGAGGGAGGAAAGAAGGAAAGAATGAAGGAAGGACGGATGGACGTAAGGTCGGGAATGAGGGAGGGAGGTAGGGAGGAAGGAAGGAAGGGATGATGAAGGAAGGAAGGATGGATGAAGGAAGGAAGGAAGGAAGGAGGGAAGGAAGGAGGGAAGGAGGCAAGGAAGGAGGAATGGAATGAGGGAAGGAAGGAGGGAAGGAAGGAAGGAAAGAAGGAAGTAAGAATGGAGGCTGGGAGGGGTGGACGGAGGGCGGGAGGGAGGGAGGGGGCAGGGAGGGAGGAAAGAGGGAGGGGGAAGGAAGGAATGGAGGAAGGAATGGAGGGAGGGAGGGAGCGAGGGAGGGACGGAGGATTAGCTGAAAAATGCATTATTATTATTATTATTATTATTATTATTATTATTACTACGAGTTTGTTTGTTGTTGCTATTGTCGTTGTCGTTGCCGTGGTGGTGGTGGTGGTGATGGTGGTAGTGGCGGTGGAGGTGGCGGTGGAGCCGGTGGCCGTGGCGGTGGTGGCGGCGGTGGTGGTGGTGGTGGTGGTGGTAGGTGCTGGTTGGGGTGGTGGTGCTGGTTATTATTATTACTATTATTATTATTATTATTATTATTATTATTATTACTACGAGTTTATTTGTTGTTGCTATTGTCGGTGGTGGTGGTGGTGGTGGTGGTGGTGGTGGTGGTGGTGGTGGTGGTGGTGGTGGTACTGGTGGCGGTGGTGGTGGTGGTGGTGGGTGCTGGTGGTGGTGCTGGTGCTGGTGGTGGTACTGGTGGCGGTTATTATTATTATTATTATTATTACTACGAGTTTGTTTGTTGTTGCTGTTGTCGTTGTCGTTGCCGTGGTGGTGATGGCGGTGATGGTGGTAGTGACGGTGGAGGTGGCGGTGGAGCCGGTGGCCGTGGCGGTTCTGGTGGTGGTGGTCGTGGTGGTGGTGGTGGTGGTGGTGGGAGTGGTCCTCATCAGTAGCAGCAGTACATTTTAATGTATAGTCCAAAGAATCTGGTTCTTACATCCGGATCAAGCATGCACGCGCGCACGCGGAATGAATGCACGTGCACGCACACTCTCGCGCACGCACGAGGGATGAATTACAATACAGTCTTCCCCAAAGATGGTAATTATAATTTGAAATGAAGCCCGTTACTTTTATGCATTTATTGTCGCAGTACAAACCAACCCCTTGTTATCTATCAGGCTGTATGATCCACTTTTAGCGCAAATGCTAAGGTAAATGAGTATGTAGGCTTACTTCAGTTGGCTAGTGAACGTGATATGTTTGATTGATAGATCGAATGCAGAACATACGTTTGAGGATACTGTATGCACCGCCAGGCAATGTCTGATGTGCCACAATGGATGCTGTGCCAGGATTCTCTACCAGAACATCCACGGAATATTTGCCATCGCCTGAAAACTTCGTGAAGTATACGGAGTATATTCCATCATCGCGTACTGTGTCAGCCCCTTATAATAATAATAATAATAATAATAATAATAATAATAATTAATAATAATAGGATGGCTGCCAGATAATTAGACTCGTAATGTTCGCTTCAATAAACTTGGTTTCAAGTCTTACATAAATCCAGTTTCTTGAATCTCAAATCAATCGCTCAAGCGCTTTGGGAGATGTTTAAATCATTTTCTAAAAAATTGCTAAAAATCTTAGATAGCCACCGGCCAAATCAATAACCAAACATGTTCGTTTGAAGAATCTTGGACTTCTATGCCAGGAAGATTTTTCTGCCAAATTTAATTGAAATTGGCGCAGTGGTTTTTTAAAGTTATTTAAATATTACAAGGAAAAACGTGACGACAGACAGACGACAGATATCAAAAGAATACTAACCGGTTTTTACATTATACCTCACGTATCGCATCTTAGTGGATCTTTTCATTTTTTTAGTTATACCCCGCCCATGACTAGCTAAGCTCCACCCACACCTCGCCGTGTTGGGATTGATCGATCCCCGAATGCTCTAACTATCAATTTCCTGAAAAATATACAGGGAAGCTGTTTAATATTTTGTAACTAATTTGACTGGGTGCTGTTGCTGCCTATGGCAGCAACCGCGCCCAGTCAAATTAGTTACAAAATATTAAACAGAATATTTATTAAATAGTAAAGACATACAATTTGTACAACAACGCATAGACCGTCTTCAAATATGCGTTCGCGACGTACTTATCGACGTCATTCATTATGATGTAATTCTACACATCACGTAGTTGATTATGACGTCATATGATGGGTGGATACTCTGGAAAGGTCCATTATCGCCCTGGTGTCCATTATGAACATAAAGTGCATACCTTGACCATTGTCAAACAGAGGTATGTTGACGGGAACGTCTTGCGGTCGCTCTATGGTAGCTGCCACGGATGCCCCCAATACAGGAGATGAACCTGAAAATTAGCGAACACCTACTGCATAAGAATGCAAAAAGATTGAAGTGGTCGATTTCTAGCTATGCCCCGCCTATTTTAAGCTAAGCTCCTCCCACTTTTTATATGAGCTGGAATTGATTTACATGCTTTGAATCCTGAAATCCCAGACTCGTAAGTTTCAAGTTAATTATACAGGTAAGTTGTTGAATATCCTGAAACTAATTCGACTGGGACTGTTGCTGTCTTTGGCAGCAACAGCTCCAGTTCAAATTAGTTTCAAAATATTCAACAGAATATTTATTAAATTGTAAATCCATCAAAGACATACAATTCGTACTCTTGGCGGACTTTTCCAGCTTCATGACTGCGAGTTCATCATCGTCATGATTGTGACATCAGGTAATAAGTGACATATATGATTATGACGTCACATAGTTGTGCCATGGACCGGATTCCTCAAATGATGTCACAGAAAATGGGGCCGCTATTTTTCTGGGAATTCAGGGTTCAACGTCTCAATTGGATTCCAACGCGCGAATCAAATGGGAGTGGGGCTTGGTTACAAATGGGCGTGGCATAGCTAGAAAAGGATTTCTCATTTGGGATTTGACTCCAAGCCATTTTGATAGTAAAATTCCATACGAAGTTATTTCAAAGTTTTATATAATAACACATCTCTTTCTTGTATTCAGGAATATAATAATATAAATATAAATTTCGGGTGATGAACAATAACTACACTCGCACCACTCACTGGACGCTCCACTGAAATGTCACCTCATTGTCTCACATATCAAATGAAATTTGTATGTACTTATATATGTATTAAGGGAGTGATCCGATCTGCCACTCTAGTATATGACCTCATGCTCAATTACGTCACATGTATGCTAACGTCTCAATCGTAATACGAAACTGGTAAAGTCCGTCAAGTGTACAAATTGGTTGTCGTTTTAATAATTTTATAATTTAAACAAACAATCTTTTTGGGTATATTGAAACTAATTTGGCTTGGCGCTGTTGCTGCCATAGGTAGCAACAGCTTCTAGTCAAATTGGTTTCAAACTATACAACAGGTTGCATGTATAGTTACATTGAAATTGGGATTCTAGGAATTCATGGCTCATATCATATAAATTGTTTCTAACACGTGTAAAAAGTGGGCGGAATGGACCTTTGCAAGTGTATCCATCCATCATATGACGTCATATGACGTCATAATCAACTACATGACGTGGAGGATGACGTCATAATCATGACGTCATGAATGACTGGATAAAGTCCGTCTTTAACGCTTATAGTCCGACGCGGTGTACGCATTGTATGTCTTTACCATTTACTAAACATTCTGTTGAATATTTTGAAACTAATTTGACTGGACGTCGTTGCTGCCATAACAGCAACAGCGCCGAGTCAAATTAGTTTCAAAATGTTTAACAACTTACCTTTATCGTTTTCTGGAAATTGATAGTTATGGAGTTCATGGATCGATTGATCCCAACACGAACGAGGTGTGGGTGAAGTTTAGCTAGAGATGGGCGGGGCATCACTAAAACTAGAAAAGTCCATTAGCTAGAAAAGGGAGGGCATAGATAGAAATAGATCCACATCTTTCCAAAATTAAATGTTCTCAATAGCTTTACAATGCCAATAACATCGTTAATCACCACCCATGACTAACGTATACTGAATGAATTAGATTTTATAGCTAAGCGTTTACATTCCAACACTCAACATTTACCAGAACATTATGATATTTTCTGACCATGTAATGACGGCCACCCGTATAGTTTTTTTAGTGAACCTAGAAATGTTGAATACTATAAGGTTTTATGCTGGAAATTCAAAGCATAGGTCTTAAGGTATTGAGCGACATGATGAAGTGTACATATCTCTCATCAGCTACGGCGGGAGTCTTGACCCTGGGTACTCTCAGTGGCTGTGATGTATTCGGCGCTACCTATTTCATATTATTGTTGAATACTTGGCCAGAATAACAATTCTAAGTCTTCCTGCATTGATAACTAAATCGGAAGTGATTTATTCTTGTAAACAGAACATCTGGGTCAAATTCGACTCGCTAACTATGGCCAATATGCTGGTTTGCTGAACATGTAGTTGCCATGCTGAGTTGGACGCTAAATAGTTAACTATAGTTCGTTGGAACCCGGTTCCCCATTGAATCACTATTGCAGAAAATGTGTAGCCGGTACCAGTTTCGATTAGAAGTACCCTTTCTGTCGTATGTTTTGATGGCCTACGAAAATGGGTTACTTTTGTCCTCTAAGATGTCAAAAATCGTCCAAATACTATAAAACGGGAAGGACATGGGCCTTCGGAACATTGATTTACCGTAGGGCATTTTAATGTCATCAAACTTACATAGGTTAGGGAAATATTAACATGTCTATGTGCATTTTACCGTGGAAAGCGAACCCTAGCCACCATTTTGGATTTTACGGCAATTTTGCACTAATCATTTGGAACCGAGCTCGGGTGCTCGGTCGACTATAGTTGACTAGCTAGTCAACTATTTGAAAATCGACTCGAAATCTAGTTAGCTATAGATAAGTATGGTTAGGTTGTCAGATAGTAGTAGACCATAGATATAGATTATCAAATTGCTAGATTATGGAATCTGAACACTATACTCCTTTCTTCTTAAATTTGTACTACATACTGGTATCAGAGAGTATATAAATTATATCTAGTAATTCTGAAAGAAAACTGTAAATTAAATAAAATAAATAAATATTAATTACTACTACGAATAATGCTAATGATTAATTATTAAATGTAATTTGTCTGTTAATGTGTATCAGTCCAGCATTTTTGCCTGGCTCCTCTGTCTTTGTGAACGGCATAAAGGGACCGGAGAAATGTCTGTCGACTCAGATGACGCTGACACAGTTGAGGACGATATAACAGGCCCACCGGGAACATACCACAATTTAGCCCAGTGCCAGAATCTGACTGTTATACAGCTGGGGAAGCACTAGCCGTCGATGGAATAACGCACTCGCGATTAGAAGGAAAACCAGTTTCTGTCACTACCTGGACGTCATGTTCTTCATAAGGCTGCGCGGTATGGCATAATGTCAAACCAGTGACGATGTCAATTTTCAAACCGGTTTGAACCGTATATCGGTTTTATGGTGTGGGTGGCGCCAATGATGAAGGGGTACAATTACTGTAGGCCTATGTAATATTTTTTCGATAAACATGTAGCAAGTATATACGTGTGTTGTCGGGAACTCTTGACCCAAATACACGCTCACGACTATTAATTTCTTTATACGTATCAGGAATAAGATATATGCCTATAACATTCATTTCTCATTACGCCAGTAATTGTTAAAATCTAGATTCTTACGAACTAACAATAATAGGCCTATGCGTTCCATTTACAATCGATTAATTCAAATGCATGAGATTGCTCATTTGTTTAATCATCGTGAGTCGAACAACGGGATACACCTTAATTTTTGTTAATCAGTTAAGTAATGTGTTACCATTTTGGAATGTGTGCTGAAAAATGTTGATGGCACAGACAGCAACAGCTTTCAATCAATTACTCATATTTTAGCATCGTATCGTTTACATTGGTTAGAAATCCCGGTAATGATGATTTTAGCCCGTTTCAAGGGGGGCGGCGTGGCGGCGTGCTTAGAGCATACCTCATTTGAATTAAGCCTATTACCGGTATATAATGTGAACTGACATCACTCGTCAGGGTGGTCGTTAACTTGTGATCTTAGCTTTAAAGACTTGTCTAAACATGAGGTGGGTTACTTAGTTTTGTTGTGATAACCCTATCGCTCAGAAATACAGCACCAATAAATATGTTTGTTTTGTATCTGAATTGCGACAATTTAACAATCCCTTGGAACTCTGGATGTGGACTACCTGGACAAGTAGTCTTAGATATATGTAATCAAGTGGGTTTTTTCAGAATTGTAATAACTGACTTATTCACACAGCAGAAGACTCGTTCATTAGTCTCCATGTTGATCAAGCGTCAATCACGCTCACAAGAATTAAAGAACGAACTAATTTTTTTTACCCAATTAGATTATGTTAACACTGAATACGAAAAACCAATAGAAAGCCATTCATTTAAAATATTATGAATATTATCGCGTATGATTAAATATTTCGAAGCTAATTTGACTGTGATCTTGAGCTACAAACAACAGCTGCATCTTGCAGTCACATTAGTTTCAAAAAATTGAGTGGCATTCATCATAAGCAATTTAGGTGGGAATAGAAAATACGGAAATGTTGACTTTTGTATGTTCAAATTGGTCTGCGTTTTAACCCTTTAATGGACAAATTTGGTCAATAAAATTATAATTATCTCATGAAAAATGTCTAAGGAAGGTTATTTTGAAAGATTTACAGCTGGAATGTCTGGTTTCGTTATCTAGCCAGTCATTTTAGTGGTAGCCTTTTAAAAAATAGACTCGTTTAGGCCTGCAAATGACAGTTCTCAAGACGAATGCAGAATTCGACTTAGTAGCAATATTTTTAAGTAAAAAAAGATTGATTAAACTCGGTTTTTGGGTTTGAATAAAATTAGGGTGGTTTGCAAACCGTCACCATATTGAACCGGTTTACGATGTGTGATCGGTATATCGCACAGCTCTAGATTTCCACCAGTTTCGCCACTGGTGGAAGGTTCAGCGACGGTGATCGCAATGGGAAGTAGGTGATCAATATGACGTTTCCAAACACGACCGTCTCTCAGCTGAATAACATATGACATTGGAGCTGTCTTTTCAATAACCGTTCCAATATACCACTTCTGTAAATCACGGACATCTCGTGTAAAAGCATCTTGCTCTACAAAGAGTTCAGGGCTGATCGAGGTTTGTACCATGATACAGTTTCTGCTGTGTTTGCTTATAGGTAACAGTGGTACCTAAGTCTGATCTTACCAACGACAACTGAGTTCGCAATGCACGATTACATAATCGTTCTGAAGGGGTACGACCAGTTGTTGCATGTGGTAAGTGAGCAAGAAGTTAGCTAGCTTGGTATGCAATACGCATGTATCAGATTTACGCGAATCTAACGCACGCTTTAATGTTTAATCTTTCCTCCCAGCCATTTGATGCAGGATGGTAAGGCGAAACTAGGATTTGTTTGATACCGTTCTTCACTAGGGATAGCTTAAATTCACTTGAGCGGAATGTCGGACTATTATCACTGACAATCTGTAATGGTTGTCCATGACGAATAAACACACTGCGAGGCGAATCGATGGTACTACGTGCAGTCATATTCGACATCACCACAATTCCTGGCCACTTAGAACAGGCATCTACAATCAAAAGATAATACTTTTTGGGGGGTTTCCGCAATGTCAACATGAATGCGTACTGCCATGGCGTAAGTTCCGTTATAGATTAGGAGGTACATTACATATTTTCTGACAAGGCCAACAACCACAAATGATGTTATCAATGCCTGTGTCCAAACTGGGCCACCAAACAGGACTTCTGGCGACGGCCTTCATACGAGCCATGTCTTGGTGTGTTTCGTGAAATTTATCCAGGATACGTGAACGAAACGTTGGAGGAATCACGACATGTAACCCCTAAGGAAGGCAATCATGCTCAACCGTGAGTTCATGACGTCGAATATAGTATGACTTATATTGTGGTTCAGTGACATGATCTGGCTAGCCTAATCTTGTGAAGTACGATATACATGGCAACACCTCACATTTTTATGTAGTAGCTTAAATTTCGGAAGACTGAGATGGTAAGCAATCAAACTGTTTATCTGCCACAATGAAAACATCTGTTTCCATACTGTCATCTATCACACCCTGCGACAGTGGAGGGCGTGGAAGAGCGCCTGCTTCAGCATTCTCCTGCGAACGTTTGGAGCGAATACCAGTCATATGCAGCAAGTATAAGCGCCAAGCACTGCATACGAGCTGCGGCCAAGACTGGTACTGCTGTCTTTGGACCAAATATCTTAACAAATAGCTTATGATCTGCCTCAAGTGTGAAATGGCGACCATACGAACACATTTTGAATTTTGCTACCCCACAATGATCGCTAACGCCTCTTTTCAAATTGGCTGTGGTTTTTCTCTTCACTATTCAATGTTTTTGAAGCATACCCTATAGGTTTCCCAGTACCGTTTGGAAATCTATGTAAAATCATAGCCCAAGTCAGTAATTTGAAGCATCACATTACGATCATAGTGGTAATGCAATATCATAATGCGTCAAAACTAACGACGATGTCAGACTACTCTAAGGCAGTATGATAATCTGAAGTCCAGTTCCATTTGTGTACCTTTTGAAGCAGTTCATGCATTGGAGACAACATGCTGGACATATTTGGTTGGTATATCGCGTGATAATTTAACATCCCTGAAGATGAGCGCAGTTCAGTGACATTTTTCGGTGCTGGAACATTCTTAGTAGCCGTAACTTTGCCAGGATTTAAAGCCGCTCAACTAGCATTGATAATACTACCCACGTATTAAACCGAGTCACATAAAAATGACACTTTTCGATATTGACATGCAGCACGCATTTGTCTAAGCGTTCAAGAACCGATTCGAAGGTACGCAAATGTTCTTTGGCATCAGTTCCCGTGACGAGTATGTCGTCCTGGATGCACGCTACGTGTTTCAAACGTTGAAATACGTGTTTCATCGAACGCTGAAATATCGCAGGCGATGATGTTATGACATACAGCAAGCGAATGTGCCTATATAATCTTCGTTGCTCTTAATTCACCTTTTCAGAGAATCCACCCATCATATGGCGTCTTAATCAACTACGTGACGTGTAGAATGACATCATATTGAATAACGTAGATAAATACATCATGAACGCATATTTGAAGACGGACTATGCGTTGTTGTACGAACTGTATGTCTTTACTATTTAATAAATAGCCTGGTGAGTATTTTGAAGCTAATTTAACTTGGCGCTGTTGCTGCCATATGCAGCAACATTGCCTAGTCAAATTAGATACACAATATTCAACAGCTTTCCTGTACAGTTTTCCGAATATTAATAGTTAGGGCATTCGGGGAGCGATCAATCCCAACACGTCGAAGGGTGGGTGGAGCTTAGCTAGAGATGGGCGGGGCATAGCTAAAATGGAAAGGTCCATTGTTACACATTCACGAGACGATTCATGCAACTAAAGCTGGTGATAGGCATTTGATAAGTAAATCTTTGTAAATTTCTGTCCGCCAGCCAACGTACGAAACACCAACTCTGGTGTAGGAATTGCATATTGGTCAACCTTTAAACATTGTTCAAGGGTGATCTTATAATCGCCACATAGACGCCCCGATCTATTAGACTTAGGAATACATACTACCGGTGTTGCCCATTCACTTCGATCAGTCTTATCAATGATTCCTTCTTTTTCCATACGAACAAGTTCATTTTAAACCGCACAGCTCACCGCGAGAGGTATTGCCAGAGCCTTGAAAAATGTTGGCATGACTTTGTCTTTCATATAAAGATTGGCAGTGATTCTATTTATTGTTCCTAGGTTGTCCTGCACAACATTTGGGTATTTTATGTTGTTTGTTGACACACGAAGGAGGTTCATTGGTGACTAGATTAATTGTGTGCATTTTGACGGGCTACATGTTTCTGAGGAGCATCTATCCGTTTTCCACTTGTCCCTTCAACGAAACTCAACCACCTAGCCTAATGACACTATCTTCATGTACGGTCAACAGATAAACACACACATAGACAAAGACACGTTCACTACCCATCACCACTACTATTTCTCATCCGTAGTCAGCAGGATAGTCAGCCATGCCCGCAGCCATTCAGAGCATCATTGCAAGATGTGTTCTTGGGAGATGAACTGTAACAGCTGAGCATCTCCAAAGGCAGCTCTATCACCGCTGTCTGTAAAGGTCGACCAGCAGAGATGGTCCATGTTTGGCCATGTGCTAACGACGCCGAAAGACACAGTTTCCCTTGGAATTTGCCCTACTGGGAGCTAGCAAATATAAAGCCAGGAGAGGACGTTGAGTGTGCTACAAAGTGACATTCAGAAAGCAGGACTCGTTTCAAATAAATCAAGAATGGGCTTGATGAAACTAAGGATTTTGGCCGAGGACACGATACAGTGGTCAAAAGCGAAGGAGGACTGATTGCAGCTGTAGGATGTTTCTACTACTACAGCCGCAGAATAAAGTAATTATACAGAGCTTCCATAC
Source organism: Chaetoderma sp. LZ-2023a (assembly GCA_034401795.1). Classification (NCBI taxonomy): domain Eukaryota; kingdom Metazoa; phylum Mollusca; class Caudofoveata; order Chaetodermatida; family Chaetodermatidae; genus Chaetoderma; species Chaetoderma sp. LZ-2023a. The sequence continues at coordinate 32,886,845 of CM067371.1, read as the reverse complement.
CTCTTGTGACTTCGGCATAAATTGGTGTTTTAGCTGGAAATGACACTTCCACTTTATTCATGTATGCCTTGATGGTGATAGGAGTCTGAATGTATACAAGAAGATTTACTCATCCATATACATGTACATCTATGCAAACTGTTTATAACGAGCACTTGAGTATTGGGACCAAATAATGGTCGTTCTTTAAGAAGGGCGACCATAATAATCACTAAGCATTTTGAAATCTGGATTTCCAGACTCACTATTCCAATGGAGCTGTAAGGGTAAGCTGTTGAATATTGTGAAACTAATTTGGCTGTGATTTGGCTCATGATCAACTTAGTTTCAAAACAATCAACAGTATATATTAAATTGTAAATGTGTTTTCGAATTCGGGATTCGGGTTCAAACTGTTAATGGTTCGCCACCATCTTTGGCCTCAACAGCTATTTATCTTCGTCAATGACCTCTCACGTTATGATATTTATCACTTGAGAATTGAGAATTGTCATTCACGCCGCCAGTCCTGCCGCGCATACTTACGCACCTAAGCGCGCACACGAAGATGGACACTGACACTCGCATATGCACACACGCGCACTTCTTTACTTCCTTACCACTATCCTCCTATCGCATATATATTTACCCTAGCTGCGTGCGCGCGTGCATGGTCGTGCGCGTGTGTGTACGCGTGTGCGTGCGAAGGTGCGTGTGTGTGAATTGGTGCGTGCGTACGTACGTGCGTGCGTACGTACGTGCGTCCGTGTTTGGATCTGTATCTCCAAAACTGCTAATCCGATTGGGATAAAATCTTAACAGAGCAAACGAACTTAGTATGCAAGAAAATTTCCAGAAAAAATAAACAAATAACCCGGATTCGGATAAGCTCGAATTGTGCGTCTATGGATACCTTGGAAACTATATGTCCGATTTGGTTCAAATTTTAACAAACGACAGGGCCTAACTGTACACTAGGATTTCACAACATTGGACGTGATCCGAAAAATCTGGAAAATCCGATAGATTCTGAAAAATTCAAAAAGAGAGGGTTTGCAATCTCTCATACATCTTGTTAATTATTGTATAGTCGCCACCATCAATTTTGTTGCTGCTGTTGTTGTTGTTGTTGTTGTTGTTTGATCACCTCATTCGGCGGAGGACGGGACCGGATGTAAACAGCCACATATTCATCTTCAAATCCCACCTGTCGCGACACAGTATATGTCCAAGTACCAGGCTTTTGTAAGAAAACATAAAGTATGGGTTTATCCAATATTAATATTATTATATAGAATGTATCAAACCGACTAAAATGGACCTTTTCAGTTTACCCATCCATCTTATGACGTCATAATCTATGACGTCATGAATGGCGCAGATAGGTTCGTCACGAAAGCATAATTGATGACGGACTAAGCGTTGATGTACGAATTGTATGTCTTTACTATTTAATAAAACATGCCATAGGCAGCAACAGCACCCAGTCAAATTAGTTTCAAAATATTCAACAGCTTACTTGTAGGGTATTCTGAAAATTGATAGTCATGGAGGTTACGGATCGATTAATCCCAACACGGGCGAAGTGTGGGTGGAGCTTAGCTAAAGATGGGCGGAGTAAGCTAAAACTGGATTCCTACATTGTACTAATCTACTATGATACACGGATTCCATACCATTCACGTTCCGGCGCATTCCTTTATCTGTATCACAATTATTTGTTTAACCGCGTGTTGTTGTTGGGGTCCACCATTTTGTCCTAAATCGACAGTGCGCGATGTCTTGTAAGTTTAGATACAACACGTTTAGTAGTATGTAATACTTATCAGATTAGATATTTTGGAACTAATTCGACTGCAAGCTCTTGCTGTCCAATGTAGCAACAGCTTCCAGTCAACTTAGTTTCAAAATAATCAAGAGCTTACCTGTATGGTTGCTTTTACACCACACTGCTAAGCTATAGATGGCATCTATATTATTAGGAGTTTACAGAGTAGGACAGCATATCTCTTTTCTGATTGGTTGAAAAGGAAATCATAGACTAAAGAAATGTATCAACATTTAGCTATTAAAGCTTGAGCGTGGGTGGGGTGCGTGGATGTGTGCTTGGATAGGTGGGTGAGTGATCGAGTCAGTGGGTGAGTGATTGAGTCAGTGTGTGAGTGAGTCAGTGGGTGGGTGGGTGGGTGTGTGAGTGAGTGTGTGAGTGGGTGGATGGTGTGTTAGTGGATTAGTGGGTAAGTGAGTGGGTGAGTGATTGAGTGAGTGGGTGGATGGCTGGGTGGGTCGGTCGGTGCATAGGTGGGTGGGTCGGTGGCTGAGAGGGTGTGTGTGTGTGAGAGTGAGTGGCCGAGTGATTTAGTCAGTGGGTGAGTCAGTGGGTGAGTGGGTGTGTGAATGGGTGGGGGGATGGGTTGGTGGTCGGGTGGTGGGTGGGTGGGTATGGTAGGATGGAGTGTGGGTGGAATGGTTGGTGGGCGAGGGAGGGGTGATTAGTTTCAAGATATTCAACAAGATGACTATTACATAATAAAGAATGCATTGGCACTTACATAACATCATACATACTATCGCTTAACGAGACAAAATGGTGCGGTTCACCATTCAACATTTATGCGATATTACAGCAGATAAACTGTCAAACGGGTAACGGAATGTGACAGGAAATAAATTATCTGGAATCTATAAACCATAATATATCAGTGCAAAACAACATTTAAGATTACGGCCAAGATTTCTGTCAGTAAGTAACAAGTAATTCAGCATAATGGAGGGTTTAAATTTGGCACGATGCGTTCTGAAGTGTAAGTTATCATTTCCATGAATTGATTATCATAGGTAAAATGATATTTTAAATGTCTGCGTGTCGAAATTTTCAAAGGTGTTTATCTCTGGATTTGCTGAATATTTTGAAAACAATTTGATTTAATGTTGTTTGGGACTAAACCACACACACACACACACACACACACACACACACACACACACACACACACACACACCCCACCCACCCTCCAAACAACTTTCAGTAACAAAATTTCAAAAATATTCAGCAGCTCCGAAGTCATTGCCCATTGAAATTATTGCCTGGTGGCTTGCCGCATTCAGACAGTTAGTAAACCTACCTCTGCTGTAGGCAGCTTAATGCGGATGACTTTGAACTTAAGATCTTCCGTGTATTCCGGAGATGCTGGCGTGTACTGCGATGATGGTCCGGTTACAGTGACCTGAAAATGTATGAAAACAATAGCCATTAACCCTCTTGCGTTAACAGCGCCTCAAAGCGCTCAAAATACTACTTATATTAATTTATCGTTTTAATAGTCAACATTTTTCAAGTAATTTTTAAATTTAGAAGACTATTTTTTATAAATTTACCATTGAATTTTGGCCTGCTTGGCCATCATAGGGTAACGTTAAAGAAAATTTAGAATTTTGCTTAGCCGGTGTCCGTTTGAAGGCCAAGAGAAGAGTATTTTTGACAATTTACCACTGGAAAGACTGGCTCGGTTACCGAGCCAATCATTCCAGTGGTAAATATTCAAAAATATTCTACTCCTGGCCTGCAAATAGATATGCCTAAAGGCCACTACATAGCTGATTTATAGAAGGTTTGAAGTTTGAAGGGTTAAGTTGACACAAGAGGGCGTTTGATGATTTTGCAGTCGTCTTGGGAAAATGTGCATTTGCTAGTCAAGACAAGAATTAGTGACGACTATTTTTGAAAATTTACCACTAGATGGCCATTTGGACAAATGATCCGGTCTTTCATGTGGTATATTTTCAAACATTGTCTATGGGTTTTTTATCATTTGATAGTATTGAACACGCGTGACATGTCAATGCCTATCTTCTAAAAGTCTCAGCGTTTGAACGTGACCACTGACATGACCATTTGACGCGCCTACACAATGTGTCCGTAGCTGTGTTCTTGTTAAAACAGGTAATCTATTCTCGACTGCGATACAACAAGATCTGGAGATTGACAAGCTGTGGGTCTGCTGGCGGTCTAGGTGGGCCCTTGTGTTTGGGCAGCCCAAAGTGTAGTGGCCAGGGATAACCTACAAAAGTGTGTAAGGGTTCATCGTCTTGATCCGTGATTTGGTTCTTAGACTATTCCATGATCGCATCTGTCTTTCCCTGGTCTGCCCCGCTGAAATTGCCTTCGGTGTTATGCATAGGAAGCGATGGTGGTTGGCCAGCAACTCTCAGATCCATGGCCGCCATAAACATTTTGCCACTATCATCTCTGGCTCTGACGTCATCTGCCAAGGTATCTGCTGGTAGGTTGTCAAGTTCCTTCAGTTGTTTATGGATGTGGCGGTGTAGAGCATTGCGTTCTCGGCATAGTTTTGTGAGGTCTTTGCTCTGACCACTTTGATAGATGATGAGCGCTAGTGCCTTCGGTACATACTTTGTGACTCCAATCTCGAAATTGTTATTGAATCACCTTCTTAAAAGGGGTGGGAGTGGAAGAGGGGATGTAAATGGCTAAGGGTCCTTGTATCCTCTGGGAAAATGGGGGCAATAGCGATTGCCACCCTTTCCAGATTCCTTGTCACTGATGGCAATGAGGACGATAGTGCGTGTCGCCATTTGTCAATTCTCTGTCATAGGGGACGATGGCGACGATTGTGATTGTCGCCCTTCCTGGCCTACCTGTCACCGGTGAGAATGGCGACGATAGCGCAAAATGGAAGCTTTAACTTCTCCCTCTTCTCCATCTGGGGGGGGAGCGATGGAAACGATAATGAGTGTCGCCCTTTCTTGTTTCTCTGTCACAGGGGACAATGACAACAATTGTGAGTGTCGCCCTTTCACGATTCTCTGTCATAGAGAACAATGGCGATCATTTTGATTGTCGCCCTTCCTGGCCTACATGTCACCGGTGAGAATGGCGACGATTGCGCCAAATAGAAGACTTGAAATATCCATATTCCCTGTCTCGAGGGAAAATGGCAACGATAGCAATTGTGGTCCTTTCACGAATTTCTGTCACTGGGGACGATGGCGACGATTGTGAGTGTCATCTTTTTAACCTGTCACCGGTGACAATGGCGAGGATAGCACCAAATGGAAGACTTGACATCTCCCTCTTCTCCGTCTCTGGGGAGGATGCGACGATAGTGTGTGTTGCCCTTTCTCCATTCTCTGTCACTTGGGACAATGCATGACGATTGTGATTGTCGCCCTTTCTCGATTCCCCTTCACTGGGGACGATGGCGACGATTGCGATTGTCGCCCTTTTAGGCAGACCTGTCAACGGTGACAATGGCGACAATAGCACCAAATGGAAAACTTCACTTCTCCTTCTTCCCTGTCTCTGGAAGCGATGGAAATGATAGCGATTGTCGCCATTTCTTGAGTCTCTGTCACTGGAAACGATGGCGACAATTATTGTAGCCCTTTGAGGTCTATCAAGTTCAAGTTCAAGTTAATTACTTTTATTTTCAGTTTAAACACAGTATGATATATACAGCATAGGTTGCTTGCAATTAAGACATTGCCTATGAGGCTTACAAGCACCTAGATTAATATTCGTGTATCTTCACACTATAATACATATATAATACAAAGACATTTAATATAACAATCGGAATCAAATACATAAATCAAGCGTGAGAGAGAGAGAGAGGGAGAAATGTAAATTAGAGAGAGAAAGTGCGGAGGGAGGGAGTGAGGGAGGGGGGAGGAGAGGGGGAGGGAGGGAGAGAGAGAGAGAGGTGGAAAGAGAGAGAAATGAAAGATTATGATCGCCGAGTTTAATAATTACTAACAATGTATCGTTTTAATGACTTTTTATGTGACCTTTGCCGCAGTAGTTGTGTCCTAAAATTGCTCTCTAGTTCATTCCAAAGCTTGGATGCAAAGACAGATATTTTCCTGTTGCCATAGTGTGCTCTTGCAAATTGTGTGTGCAGATTTTGCGTTGTGCCTGTGTTGTATTTGTGGATGTTTTCGGTTTTTGTGAAAATCTTTGCCTGGAATGACGCTTACATACGGCATACATATGTTCTTTATTTGAAGGCAGGTGCTCACTAGTTTAATGTCTCTGCGTCCATATGAGCGTGAGTTCTGACGTATATAGTGGCTTGGTATTTATTTTGTGCAACACAAAATCATTTTGATTAAAGATGGCTATTGTGGCCTTTGTCCATGATACTTCTAGCCAATCCAGGATGTATCCCTCCATGTTGTTCTGTAACGATATGGGCGTTTGAGGAGCGTATTTGTATCAAAGAGGTCATGATCACTGTTGAAAATTATCATCTCCTCACTATTGCAGCTACGTTGTCCATAGCATATATACCCACCCGCATGCCACGTCCTTCAGTCCCATTACAAAGCCACGATCGCGGTATGTGGCCTGTTTCTGCTGCATGAGAATCAGCTTGCAGAGTCTGAAGCTGTTGCTCTGATTGAGGGGATACATTTGTCTCTTGGACGCACGCACGCACGCACGCACGCACGCACGCACGCACGCACGCACGCACGCACGCACGCACGCACGCACGCACGCACGCACGCACGCACGCACGCACGCACGCACGCACGCACGCACGCACGCACGCACGCACGCACGCACGCACGCACGCACGCACGCACGCACGCACGCACGCACGCACGCACGCACGCACGCACGCACGCACGCACGCACGCACGCACGCACGCACGCACGCACGCACGCACGCACGCACGCACGCACGCACGCACGCACGCACGCACGCACGCACGTTCTTGAAAAAGAAACTAGATGCTTAAAATGATAGACTAATTTTAAACAACATCAACATTCAGAACTCGAACTTACGTTCAATATATTTAAAATGATATTTCTAATGTCATAAAATTTCTCATATTTGATCACTTGTGTTGCAAACTTACCTCAACTGTGCTGTGTTCAGGGCAGGTAAAGAAAAATTCTGTCTGGTGTCCTAGGCTGGAATCTATAACTACAGAGTCAGTGGCCACTGGATCTGTGAAATTGAGAGTGACCAGTTCTCTCAACACCTGTAATCATAAAGCAAGTACTCAGAGAATACAACTATGACCTTGACCTTTGGGCTTTTTGTCCAGGCGACCAAGCAAGCTCAAAGAGCAACCAGTCACAAAGGAACTTGAGCTATAATGCCGGAAATATAAACAGACATGAAAATGAATAGCCATACAGACTGATACAATTACAGGCCGCTAATCTGATTGACTGTCCAATCAACCGACAGGTCGACTGTCAGACCGACCGACCGACCGACCGACCGACCGACCGACCGACCGACCGACCGACCGACCGACCGACCGACCGACCGACCGACCGACCGACCGACGGACAGCAGACAGCCAGGCAGGCAGGCAGGCGGGCAGGCAGGCAGGCATGCATGCATGCATGCAGGCAGGCAGGCAGGCAGGCAGGCAGGCAGGCAGGCAGGCAGGCAGGCAGGTAGGCAGGCAGGCAGGCAGGCAGGCAGGCAGGCAGGCAGGCAGGCAGGCAGGCAGGCAGGCAGGCAGGCAGGCAGGCAGGCAGGCAGGCAGGCAGGCAGGCAGGCAGGCAGGTAGGTAGGTAGTAATATGGTTAAGGCGCTGGCTCAGAATTGAAAATATTTTTTATTTATTTTATTGCCTGAGATTTGTTATTTTTGTTTTATAGAGGCGATATGGCCGTACAAATATTGGACAACTTTAAGATGATGATGTTTGTCCAGTTAATTTGGATTTTAGCAATATGTCACGTAGATTCGGATTTTTCCTAAATGCTATTACTGGCCGCAAATTGAGAGGCTGTCTTAAATTATTCTGTAATTTATGATATTCATCTTTCAAAATTTCGGAAATTTCTACATTTTTTCGATTATATGTCGATTATATGTCAGAGTGAATAGAATTATTTCACGCTGATCAGCAAGACCGGGGTCCACATTTATGCCACTCGGCCATTCAGTTTCTAATTGCTTAATCCAAAATGATTCTCTAAGTTTCCTTTGTTTATCAGTTTCGTCAGTGGTATTAGAGAGAGGTGGTTGTTCAATGGGTATAATTTCAGAGCGACTGAATGGCCAGGAAGGTTAAAGTGTTCAGCGACATGCGTGTCTTTTTCATGTCTAATATCGCAAAGGTGTCTAGTAGCTCGCTATCTTAAAGGGCATTTGGTTTCACCGACATATTGCTTTTGGCACAATTTACAAGATATTATATAAATCACGTTTTCGGAATCGCAATCTAAATTAGACTGAATTTGAAATTTGTTTTGTTCTGAAAGCTCATAAAAGTTTTTTGATTTGGAAGAAGTAGGTCTAATTTACACCTTCCACATTTCCGAGATTCTCCTGCGCCTGTGATTGGACGATTGTGACGAATCTTGGTAGGCCTGTGATCCGCAGCATTATCAGGGATAGTTTCCAAATCCTGTAAAGTTTCAGACTTAATTTTGCGCAAAAATCTAGACGAATAGCCTCTCGGCTTGAGGGCCTTGAATAAGAGAGAGCATGCAGATTCAAAGTTTTTTCTATCACTCGAATTTCTATGAAAACGGATGATTTGTGATTTTACAATTCCTTTAAAGGTATGAGGTGGATGGAAAGATTTCTTGTGAAGTAGTTGATGAGAATCTGTGGGCTTAAAATATACTTTTTAATCAAAGTGTCCCATTGTGTCATACATTACACCTTTGTATAGCGTTACATTTAAAAAGTCTACGGACATTTGGTCAATGTTGGCTTTTAGCTTGATATTCGGGTCATGATTGTTCAAAATGGTGAAAAATTCATTAAATTCTTCCTTTGTATGATGCCAAATAATGAAAATATCATCGAGGTACCTGCGATAAAAGAGAGGCTGTTTCGGACATTTGTTAAGCACATCCTCCTCCCACTCTGCTACATAGATGTTGGCAAAACTCGGACGTTTACCCATTGCGCAGCCGCAAATCTGTTGGTATGTTTCACCCGCGAATTCAAAATCATTGCCCTTTAAGCTTAGCTCTAAGAGAGCTAATATTTCGCTAGTGGGCCCATTGTTATCAGGGTATTTTTCAAACGCTTTACGGACAGAATTCAAACCCTTTTCGGTGTCAATGTTTGTGTACATTGCATCGATGTCGAGCGTAATCAAAAATGAATCTGGAGGTATCGAGATCTCAGAGACCTGCGACAGAAAGTCGTCAGTATTTTTCAAGAAGCTAAAATGTCTATTCGCAATTGGTTGTAGGTGATAATCAACGATTTCATTGATCCTATAGGATTCAGAACCACAATCCGATATTATAGGTCATCCTGGTGGTATCATAGGATCTGACCAAGAATCAATAGGCTTATGAATTTTGGGTAACAGATAAAATGTACGTGGTTTTGAGTCGCGTTTCGCAACGAGGTATTTAAACTGTTTCTACGTTAAACTCTTGTTATCAACCATATTTTGGAGAATTTCATTAAAATTGTCGCAGTTATTTTGCCAGAGTGGTTCGTCTAATTTTTGGTAATGTTTTGGATTACTGAGTTGACGATGCGCTTCACGAATGTAGTTGTCTTTAAGCATTATTACAGCAGCAGATCCCTTATCAGCAGGTTTAATGACAATGTCATTGTTTTTACGCAATCCTGTTAAGGCTTGACGTTCCTCAAATGACAAATTTTTATGATTTTTCGGAAATTCAACATTTTCAATACCTTCTTTTACAATTTTTATACTGTCGGAGATCCCTGGGTCGACTAATTTTGAGTCTGGTGCCCAGCCAGTTCTTTCAACGAATGGCAGAATATTACTTTTCGAGTTTCGAAAAAAGTCGGCTATTTTGACACGGTGGGAAAATTCAAGAACTTCCATTGAGCCATTATCTAAAAGTGCATCTATGCGTAATTTGGGCCTAGGAGTTGGTACAAATGTTAGGCCACGATTGAGTATTGATTTTTCTGCTTCAGTTAATGTGGCGCCAGTGAGACTAACAATATCACTACCCAGCCCGATACCGGGGTGGTTAGTACCCTGACCCTCAGTTAGTTTAAATTAAGAAAAGTTAACCAGCTATAATATAATGCATTAGCAGTTTTTTCACTCCAATGGATATTATCCTGGACTTCTTCAAACTCAGAAATTGGTAGACTAGGGATGACAGAGACCTTTATACACAGGGATTATACAAATGAATTGATAAATGCTAAGGTCCTTTTCTGCTTTGCAGTTAGATGTTGAGAGTAGTTCAGTTTAGTGAAATAAACCTTTGCATCTGGAAATTTTGAACGAATAGTACTGAATAGGAGTTGGACTCGTTGGGCAGTTACAGACATAGGTTCATCCTTATCATTTATGCCAATGTTTATGATGATTTTCTCTGGCGGATAGGAGTCCATGCATGGCACAATTTTGCCCCTGGATAGCAAGCTATCTGGGTGTCTGAATGGAGTTTCACATTTATACGGCTTAGATTGGAGGAGCCAAGGATCAAGATTTTTTTCGTCAAGACAGGGAGTCGCCATTCATTTTTATGGTCTACCTCATACCGAAATTTCCAGAAAGAATTAGCTTCTAAGTGTGTAGTTTTCTTGGGTTTATTTTGATGATTGATGCTGTTTCTACACGGTGTAGGGTTGAACTTTGGTTGAGGTAGTTTGGCCACTGGCACTGGGGTACTGAGACCCTTTTGAGTCAACGGTGTTAATCTGGTCCTTAGACCGGATTTTCTGTCATCCTTTGCTCTCTCTGGAAGGGGAGGTAATTCATCTGAAGACAGTGGAGGCGGGGTGTCTGGTAGCGGTATCTTACTAGGATCCACAGGAGTTGATTTGGTCCTTGGACCAGATTTCTGATTAGCATCCACTCTCCGTGGAAGGGGAGGGAATTCCTCTGGAGAAAAGGGTGATGGTGACTCTGGTAGAGGGATCTGAAGAGGGTCCACAGGAGAGTCTAATAGGAATATCGGTGATGACCGAGTATCCGTTCTCTTCACTGGTGGTGGGCTATCGGTCGGTGTCCTGAGCCGTTTTCTAAGTTCTGAAGGCGGTGGAATGACTGGTTCGGTCTCGGATGACCTTGCAGCAGAGGTGTTAACTTGGCAATTTTGCGCTTTCTGTTGAAAGTGTGGGTCAAAAGGCCTAATGAATTGATAGAATGCCTTCGATTGATTTGACGTGAAGTTTCTTGCCATAGTTGGCTTTTGCCCATCTAATGGCTGTTGACCTAATTTGGCGCGGTCTGAGCTATAATAAATTCGGACATGATGGTGCCTAAACTGAAATTGTAATGGTCTATCATAGCTCGCGAGATGGAATTTGCCCAAACAAAGTTAACTTTCTTGATGTCACTTACTACCTCTATATTGGGCATAGTTGGCTTAATGAAACGGCAGAGTTCGCTCACCTTCCTGCTCAGACCGGTTGGCAGGGTGTTGGAGCTCAAATTGCTGGTTAAGACACCTATGTGGTGAAAACATTGTATTATCATATAATAGCACTTGACTAGTCGAGCCTGGGGAGGAGACGGACTGCTGTCCTCATGGTTGACATTCCGTCTCTTGCCCTTGCTCGTTCTAGCCATGGTGATATTATGCTCTAATAAATGATCAAAAACCAACAAATTTAGCAACAACTGGGCCAGTCAACAAATCTAAGCAAGGGAGATAATCAAGCTCTAACCAACAATTGTCTAGTTTAAATTAAAGGGCTGATCTAAAAATTAAAACCTGAAACTTGAGTGATGAATAATTAAATCTATAAGCCTACATAGAACCACAAGCCTACTAAGTTTACAAGCCTACACAAACATCGTCGTGTCGT